>CM062829.1:8377946-8466415 GCA_031772345.1 Himalopsyche anomala
ATAAAAGACAAAATATTAACATTTCTGTTGGTTGCACAAGAATTCTCCACCAGCGAATGCAATTTCTCTTGATTTACGCGGCGTTTTACTAAATAAATATTTTTTTAATCCATAATTATTACTGTGTAATAAACACAATTTGATTGTGGTTTTAGCGCGCCAAATTTATTTGGGCTCAATTAACACTAATTATAGTCATTATTATTACTATACTCTTAAAAGTCTCGTTGTCTAATTGTCATTGTTTTTTGTGACCCACAAAGGAACATAAGAATTATTATATTCCTATTCTAAACTTGTATTATATCAGTATTATATTAATAATATTTCTAAGCGATAATAATAGCGACTTTGACCCATAAATGAATTGCAAAAAATAGAAAAACAGTTGCTTCGGAGAACTACGGTGATAATTCCGAATATAATAATTTATCTCTTTTTTATAAAGTATATTTATGAACGTCGTATTTTGTGCCTACAAATTGATTTACTTTATTGCTGCTCATATTATTGAATATACAGTGGAACCTCTCATAACGAGTTTAATTCGTTCCAGAATCTTACTCGTTATGTGAAACATTCGTTAAGCGAAACAATTTTTCCCATATAAAACAATGTAAAATACAATAATGCGTTCCATGCCGGAAAAAAACAGTTTTTATATTTTTAACGTGTATTAAAGTAAAATTACATACTTATAAATTGTTAAGGAGCGTAACAACCTGGAATGCGATTTCGATTTGCAAAAAACGATACAAAATAGACTAGTTTATTATTTATGACAAATAATTAATTATTTTTTACTAGCAGACATTTGTTTTTGCCGACGCTTCAAAATTTGGTGAAAATGTGACAGCATTATGATTGAATACATTTGTAAAACGCAACAAATTCACATGCTTTCAGCTATTCTCTTATTGCTCCAGAAGATTGTTGCTCGACTACTTCCTCCTCCTCCACTAACAAACTCTCCTCCATAACAGCTCTTGACTGTACTCTTTCACAAGCTCATCAATATCGTTGTTATCCACCCTGGTATTGGCCAAAGATACAATCTCGTTGACTGTAGACTTCACAGGTAGTTTCAAACCCCTCAAAATCACATTCGACAACGCTCCTTGGCAAAGCTTCTTCCAAGTTGAAGTGAGGATTCTCTTGGTAACCCCTTCCCGTGCCTTGTCAATCATCTTGAGGCAAGCAACGATGTTAAAGTGATCTTTCCAAAACTCTGCGTCACTCGTTATGCGAAATGTCGCTTGTTTAGGGAGCATTTTGTTCACAATCTGTTTTTCTCGTTATGCGAATTACTCGTTATAAGAGGTGCTCGTTATGCGAGGTTCCAGTGTATATATAGGCAGAACCGAATTTACCAATAAGCTAATGAGCTGAAGCTTGGAGCATAGGAATCCCTTAGAATCGATCGATATTGTTTTTTTTTTCCGTCATGAAGATCAGTGGAAATTGAACATCACACGACTTTCAATATGAAGTAGAAGATGTTTAAATGTGTTGCAGCGTATAAAAAAATATCAAATTTTCCCGGAACATTTACTCGGGTTCCGTTGGACACAAGTGTTCCGCAGAATATAGCTTGGAAAACCCTGTACTAGTCCTTCCTGGGCCCTATTTTTCTATCCATGAAAAGAGAATTTGAGCGACTGTATTACGAACAGTTCTTGACTTAAAAAATAAAACTAATTCCGTTTATACGCTTGAACGAAAATGATCTAAGAGTTAAAAAATACGAAAATCCAGATTCTTTTGTTAATCCCGATTAATTGTTTCTGTACTAGAAAAAACTTGACATTCGGATTAGGGTTATCCAATCCCGGAGACTTTTTGTGATCCCGGGATCTCGGGATTGATTTATTTTCAATCCCGAGATTGGGTACTCAACGTAAATTCGTGTATAATTTGAGAAAAAATTTGGTGACGGAATTTTTCATTATTTCATTTCCAATTTCAAAAACTCGGGAATTTGCCGATTTGCCCAAATTGCCTCGTTTTTTGTTAACTCTTCCAAATCCAAAATCCTGTAAATTTTCGGAATTTGCTAAAAATTTCTAAATCCCGAAATCCCGAGATCGCGACCATACCAATCCCGGGATTTCGGGATCACAAAATTGGACGGGATCCCGAGATTGGAAAGCGTAATTTGGATATTAACGAAAATAAAAATTGATGTTGGGAAGCTTTCCTACTATTTCTATGTTACGTAGCGATATAAAAATATTTCGTTCAGAATGAAAAGCACATTAACCTAGATTGATCAGTGGTCAGTCACTTTTAAGCGGTAAAAATAAATTAATAAAAATAATCATAATCCTATTTATAATTTATTGGGTAAACGAACGCTTTATCGATGAATTTGCGGGGATTCATTTTTCATTTTATTTATGAAGGTTTCTGTTTTATCGCGTCGTATCTATGATAAAAGAAAAGAGATGTAGTTTTAGCAAACGCAATAAAACCTAAATTACATCAGCTTAAAATGAACAAGTTGTGACTTTATAAACAATAACTTTACTGTAAATGAGTTCACTATCACATAACATCTATTATATGGTAAACAATATTGACCGGTAAACGTCTACACCAATGGTTCCCAAACTTATTTCCCCCGTGGACCCCTAAGCCCAGTATTTTATCCTTCGTGGACCCTCTCCCCCAGGATGCATAATAGTGAAGTTTTATAATTTTTTAAAATATAAATATGAGCACATTGTGATAGGGTTTTTGTATAGTGGACAATTGTAAAAAAATATATGTTAATTTTTTATTCTTATCATTAGTGATTTTTTTTTAATGAAAATGAACAAATCAAAACACAATCAAATTCTTACATTAAATAATAAAATCTGTTAATGAGAGGGATGAACCTGATGCTCCGATATCAATTGGTCAATATTTGGGTTCAAATTCGTAAGGTACAGTAGAAACTTGCGCATGAACGTGAAGGATGGTAGGGAATTAATAGTGGATGTGAAACGTAAAATTTGTCAAATATATTTTGTTTAATAAATTTAAGAGATAGTTTACTTTGACCTATTTAAACCCGCATTATTTTGATTAAATTTGATTCCATTGATTCCGGTCCGTGGACCCCCATTTTTTTTATTCCTGTCAGGGACCCCCGGGGGTCCGTACGGACCACTCTGGGAACCTATGGTCTACACACATGAGTATTTTAGTGATTCAATAATCTTATGTGCGCTTTTTTCGATTCATCAACAGCTGTTCTAACTAGGGCATCCAACCCCAAACCCTTTTTGTAATCCCGTGATTTCGGGATTCACAATGTTTCCAATCCCGCGATTGATCATTCACCATAAAATCGTGAAGAAATTCGGGATTGAGAGATTGTAGATCGCTGGCAGATTTCAAAAAGATTTGAAAAACTCACCGATTTTGAAATCCTGGGAATTTACGGATTTCATCAAATTAAAAAATATGAAAAATTTGTTTTAGCTCTCGTGCGGATTCCAATTTTTTTTACTAGCTGATCGATTTAATAAAAAAAGGCATTCACAGACCTTTTTTGGAATCTCGCTGACTCGTTTCAACAAAATTGCGATAATTTGAGAATTTTTCTGTCTTATCCTGAAATCCCGGGATTAGTACTGTCACAATCCTGGGATTTCGGGATTAGAGGTCCTAGTTCTGACACGTCAAGTACTTGAGTAAAGACATGCTACAGATGGTGGGGATAACCTCTCGACTAAGGAAACATAATCGGTTTCTATCCTCTTGCTCACTTAAAATCAATAAACGGATCGCTGGGCCAAATCCCATTCGTCGCGTTCAGATTTTGTATTCGGCCCAGTGCAATCGGTTGCATACTTGGTTGGTCTAAATGAGACTTTACAGATTGAAAGTAAACATCTACGTCATCACGGTTATTATTTTTTTTCTTATAGGCACACGAGCGGCTCTTGTTCGTTTGGATTCGTTCCTACGCGAATTACGTCCTTACTAATAACATTATATACCGGAGTTTATAATAGGTAGGTAACCGTTGTCTGAATGTAATTAAAATATTTATTATCCAGAACCAGAATTAGAAATTGGTTAGAAAACTATCAACAAATCCAGGCCCGTTGCTAGGGGCTGGCGAATAGAGCTATCTCACTGGGCGCCGAGGCGTTGGAGGAGCATAAGGGCGCCAAAATAATATCAGATATTTTAAAATATTGATGCAAAATCTATCTCTTGTCCTAGACACCAAAGGGCCTAACTGTGGCTTTGAAGAATTCCACCAATTTGTTTACTTTAAAAAATGCTCTTAATGAAGTCTTAAACGATTTTTTTTACCATGTCTGCTTTTAATATGGAGCATATGGACTCCTAATGGAGTTTATCTCAACATAAATGTTTCTACGAGAACTGCTTGTTACTCAGTTGCTCAACCTCTCTTTTTCCAAAGAGAGTAGGAATAGAAAGAAAGGGCTAGGACAGGACTAGTGGTTAGCTAATCGCTCTCGATACGCCACGTTCATAGGATAGGTTGGGTGGGAGGGGGGAATTCAAGACATCACATTTTGCCGCCTGTGTGGTCGAGTGGTCAACATCGTCGGCTTCCGCTACGGAGGGCACGGGTTCGAATCCCAGTACGGGCAGTTTTATAAATTGATATAAAATTAATTTCTGTTCAAAGGCATGGATGTATGTGAGTCTAAAACGATACATAATTTAATAGTATTATACTAATTAACAAAAAAAAAAGTGACGTAAGGAAATTATGTAATATATCACGTCGTGTCCATACAGTGGATACTCAATCCATAAAACTCGTTTTTACATAACAGTATCAAAAATTATAAACGTAAACAATCGTTCAATGGCACCAGTTGAAAATGGTAGATAAAAAAATACTTACTAATTTAGAAAGAGAGCACTATCCCGAAAATGACAACACACGCGAGTGACAGAAACAATATGATATAATTTACAAACTATTTTCTTGTGCGCGCGCTTTTAGTTAAAAACATAACCTTACATTTAAGTAAATAATCAACACCTGTTTCAAATTTGGAATTATCTAGGATTATGTATGAAAGCCGACAAAAAAATATTCAACAAACGCAAAGGAGGTATTTCAGACTTACGTTGTGATCAGTTTTCTTGTTTATTGTGAATAGTTAATTTTAAAAAACATGTAAACAAACACAAATATTAAATTTACGCAACATAACACAACAAACGCTAGAATCCAACTGATCAATGAGATTCCTTTTGTAAGCAGAGCTACGATGCGCGGAATGAATAACAACGCCCCCTTCTAGGCTTATGTCAGAATATCACAACCTTTTTCCAAGCAAGGTCAAAATCCAATTCGAAAATTCATAGCACCGTCGACGAATATAAATCACAAAATCCGATGTAATGGAGATTATTTTTCATACACTTCATTCCATTTTTGCATGGGGTTGTTTTTATCATGGCTGCTTTATACATGGAACGTATTCCCTATGCAAAAAGAAGTTTGAGTACAATATGATTTGGAGATAGAAAATCTAACCATCTAACAGTAAATATTTTTACTATTATATGATCCCACAAGAGGTGAAGTGAGCCAAGTGGTATTTTAGGAAATTTTGAGTTGGATGCTTTATAATATTCTACATTTCTTAAAGTATCGTAAAAGTGAAGTGAGCTCAGTAAAAAAACACTAAAATAGTGTTATCTCTCTAAAATAAAAATATTTTATCCACCAAAACATCAAGTAAAATCGTGATTGTACTTAATACTCCAAAAGAAAAGTTTTACCATTTTACTACTTGGTCCACTTTACCTCTTGAGGGCTCATATTATTAATATTATTTCATCTGTACCCGGTCCCAATTTCCATCATATGGACTTCTAATGGAGTTTAACTCAGTTTCTCAACTTCTTACCGCTCCTGCAATGCTTATTTGTTTGTTTCGTATGCCTGGTAGAAATCCATAAATTTATTGAAAAATCAAATATATAAAACTGTCTATACACCATTTTTTAGATTTATACCAAAAAATACTTATCACCTTACACTGAAAGTATTACAAAAATAACATTATTATGTGCGGCTATTTAAAATCGTTTCGTATGTGTGTACTGGTTGGCCATCGCTATCAAGGCCACAGTCAGAGTGTTGATATCAAACGTAGTAAGTGACAATAATAATATTTTGATTAGATTTTATAACAATTTGCATGGCTCGTTACAGTTACGTATGCTGATAACTAAATATTAATTTAAGCGATAGTTACATTGAATTTGATAATTTAAGATAACTATTATTTCAACAGTGTTGAAAACTTTAATTTTCAGCCCACATAGAGATACGTTCAGTGGCGGATTAAGCAATTGGGAGGCCCCGTTTTTTTAGATAACAGAATCAGTACCAATATACTATAAGCTTTTTATACCCTCAGAATTAGGGGTTCCTAGGTGTGAGTGGAAAAGTTGTTGCTTGTAAGTATTAAATTAATTTTATATAAATACATAATTCATTTCCAAAATATAAGCACACATTTGTATTTAAAATTTTAAATAGAGGAAATATTAGGGGCGGCTAATTCAAGGACCGCTCCGGGTATATATATATATATATTTACCATGTCCGCTCCCAATGTGGAGCATATGAACTCCTAATGGAGTTTATCTCAACAGAAGTGTTCCTACGAGAACTGCTTGCTACTCAGTTGCTCAACATCTCTTTTTCCAAAGAGAGTAAGAATTGAAGGATAGGACTAGGACAGGACTAGTGGATAGCTAATCGCTCTCGATACGCCCAGTTCATAGGATAGGATGGGTGCGAGGGGGAATTCAAAACATCACATACATCCATGCCTTCTAACGGAAATTCATTAATCGATTGAAAAATCAATTTATAAAACTTTCCGTACTGGGATTCGAACCCGTGACCTCCGTAACCGAAGCCGACGTTGACCACTTGACCACATAGGGGGCACATTGATTTTTATATTTACCATCATTAATATTGTTAATTCTTTCATTGAAAATTGGTTTAATTAATAACTATAGTCTTATGTTTAAATTACAATTTGATAAAGGATGTTTAAAATTTGATATACCTACACATTTTCAAGTGAGTGTCTAATATATGAGTAGCAATAAGATAATAAAATCATGTAAACATACTGTGTTTGTGAATTTTCAATATTGAATACCTATATGAATGATATTTCTTTTCAATGCAATCAAAGATATCGGTTCTATTAGATTGCAACACAATTTTTCTAAATAAATAAGCCGAAATACGTATTAAATGATAACCTGTTCAAACACAATATATACATTATAATTAAATATTTTGCTTGTTTCCACTCTGAAAAATATTTGGCATAATTGACCTAAGACATTACTTATTATAATAAAACAATAATTTTCATATTTAAAATATTTAAATGAACGGAGTATTCGATGTTCGGAGTGTTCTGTGTGCGGAAGATTCTGTGTTCGTAAGAATCGGTGTTCGGAATATTCTTGTTCGGAGAGTTCGTGCTCGGACCATTCTTGTTCGGAATGTTCGTGTTCGAGAGAATCATGTTCGGAAGAATCACCGAACTATATCAAACATACTTCTTATGATTTTTAATTGTTTATTTGTCATTATTTGCAAGAAAAATGGGACGACTTATTGAAAAGGGGGCGCGCCAATAACCGTTGCCTAGGGCGCCAAATAACCTCGCGCCGCCACTGGATCAGTGTTTCCTAGCGTGAGTAAAGCAGCCAATGGTTTCCTAGAAAAAAATCAAAAGTTTTCAAAAGGAATATGTATTTGAATATTTAAGCAATTTAAAATGCCGAGAAAAAAGGTACCGAAACGCCGCATTAGATGGGAAAAAGCCCTGCATACAAGTAATGATTTATTTATTGCCACATCTTAACCGTTAATTAATATCATAATCTTTCCTGTATATTCTCTAAATTGAATATTTTTTTTTTAAATGTGGATGATATTCTTTGTTTCTTTGTATTTTTAAACAACTTACCGTCATCATAATGTAGCTTACTTTATTTATATTATACAATAAACCATAAAGTATAACAGCGACAGATTTGATAAAAGCTACAAGTGAACCTGTGTCAGATTTGATGAAAACTTTCAAATAGTCTTACAATAATTATTATAATATCGACTGTAGAAAGGATAATGAACGTAACCCACAGTTTTTTCAAAACAGTTTTTTTTGAGAATCACAATGTATCAAACTTGATACACGTTCTATCAAAAGGGCTGCAAATGACGAATTAGTATCTAAATTTAACTTTTAAGTTTGAAAAAAGATGAGCTTGTGAAAATTGAAATCAAGAAAAAAGACTGAAAAAAAGGTTTTTCCTTAACGATTTCTTTAATTAATATTAGAATATGTCAATTAAGCACCAGTTTTGAATTCTCCGTGCACTTCAAGGTTGTGTATATTTCATAATTTGCATATGGCCCAAAATCATCAAAACATATTTTTTGTGCCTCCTGTAAAATTTGCTATATGTAGGTTACGTCCTTTTTCCTTTCCGCAGTCGATATGTTATCGTGAAACCTTCGTGAAATGACGTCGTGTACTTAATACGACATATGTACAACTATGGCTACGTAATATGCCCCTAAGGAAATATTATATGAGTTTTTGCCGCTTTTGGAACAAGAACTTTCATAAAAATAGCTTTGACACGTAACTTTCGGTCAATCCAGGGGTGGGCTGGAGGGGGCTCGGAGGTGCTCGTGCGAGTCCCTTGTTAAATTTCAGCGCGACCTGCAAGCCCCTTGTTAAGATGAGAAAATCATTCGTCTTAGATCAAATCAGCATATAAATTCAATCTCTGTAGATGGTTAAATTTTATTATGAAACAAGACTTAGTAGCCAATTCATTTTTTCATTCAGCGATGTGGGCTTCACACGAGGTAATCACTAGTCCTGTCTTAGCCTTATCATTATATCCTTACTACTCTCTTTGGGAAAGAAAGGTTGAGCGACTAATTAACAAGCAGTTCTCGTAGAAAAAAAAACTTTTGT
The DNA here is from genome assembly GCA_031772345.1 of Himalopsyche anomala. Taxonomy (NCBI): domain Eukaryota; kingdom Metazoa; phylum Arthropoda; class Insecta; order Trichoptera; family Rhyacophilidae; genus Himalopsyche; species Himalopsyche anomala. The sequence continues at coordinate 8,386,964 of CM062829.1, forward strand.
TGAGACACCTTCATTAGGAGGCCATGTGCTCCACATTGGGAGCGAAAATGGATACAAATAAATGGATAAGATTTACCGAGCCCCTTGTTAAGATATTGGCAGCCCACCGCTGGGTCAATCTATGATAATAAAATTCGATTTGTTTCCTACTGAGTCAAAAGAAACAAAAACTGTGTTTCGAAGCATGGAATATAAAACAATACAAGAGGGCCGAGGCCTGCCTGGCACAATGAACCTTATGAAAATCATAATTAGAAATCAATAATGTCGTTTTTCAAACATAATTATTAATGCGTTTCCCCTGCTTCTTGTGTATCCTTTGTTATTAGACATTCGTAGGAGCTTTCAATACACTCAAAGTTTCGTTTGTGTTTGTAATCAATTTTATATTTTCTTTATATTTTCAAATAAAAGGTTTTTTTTAACGCATAATAATTAAATCACGTTAAATGGCTACAGCATAAATCAAGGGATATTATGTGAGTAATAATATCGACTGTGGAAAGGAAAAAGGACGTAACCCACAGTTTTTCAAAACAGCTTTTTTTCGATAGTCACAATGTATCAAACTTGATACACGTTCTATCAAAAGGATGCAAGATGAAAATTGCGATTTAGTATCTAAATTTAGCTTTTAAGTTTGAAAAAGATGACTTTGTAAAAAATTAAAACCAAGAAAAAAGACTGAAATAAAGATTTTTCCTAGACAATTTCTTTAATTAATATTAGATTATGTCAATTAAACACCAGCTTAGAAGTCTCCGTGCACTTCAAGGTTGTGTATAATTCATAATTTGCATATTGCCCAAAATCATCAAAACACGTTTTTTGCGCCTCCTGTAAAAGTTGATATGTGTGGGTTACGTCATTTTTCCTTTCCACAGTCGATATATATATTATAACATTTTAAAAAATATTTGGCATTATATAGCTTATGCCAATGCGCCAAATATTTTAAAACTCGATGAGAATTTATTGTAAGTCACTCAGGATCAACTCGAGGTAAACTGATATCACAAACACCCATGTCTTAAATCTCAATTTTAAATTGAAATATCTTAATATGACATTGACCTTACCGGATTTCCCACTATGAAAAAATGTGAGTCGTTTTTTTAGCTGCTTGTGACTCCAGCGTAAAATGAACGGTATTTCTGAACTTTTCACTTGTTATCCTTAATCTCGTATTAAGTACTATCACAATCCAGGGATTTCGGAATCACAAAATTGGACGGGATCCCAGGATTGGAGACCCAGACTAACAGTTCCCTCGATATCCTTTTATCGTTACCAAATAGATAATGAAAGACCCAAATGGGGTCGCAAGTTGATACAATCAACCTAAAAAAAATACCAATTATACACTATCACATATTACTAGCGTATAATCCATTTATTAATAATAATTGAGTCCATTTATAATGTCTTGATAATTTGTGTATAATAATTTTGGCTGTCAAATACATCCACTTTGGTAAATTAAATCTTCACGATTGCACAACTTGTGACTAGGGTATCCAATCCCAGAGCCTTTTTGTAATCCCGGAATGTCGGGATTAATTAATTTTCAATCTCGGGATCCCGGGTTTGGGCACTCAACGTGAAATCGTGTATAATTTGAAAGTTTTGGTGAGTCGTTTTTTTTTTTTAGCTCATCCAATTCCAAAATCCTATCAATTTTCGGGATTTGCTCAAATGTTCTCAATCCCGAAATCCCGGGATTGCGCCCATGTCAAACCCGGAATTTCGGGATCAGAAAATTTGACGGGATCCTGGGATTACGGGATTGGATGCCCTACTTGTGACTTCTTGGGTGTATATTGGCGCTGCAGAAATCAACAAAATGTAATAATGTCGGGAGATAATTATTATAAAAATAGGTTTATACTTAGATCAAAGTTTATCGAGCGGGGTTCCGCGGAGATCTGTGGCTTGTGAAGAAATTGTTAAAATGTAAACAAATATGGCTAGAAAAATATTATTTATAGAGCAGCGGTCGGCAAAGTATAGTCCGCAGACAACCAGTGGTCCGCAGAGAAATCTGACATTATTTTAATTTTCTAATCCTTTTGATGAAAATTCTTATTCAATTCTCCATAACATATTCATGCGAATAGGCCTTTTCATCTGTTACTGCAATCAAAACACAGTATCGATCTCAGATTGAAATACGTTCAGTTCTCCGTCTTGCAGTTCCATCATTGGAGCCAAATATTTCAAATATCCAGGAACATCCATCACATTCAAAATTTATAAAGCTTTTATAATTTAATTATAATTAGTAGTTTTATTTTATGAATAAGGCGCATTTTAAGACGCATTTGATCACTTTTATTTCAATATATATATATCTAACACAAAAGTCCAGTTTGCAGTCCGCTGGATTCAAATTGTGAATTTAGTAGTCTGAGCCCAAAAAGTTTGCCGACCTCTGTAATATGACATGAAAAAACATTACTATCTAGTCAATTGTACTGTATGAAAGTTTGAGACGCCTGAAAATAACATTTTTTCTTAGGTGTATCATGTTGGGGAAAAAAATAAGTGGTCACGATAATTATGTATAACAGAATTGTAGTTTCTTATGATTTCAATTGGAAAGATTATTATTTATATTTCAAAATCCTGCAACTATCTTTTTCACTGAAGAAATGAAATACGCATAGTATATTTTTTGAATTATTATCAACCTGTAATTTAGACACTTAGGTAATTAATCTACAGGACTTTTACCGACACACAGACAGTGACGTTCCTAGACTATGTGCCGCCCCTAAGGAGAGCTCTAAAATGGCGCACAGTTTTTTTCACTTATTTCCAATTATTCTAGGAACACATTTACAAATATAAAATTTCGAATCCTCTACTCATCTATTTATTCAAAAAAAAAGTGGTCACTTATTCCGTTTTGGTTTCAGATGATTCATAATATATGTGTTCCTGATTAACAAAGATCCTCACGAATAAATATTATCCAAAAGCCCATATTATTGTTCAATATTTATGAAAAAGTAACTATTACCTTTACTACGCATCATAAAGCATAATTTTGATTTCAAATGCATTAACATTATATAAGTATCGATTCTTGATTTGATATTATGTTTATCAAAGACATTGAGACATCATTTAAGATTTCGACTGAAGGTGCTTGATGGAATTTCAATATTAAATTTGAATCGTTCAAATTATGTACACTCCCAAAGATTTTGTCACTAACGACCCGGGTTTCGCCTTTCGGCATCTTCAGGCGTTCAAGCGCACGGATGAACTTGAACTGACTGTCAGTGTCAAATTTGAGACATCATATTTATTCAAAGTCAAATTCGTGTCAAAAATATATATTTTTTTTTTTTACCATGTCCGCTCCCAATGTGGAACACATGGACTCCTAATGGAGTTTATCTCAACAGAAGTGTTTCTACGAAAACTGCTTGTTACTCAGTTGCTCAACCTCTCTTTTTCCAAAGAGAGTAGGAATAGAAGGGTAGGGCTAGAACAGAACTAGTGGTTAGCTAGTCGCTCTCCATAAGCCCCGTTCATAGGATAGGATGGAAGGGGGGATTTCAAGACATCACATACATCCATGCCTTCGAACAGGAATTCATAAATCGATTGAAAAATCAATTTATAAAACTGTCCGTACTGAGATTCGAACCCATTACCTCCGTAACCGAAGCCAACGACGTTGGCCACTCTATCACACAGGCGGTTAAAAATATTTAGTCATTAAAAAATCTGTGATCATTTGCCGCTCTCTATAACTTGCCGCTCCTAGGCAACTGCTTACTCGCCTATGCCCTCGGGACGTCCCTTCACACAAAACAGTTTTTCTAAAATGAAACTTATACAATTCGTCCAATAGGACGTGTTCGCAAATCAGTGCTTAGTAATCGCTATTCTAAATACCGCAATAAGGTCATAACCTTATACGATTTATATATCGCATACAATTTTTAGTCTGATTAAAGACAGAAGTTAAGTGAGTTGTTTCAAAGGTTTTAAGTTTGTATACCTTAAAAGGCAACAATTAAATAACATTACAATTTATCGATTCACACTTTCGTGTATCTGCTGTTTCTAGCTGTAATTGTTTTAAGCTACTTTTTTTCGCTAACACATTTTAGCGAGAAATTCTCAATATATATTGTGAAAATAAAAGGTAAACATGCTACTCATTTTCTCCGCGAATATATACTAAAACACTCAAAAAATCAACGAAATTCTCTGGGAAGCATAATTACGGATACGTAAGTATACAAAAAATCATCTTTGGAATAAGGAAACTGATAATTCATGTGAATTACGAAAAGTCGTCTCAAATATTTCAAATATGCTCTATGGTTGTTGCTTAAAAAATTACATTTGACATGTTATGTTAAATTTTTCATATTGATATTATATTCGTATTTTGCGTAAAATATTGAATTCCCTGATTCCAAAGTAAATGGTTCGGCATTTTCCTAGTTGTACTTAAATTTCCTACAGAGCTGCATTGTTATTAACGGCATTTAATTAATACTAGCTGTAAGCCCGTTGCCCTCAACGGATCCTCCGCATTTTTAATTAATCAGAAAATTTACTGGCTTGAAAAATCAAATGCAAACCTATTTATTGAATAAACCAGAAGATCTAAACGTAATTAATTCTCCTAATGGATTTTTAAGAATACACCCAGTTCTCTAAAAGAACTAAAATACACCAAGATTGCAAAACAAAATATGCATATAGCGAAAAATTCCGTGCACTTGAAAACAGGATTTCACTGAAATGTAAATAATCAAAATTTACGTCCAAACCAATTTGAATAAAAGGAAACTTTCTGCTCAAAAGTTTTAAATGAATTCGATTCATAGTAAAAAAAAAATATAATTTTATTTCTAGATTTAGTAAAAATAAAAAAAAATAATGTGACAATAAACCTTTGAGATGGCAGAAGTGTTGAGTCCCGAAATGTTGGAAAACCATGTTGTGAAAGTAACATAAACCATATAGACAATAGGGGTGTCAGCTCTTAAAATGTTGAGAAACTGTCACGCGTCAATGTCAGAGAAAAATGAAGAAGCCCAAAATGGTGACAGCGGTGCAGGGGGGGACATCTTTCTACGTCATCGAAAAAAGGCGAAATCGCGGACATACAAACAATCAGCCAACACTCGGCCAACAAACCTTGTCGGGTATTAATACATAGATTTAGGTAGAAAATGAGTAACACGTTTTAAAGCATATTTACCAAATAAAATCAAATTTTAAATGACAATTAACTGTCCGGGAACCTTCGAGACACCAAATAGTTACTTAATTTGCTTAATATTATTACATATGTGTTAACTTGATAAAAAATTGTGTCTTTACTAATTTGTTTCAGGAAATAATGGTTACAAAATATAATTATTCCTAATCGGCTATTATGATTCAATTAAGGATCCAGGATTTGTTCATATTATATATCGCTATAATAGGTAAATATGACAGTTTATATTTAATACTCACAATCAGGGCATCCAATCCTGGACTCTTTGTGTGATCCCGGGATTTTGAGATTGACAATTTTTACAATTCCGGAATTGAACATTCACTGATTCGGTATTGAGAATTTTTTGCTTGGCGATTTAGAAATCCTGGAAATTTACGAATTTCCCAAAATTAAAAAATGTCAGACCATTTGTTTTTAGCCCTCGCGAGAATTTTACATTAAAAAATTTACTCGATTTCAAAATCCCAGAAATTTACCGAATTGTCGAAATGAAAACATGCAATACCTTTTTTTATTCTAGTTCTCGCGCGAATTTCAAAATTAAATTAAAATTAAAATCTAGTAGACTATTTTCAACAACATCTCGTCCTCAATCCCGAATTCCCGGGATTATACTATCACAATCCCGGGATTTCATGATTTAGTTTCAATGTTATGAGTTGAGGACAGTGACGTTTCTAGGCTATGTGCCGCCCCTAGGCAGAATTTAAAATAGCCATTTTACTATACATATATTTTTAAAATTCTCTTATCTGTCGCCTATAGTGCTGAGATCGGTAAATGTCATATTTAAAGAAGATTTTTTGATAAATTTAACTACTAAATAATTTAACTACTAAATAATTTAACTACTAATAATTTTTTGATAAATTTAACTACCCATCGGTAATGATATCATTGCCATTGAAAATGTTTTTCATCGGCATTTTTTTCGTTGTAGCGTTATTATTATTCTAAACCAAATTTAAGTCAAAAATATTCAGTCATTTAAAAAAAACTGTGACCGTTTGCCGCTCCCTAGGACTGCCGCCCCTAGGCAACTGCCTACACGCCTGTGCCCACGAGACGTCCCTGGTTGAAGAAAATTTAACTGAAATGTTAATATGGAATATTAAAGTTTATATTGAACAAACTCAATAAATATTCGTAATTATTATGGACATATAATTTATTTTCAGTCTTGTCAGAACAAACGACGAGTATATTTCAAAATTTTCAAGTATGGTCACCACCGAGCGAAAAATATGAGTAAGAGATTTTTAATTAAGTATAAGTCTTTAAGCGAGATAAAAAAAATCAATTAGCTGCATCAAAAAAGTAATTAATACCTTTCCGGTTGCAATGTGTGTAGCGAATGGTTTACAGCGACACCTATAATTAAGTCAATTTTTTAGTGTGATTATAATTTAAAAAATCTAGCTTAATAAGATTTTCATTCACATTATATAATTGTTTTTTAAATTATCCAGTTTTCCTAAGTCTTTTTTAGTTAAACGCAACGAACAATATGAAACAATGTTTAAACAATATTTCCCTCTGCATAACATTGTATAGACAAGTTATTGTTCTTCCAATTTAATTAGAAAAACTTGAATAAAACCAAAAGCAACAGTGAAAATGCAAACTTTTATAGTTTGAAGTGTAATAATATATGGGCCCATTAGAGGTGACGTTAGCCAAGTGGTATTTTAGAAAAAAAAAGTAAGATACGTTGTAATATTCCACACGTTTTAAAGTATCGTAAAAGTGAAGTAACCTCAGTTAATACAAATAACAACAGAGTTATCTATGTATAATAAAAATATGCAATCCACCAAAACATTAAATAAAGATGTGATTGTACCAAGAAAAAAGTTTTACCATTTAACTAGTTACCAAATATTTTGAAATTAGATAGACTCGAGGAAATGTGACATCACAATTATACAACATCTCAAATTTAAATAAAATAAATCTAAATTCGATATTTAACTTAGTGGCTCTTGTGCCAGCGCGATTGATGGGGTAATTTTTTTATAAACAAGACAAAGGGCGACAGTAATTGTCACACTCTATCTCTCCTGAAAAGTTAGACTTTTGTAGATAGTGTTGTTTGACTGTAAGCCCTCTGTCATAGCAGTCTTAAGTTCCAAGCAGTGCTGTAGAAAATCAGCAAATTCTGAGCTGGCCGTTGAATCCCTGCCTTTACTAACAAATTGTATGGCGGTTATACGTAGATCAACTCTAAATTCCAATTTATGAGCTTATTTTTCGTTAAATGTAACATGTGTGTTTGAAAGATTTCTCGTATGGATATTCTGTGATTTGTTGGTGTTATTAATTTACAATTTACGATACATCGGAAGGCCCATATATGCAAATTAAGTAATGATTGTAAGAAATATAGCGAATGGCAAGATATGCGACGTGTGGTAAAAACCAATAAAATTTAACTTCCCACTATTAAGTATCACAATTATATATATTATAAATTACATAAACGACGCTAACAAGCGGAATTCATATAATATTATATAAGATTTTGACGCCTATTGTGATATTATGAAATACATGCTGCGTCTTTTATCATATTATATAATAATGGCAATATACCAAGTAAATGATGATTTAATCAATAACAATATAAAAAAAATAATGAAATGAATTGTGCTATCCTAGTTTGACTTACTGATTTTTGATTACTGATATGACTTGAGAAATCTTATGGAAAGATTGAGTGACGAACCAGTGTGCACAAATAAATTTCGAGATTAATATTAATTGATTAAAATCCCAATAATGACGTTGGTTTTTTTAATGAACTATCCAACCTCATATTCTGTATTGAAATATTGTAAAAAAAATAATTTAAATAAAATGATTTGGCATCTTTGTTTGCTTTTGTTCTCAGAGATTTTTATTTAAAAACCTTAGAAAATGTGATTTTTTCTTATTTAAAAAATGATTTAATTGAAAAGATTTATAATTACAATATATATATGTATTTGCTTCAAAATAATAGTAATAAATGGTTTCATAATGATATGATATTACTTTGAAAATTATGACGCCGGCCCGCTCATCTGAAAAAAGTACCTGTTTTCAACTCAATAGCATGGCTTTCACTATAGGGGGCTTTGCCTCTGTTCAAAATTATATACAATTAATAACCGTGGTATTCCACACACATCAAAACCTGTGGAATTATATTTTTATTTATTTTAATATTAAATTTAATCACAATTTTTCGACTTGGTGTCAGCTATATAATAATACTATCAAATGCCTACATTCACAGGTGGAACTTAACCAACATAACACCCGCTGAGAATGAATTTCTTGCGACTGTGACGCGCAATCGAAGACAAAGTCCCAGGTGAGTGATTGTGTATAATGAGTAAATTAGTTTAATAAATAGGAAAATAAAATGTAATACACTTATTTTTTAGTAACTGAATGAAATAGCTAACTTGTATGATATAAAATATAGATATAAATCCAAATAGTCCGACAGTTCTTTAAAGACCACGTTTCTGAAAAGATGTGGTCATTAATACGTAGATCAAACCATCAGAAATTATAAATAGTGTTAATATAGGAAATTAGTAATTGACTTAATTTAATTTGCTTAACGTAAAAAACAGCCCAATTCAAGCTTCAAATCAAAATATCTTTTCCTCTTGTTTCTTTATATTTTTCATCTATTGAAAATTCTCAAGATTAGTGAAACCGGGTCCTGATCATTATACAAAATTGGTAATTAAGTGCAAAAAAATGTGATTTTAATATTGTTTAATTGTTTATTGTTTAAAAAATCAAAATTACAGTACATGACATTACAGCTGACGCCAATTCGCCATTTAGTTGACAAATATAATGAGACAAAAAATAAAACTACATAATACAACAAAATCAAGTAATAAAAAAGAAAAACTTTACAAACAGTTTACGAACACTATCACCAAAAATGTCCAGTTCTCTAGGCAACGATTTGATCGGTCGGACGGCCCTTGGAACTGGCGACTCATACGTCCTAAGCGAGGAACAAATTTTTAGAAATAAAAGCCTTTGGTCATAGTTTAGGTGGGAGCATGTAAGTTAATAGTCATGAGAATTTCAGGATTATTAACTCGGCCCCGAAGAAGAAGAGAAAAATGCTTTAAGCTTGAAAAAGATCTTCGAGCTTCAAGAGAGTGAAACGATAAAATTCCTAAAAGAAATTTGGTGGGGTAGTATTCCTTTAAGGAATTATCAAAGGGGAAGAATTTTTTTAAATAATAATATTTTAGAAATTTCCTATGCCTCTCAGCCAAGAATTTGTTACATTTAGCAACCAATAAAATATTGATATTTTTTTTATCCATGTCCGCTCCCAATGTGGAGCATACGGTCTCCTAAGGTTTTCTACGACAACTGTTTGTTACTCAGTCGCTCAACCTTTCTTTTTTCATAGATGGATATGGCTAGGACTAGATTAGTGATAAACTAATTGCTCTAGCTTCGCCCAGTTATTAAAAGATCGGAAAGGGTGGGAGGGATCACAAACACCCATACCTTCGAACAGAAATCGATAAATCGATTGGACAAAATACAATAATATTATTTGTGATATTATATAATTTAGGGTTCTAAAAAAATTCATAAATTACGTATTTCATTACAACTTGGAGAAAATTAAAATCAGGGTCATTATAAGACTATAATACAATCAGTGCAAAACAAAGGCATAATATTTTTTAAGTTAAAAGTTTATTTGTCATACATCGTTAATACAATATTAAAATCCTGTCATGGTAGTATTCGGCTCTACAAATATTGATATGTTGTAATCCACTTATGACAGTTGTTGGGCTATGACATTATTATTACAAACGTAAGTAACCGGATAGAATGAAAGTTCAAGAACGTTGACAACTTGTGTTATTATAATTAAAAATCCTATTGTTATATTTAACATTTCTTTCTTCAATAATTAATAAAATAAAACAGAGACCGTTGAAAATTTTGCTCTTTATTGAAGTCGCCTGTTGTTTCTTGCTTTTTGAAACAGGCCAATGCTTGCATTGCGTCAGCTAAAACTACTGTAATAGTAATAGAATCTATTGATAAGCAGTGGCGGTTCCTGACCTAAAATCTTGGGTGGGCTATAGAAAAGCATATTTCCACTTCACCTTATACATTAATCTACAAGCAAATTAACAAATACTACGACACTACTGCAATGCATAAATTATTTTATAATAAAATCAATGCTAATGTAACAAAGAAATAATAGAATACGGAACCCTTAAATTCGTCTCTTTCAAAGTTAAATAACAAGTACCTACTTAAAGCAATACAGAACTGTCACACTGAAAGTCAATACCTGTCACTTTCATACAATACAACGATATTGGTTTTGTGTTTCAATGCATAAGTATGCGTAATGGGCAGATTCAGTTTAGCCCCCAACGATCAACAGAAGCTTGACAGATTGAAACACAATCGTTTGTATTTGATGACGTTTCCGTACATACAAATACAAAACAAATCTAATCATGCTTGATTGTGCCCCAGTGTAAAGAAATATTGTCTGTGGTTACGGGCTAAACATCTCTAGCCCCTAAGTGGTGTTGCCAGACTGACGTGACGTTGCCTGTTCCCTGTGAAGTATTTATAGGGTTATTGTTTTTTGTATACCGGCTCAGTTTAAAATTGTAATACAAAACACAATCGAGAATATGATTGTAGGTAGACGTAACATTGTCTTATATTGACAGAGGAAAATTAAAACAAAGATATTATATTCATTTGGGAAAGGTTAGTTACGCTTATAAATGTAATTATTTTGTTCAGCGGCCGAATTGCTGTTCATTTTTATTCAGCCATTTAAAGTTTTGGGTGAAAAATGTAGGTCGGGCTTAGCCCACCTAGCCCAGTACCTAGAACCGCCACTGTTGATAAGAATTATTTGTATCCATGTCTCATTCCAATGCTCCTGAGTTATCATAACAGAAGTTTTCTACTGAACTGCTTGTGACCTGTATTTTTTTAAAGTCCCAGCAAATAAGAATAGTGTTAATAGAACCGCATTAGTTGGTTTCCTGCTTTTATTACATTTGGTGAGGAGCTCTTATAAAACGATATATTGGAGTTTCACTGTACTTAGGCGATATATTCTTGTTTCAGAAGTGGATGTGTTATGCCGAAAAGTCTTCCGAATGCCACATATAGCATAAGAGGCGCACTCGTGAAACAAGGGCAATTGGCACCCGATGGTTCTCTCCTCATATTGACGTGTCCTCCAGGATACGCTAGCTCTAGCTCTGAAATAAATTTTTGTGATGCTGAAAAAACGAACAATTGGTACCACGAGTTGGCTACATGTCAAAGTAAGTAAGAACTTAACCTTAAAAGTGAGGGAAACAGTCTTTAGCGACATCTATAATTTAAAAAAAATGTTTAGTGGCTTATATACAAACATGTAAACAATAGTTGACTAGTCACCTTGAGTATGCGCTCAGTGGCACCCAGTATTCCCTCTAAGCCAGCGATTTCCAACCTGGGAGGCGTGGACTATTGCAAAGGGAGGCGCGAACAGTCCAAAATATTTATTTACACTTTAGAACGTGTCTTTATTACTATATGAAATAAAGGATGGGGAGGCACGAAGACATTTTTTTCTTCAAAGGGAGGTGTAGTAACGTAAGGGTTAGAAACCACTGCTCTAAGCTGTGCACACGCTCACAATGTTCGAGCACGCGTACATACATTACAACAGAATGAATTAATTACCTAAATAGATTATATTGTCTAAAAACTACATCTAACTAACCAAATATTGTTTGATTTGAAAGGTTGTGTGATATTTTTGTCTTTCTGTATGTTTTGGTATTTTTTTATATACACTGGAACACTTTTGATATATACAGCCTAAAAAATATGACGGATAGGCTTCTTTGTATAAAAATCAATTCAGAATATCAAAAAACAAAATTGATTTTATCTTAATTTTATTTTAAAAAAATACTTTCACTATCACTAACAGACAATGGGCGAACCTGTTTATACCCGGATGATACAACATCGCTCTCATCAGTTGAGATATCCAGAGCCTGTGTAATATTTCTTTCCGAATTTTCAAGTATACAGAAATAAACCTCTCTGAGCATAGTAGTGTACTAGTAAGTACATGCAAGGAATGTGTACCGTGTAAAAAAAATGTTTAGTAAAAGAGAGTCCAGTGTAATTAACAAAATTAAATGAGCATTTTTGATGAGAACTAACATACTGAAAAAAATAACTAAATAAAAAACGAGTTTCACATTTCTAAAAAAAAATTCACATAAATAGACGTTATTGTGATAAAATCTGAAGCTTAGTTAGTTATTAAGATTGTACTGAAATTTTATAATAAATTTAATAATTTTACAATAGAAGTCGAACATTTTCAAAAAGTTGATATAGGTACTGTGTTCATATAGGAGGTACTAAGAAATACAAGAACTTTATTGTGCTTTTTTTAATCTCTAGCACTGTGTGAACAGTTTTGACTTTGTGGGACCAAGTATAGAAACTTACCAATAGTATAATAGTGAATAATTTTTACGTTTTTATTTTAATTTCAGAAATGTGCAAACCACCAAAGTCATTAACCGTTAAATTTACCTGCTCAATGCCATTAAAAGATGGGCACTCCAACAGAACCGATTGCGAGGGCTTATTGCCTTCTGGAACAAAAGCTTCTCCGATGTGCCAAAACGGCCATCACTCCATAAATATCAATAAAGATATTATCTGCGACAACGGCAATTGGTGGTACAATATGCCAAGCTGCAAAGCAGGTGAGAAGTTTTCCACCAATCTACCAATTTTCATATGGTAACAAAAATTTCATTAAAAAAGATAAGTTTATTGTCATCATACAAGAGAAAGTGGCTGAGTGAATTTTTCACAAAAATTGTCTTAAGCTAAAGAACTGCCTGACACATTAAGAACATAATATAATAGTTGTGTGGAAAACTGTCTAATATAACATACCTATTGACTAGGGACTCAAATCCCGAGATCCCATCCAATTTTGTGATTCCGAAATCCCGGGATTGAGAAAGTTGCGCGAGGCCTTAAAAAAAGGTCCCAAATTTTGTTCATTTTGGCAATTCCGCTAATTCGTAGGTTTTTAATATTGACTAAAATTTTTTTTGAAAATGAGTTTGATTATGTTATCACGTAGAGCTGGCAATTCTGAATATGATGTAAGATAACTTTTCAAGTTTTCATTTATTGAAAATGCATCAATATTATTAGATTGCATTTGTTTGTAAATAATTTCCACATGCGGCCATTGAGTAACTAATTGTCATCATTTCATGTGTAAGTGGCTCTATGGTTCACGCCGTTCTTGTACTGCCGAAATGGCAGTAAGAACCAAGCGTTTAAACCCGAAACCCCCTCCCCGCGTTTTTCCTTCACACACACAGGCGTATTCCATCGAAAACGGTACTGCACGAAATCTTTCTGATTATAACCGCCGTGTATGATAAACTATTGGATGTTTCGGTAGGCGTACGAGCTTAATACATGCTTAAATAATACTGATACATTCATGTTACATACGTAATATTACATTTTTTTCAATTTGCTTAGGGGTGCTGCAGTTTCGCAGAGCGTATGAATGAGCCGTCACTAAATATTATACTAAAAGAATATTTCACATTCCTTGTTTCAGAAGTTTTATTTATAAATAAAAAAACATTATATTTGATTTCCTAACATTTTAGGATTATGAAAACTGCCGCTTTTTTTCCCCTATCATGTACATTTACATTTCAATAAATATAACATCCCTATTGCAGAGTGTGGAAAAAGAACACCCCGAGGTACGCCAAATGTCATTAATGGAACAAACGCTATTAAAGGAGAATTTCCTTGGCATGTTGCAGTGTACACTCGGATTGGAGTAACAGAAGATTCCTCACCACCGACGTACTGGTGTGGTGGAAGTATCATCACCAGAACTTTTGTTATAAGTGGTAATTCAATATTATTCAACAGTTGAAATGTTTCCATCGGTCACAATTAAGCAATAATATAGAATATATATTATCACAGTGCATTAGAAAGTGTCAATAATGTATAATGATGCCTGTAATGTCTAACAATCTCTTCCACACATTCCAACCTAATAATTGAATGCAACTAACCACTAGTTCTATCTTAGCTCTATCTTGCTATCTCTACTGTCTTCGAAAACATGTGTGCAGCTAATTACGTGAAAAGTTGTGCGACTAAGTACCTAGAAAGTCTCGTAGAAGAACTTCTATTAAGATATTTCACAGATCAGTAATCCACGTTGGCAGCCGACATGGATATAAAAAATTGTATCAATGATCCTCTATGACAAAAGTTTCAGCATTGCTCTTCCCTTTAAAATACAGGACACAAATCATCACTTTAATAACGGCTCAGTATTGATTTTTATTAAGCTACCAATGTCCTCATCCATCAAAATGAATACATAGTTCCGTTTGTCAAAAGCAAACCGTTATATACAGGTTATGTACATAGTTTCATCTATTGCCGCAATAACAGACAATTGAATTTTTTAATTATCTAATATGTCCATATGGAAGATGAGTTCAAAGTATTACATCTTCATCCACCCAATAACAAACTTTTTAATAAATTGTAACAGCACTTTAATTCACTTGTGTATGTCTTCAATTGCAGAAAACAATCTGACAACTAAATACATTCTTTTTATTACAGCCGCTCATTGTTTTTACAATCCAACAACCAGGCACTTATTTGATGCAGATTTGTTTACGATAGCTGTCGGAAAGGTGTACAGCGAATTTGAAAGTTCCAGAGAAAGATTTGATCCCTACATACAAAAATCTGAGGTAGTAATTAAAATTTTGTAATTGTTTTATGATATTACTCATGTCAGCCCCTACTATTTGGTTGCCGTGTCCACAGGCTCGAATCCCAGTACAGAAATCTGATAAGAAGAAGTATGACTAAAATTTTCTCAGAACACTGAAGTAACACACAGGGCCGGCACGTGGCGTATGCAAAGTGTGCACAGGTGCTGCACTAAGATTTGAGCGCTATACACTCATTCAGTTTTAGTTTTGAGAGGTGCCAAAGACGCCTCGCACTCAGGCGCAGAATTCCTTGAGCCAACCCTGGTAACACATATTCACTGCTATGATTAGCATGTTGATTACCTCTGAGCTAAATGTTGGTCCTTTCGAGCCCAGCGATGTAGTGGGGCCGGCATTTTGTTTTCAGTATTTTTTTTATTTGCTTTATTAAATAATCATTCGACTGCATTCATAAACAGTGGCGGATTATCCTATAAGCAAATGAGGCGCGCACTTGGGGCCTCCGAATCTTAGGGACCTCAAATATAGCTTACATATTGATACCAATATACTTTTATATATTTTTACTATTTTACTTGGAATTTTCTGGCATTTTTATATTATCCATAAAACGGAGCCTCAAAATTTGATTGTGCCTGGGACTTCCCATGTGCTTAATCCGCCACTATTCATAATGGAATATTTCATCTGATTCTAAGCACATATGTATATTTCATCGAATATAATCAAGTTTTCCCTCGAAATGGTTAAATATATCTGAGGCCTAATGTTAAAAGTGACTGTAAAATTTATCAATTGTTCAGTGTATACAATTGTTTGGTGGCAGTTCTAATTTAAAGCATTAGACCGCAGATATTTACTGTGCAGTATCTCAGATACTGCACACACTGTTTCGCAGTACCCATAAAAAAAACTAGCCTTGGATTAGTTAATGTCATTTTAAAGTCTCAAGATACTAGTATTTCTAAAGAATGGAGTTCAACTACGTCAAACGGGAAACATAAAACTGCTCAATTAAATGTTGAGCCCATGAAATCCTGCTCACGCTCTTATGGAGAAAAAAACTTGGAAAATGCTAAAAATTGTTTTAGAATTTCAAAATGGTAAAAAACAATGTATCATCGAGTATGTATAATTAAAATGAATATTGAGCTTGTGGGCTACATTTTTTTGTGTGCATATTTTAAATTAATAATCTATACCAGGGTTTCTCAACGGTGGGCCATGTGGCCCCCCAGGGGGCCACAGCATGTTCTAAGGGGGCCACAGAGATTTATTTTTGTTATGGGGAGCCACAACACTGTTTAGGGGGGCCACGGGTATTGATAAAACGATACAAGGAAAAGCATAATGGCGGAAGTCGCGCAGCTATTTTTTGTAAATCCGTAAATAAAATGAAATTATAATTTTCATGGGAAGACAAAACAATGGTATAGGGGCCACAGAAAAATAAAGACACTCAAAAGGGGCCACGCTCCCAAAAAGGTTGAGAAACACTGATCTATACTAAAAACAATACATCAATGTTTGTTTTTACTGTTTCAGGTAAAGCTAATACAAATTCCAACAGATTATGTAGGAGAACCCAATAGCTATAGTCATGACTTGGCATTACTTCTTTTGGAAACTCCTCTGAATTTTTCAAATTTCATAATGCCCGTTTGTCTAAATCTGATTGAGAAAAATTTTGACGAGGAGCAATCGTCTCCTGGCTTGGATGCAAGGGTCTGTATAGAATCATTCATTATTTTTTAGGTTGGTGGATTAAGAACCATTCTTAAAATCCAGGCAGACGTGTTTGTGATTCAATAAATCTTCTTTTTGCTAACAACAAACGATAATAGTGCATAAAAATAATGAAGAATTAAAAAATTTACGATAGAATTAGTCTAGATCAGGGCTTTCCAATCTTTTTTTACTTGCGTACCACTTGGTAGTACATTATGCTAAATTGTACCACCATATAAAAATGATTGTATTTCATGAAATTTTGTTATTGCAAGTGTAATTATATACTATTTTCATGGTAAGAAATGTGAAGACATAGGAGACGCAATGGATCATTTTTGTGAAAAAAAAATTATTTGCGGAGTCACAATTATAATATGCTCAAAGTGTCATTAATTTATCTACTATTTCTTTATACTTATATAACTGATAAATTGTTTTAATAAAAACATTACAAAGTACAAATAAAATTGTTTCATTTCTTAATTAAATCTTCATAGAATATATACTTAATGAGATCCTTGTGTTTGTTTCGAGAAACATAGTTTTTTTTTAAATTCAGTTCAAATGGTGCGAAGTATACCCGTAAGTCGGGTGCTGCATTCAATTTATTTCTATATGTATGTTCTATAAAAATATATGAAGAGAAAGCTCTCTCAACCAGTTGAAAGGCACTCCAAAATCTATGCCGGATCAGAGGATCAATATTGATTGCCAGATTTTCGATCATTGACTGTACATATTGACGTTGACTATGATTTATTAAGATAATGTTAATTAATTATACATATGTTTTCATTCATTCCTACATGTCCGCCATTACTGATTTTTTTTCACGTACCACCAACCATCAACCCCGTAGCACAGGTAGGGAAACCCTGGTCTAGAGTCTTCTCAAAAAGACCAAGCATATGTCACATCTACCAACACAACTATAATTTTATTTTATTTATATAGAACAAACCCCAATATTTTTCATTGATTTCATTATGTTTATTTCAGGTTGCCGGGTTTGGACTTGTAGATGTAAACGGTAAACCTTCGGATGTCTTAAAAACAGCTATAATGCCCATTATCTCTAAAAGTCAATGCAAAGAAGAATCGCCGGATGAATTTTCAAAATATGTCATTTGGGATAAACTTTGTGCTGGAAATCTTGATGGTATATTTTGTTTTCATTGGATTTAATTGTTTTTAGTTGATGTTTTGACATTTAATTAGATATTAATGTCTAATCTAAGCATATTAAACATGAGGCCTGCATACATTAGGCGTTTAATGGAACAATATTTTAAGCAATACCTTAATCCAGGGTCCGAAAAACTACGACCTGGGGAGCAAATCCGACCCAATGTCCAATTGCATTCTGGCCCAAATACAACCAGGTGACACTGTTGCAATATGTATTAACTGAGGTTACTTCACTTTTATGATATCTTTAAATGTATGTCATGTAGTTACAACACATCTAACATTATTTTTCTAAAATACCACTTGGCTCACTTCGCCTCTAATGGGTCCATATGTATTTATATCTTCTCATCATTTTCCATTAGGAATTGGAGTATGCAAAGGAGATAGCGGAGGCGGACTGGTTGTCAGTACTATTGATAGAGGTTCCCTGACGTGGTACTTGAGAGGGATTGTCAGTACATCTCCAGCAAGCGAAACTAGCGATGAGTGCAGCACAAACACATATTCAACATTTACGAGACCTTTTCTACTTAACGAGTTTATCCAGGACGTACTATACAGGTCAGGATGCTATAAAGAATTATTTTATTTAAGTAAGATTTGGGAAATCAATGGTTTACATATCTGTAGCTGACTTCCATTCTGCTTACTATAAGTCATCAGACATCAGCAGCTTGACATCCCAAGGTGGCTTCAGGCTGCCTCCGACAGCTCTCAGTCACAATTCAAATAACAGTCATGCATAGCTTTATCCGATCAGCAAATCTTCGACTTGCCTCTTCTGGTGTGCCCCATTTTATTACTGGACATCAATCTTTTTGCTTATGTTTTACCGTTCATGAGATATATGTGACTTAATCATTGCAATCTCCCAATATTAATTGAATTTTTACGAATCATAAAGCTAGTATTATATCTTCTCCTCCAATTGTTGCCATCACTGACTGATCCATAGAAATATTGTAGGATTTTTAATGAGGAGTTCATAACAACCAATGTTCCCTCTAATTTTCCTAAGGTTATGTGCGCAAAATACATTGGCTGTGCAACTTTGAAAGGAAATTAAAAATTTTGTGCGCCACATAACTGTATTTAGATCTACTTAACAAAATGGTTATTTTTCATAATGACAATAATTAACAACACTAAATAATGACCACTAATTTATTCTGGTGGTGGTATAGCTGGTGTAACTTTTGTGCACTCTGTTCTAATGCATGGGAGCCATTGGGAGCTAAATCTGTCTATTAATATCCGCACTTAAGGGGCCAAAAAATCGGCAGCATGCGGCTCCGGAGCCGCATGCTGCCGATCAATATGTTAGGCTATCATAAGAAAAGTAGTAATTTAAAGCCAAAAATAATTTTTAATTAAAGATAAACATAGATAATACTAATACATATTCAATATAAAGTTATTCTAATAACAAAAAATAGTATTTTTTTCTTACAAACCAATTAGTTGATAAATATAATAATATGTTCTTTTGTTTTTATATTATTAATCCAAACAATGTTATTGTAAATGCATATTAACTATTATTATCAGAGATGTGTACATATCGACAGGCGGGTGACTGAATAGTTTGACCACCCCTGGTGTATACAATACAATAGAACCACATGCTGACTAATGAACCCAATAAAACAAATGCTGTTGAAATAGAAGTAAAAGCACTAAATAAGTGTTACAGATTCACGTATAGCAGAAGAAAATGTTTGTATGTTTATACTTTCGATGGATTCAGCGGTAACTTTGTGGAAGTTCATAAAAGTAGTACATAAAATAAAGAAATATTATTAAATAATATATTGAATAAAACAGGTGGCTCGCCACTGTTAAATATATTTTCTAACGGTTTAACCCGTCCTTATTGATGCAATTCATTAGATAATCATTTCTTAACAGCTTAACGACCGTGGAAGCATATTTGCGTCTTTGAAAAACAAAGGTTGCTGGCCGGCGGACGCATATATGTATATAGGCGAAGTATCTGGAAGCTAAGAAAATTAAATTTTGTAAAAATATCTCAATTTACTTACAAATTATAGTGAATTTAGTAAAATTACAATTTTTGCGAATTTTTTGCAAAATTTTATTTCGCCAGGTGAAATTTTATAAAAAAAACGCACGGTCGTTAAGCTGTTAATGTAAATGTCATTTGTATTACCGTTATCGTTTGTTTGTTTTTCTATCGCCCCCTCCTTGCCCCCCATTTTTATTTGATTTTTATTATAGTATATCAGAATAGTATTATATTTCCAACGGTTTAACCCGTCCTAATTGATCCAACTCATTAGATAATCATTTCTTAATGTAAATGTCATTTGTATTACCGTTATCGTTTGTTTGTTTTTCTATCATCCCCTCTTTGCCTCCCATTTTTATTTGATTTTTATTATAATATATCAGAATAGTAAAATTAAAATCATTCGTACTTAAGCAAACATTTGTGAAAGTAGTTGTCTGAGGATGCCTCTGAAAGAGGCAAAACACGTGTCAAATTTTGTAACACAATACGTGGAATAATCTAAGTTATTTTATTTTACATTATTTGTATGTTTGTATACTGTATACATATTTAATATAATCATCACAGAGGCAGTTGCACAATGCCAGAAAATCCTCCAAACGGAAAGTTTGCACTCATTGGACTGAGTAATGCAGTTCCTGGACAAACAGTGGCACACAGGTCCCAGCTAACATTGAAATGTTTCAGTGGATTTACTCCTTCAGACAGAGAGAACAATGTTTGTGATGAGTTTACCGATGACTGGATTAGAAAATTTTCTATTTGCGAAGGTAAGCACCAGAAATTTCATCGGTGAAGGAAAATTTTTTTTTCTATGTGTAGTATGGTAGGGATGAATGAAATTATTGCCCCTCAACCTAACCTAGTTTAGAGATATCAGGGCTTAAAGTTTTCGTTTTGAAAATCAGGAAAAAAGAGTATAAACACATGATGAATGACGTAAGTGCATTGTGCAAGCTTAAGGTATGTATTACTCGATCTATTATCTATTGTAAAACCGAATTATGTGCAGATAACTCTTTGTTTTACATCAACAATACATGTAAATCTTTTTATTGTAAAACCAAATTATCTGTCTTTTTTATGTAAAATATTGAGTTTACGGTTATTTCACTTTTACATTATCAAGTTCATTACTTTTGCAGTTGTTTCACATTAAAATTTCGAAATCAAAAAATTTGCACTTGCTATGGTTTTACACTCACGGTGCAATATTATTTCTTCATATAAGACCGCCTGTGTGGTCGAGTGGTCAACGTCGTTGGCTTTCGTTACGGTTACGGAGTTCCCGGGTTCAAATCCCGGTACGGACAGTTTTATAAATTGATTTTTCAATCGATTTATGAATTTCTGTTCGAAGGCATGGATGTATGTAATGTCTTGAATTCTCCCCTCCCACCCATCCTATCCTATGAACGGGGCGTATCGAGAGCGATTAGCTAACCACTAGTCCTGTCCTAGCCCTATCCTTCTATCCCTACTCTCTTTGGAAAAAGAGAGGTTGAACAACTGAGTAACAAGCAGTTCTTGTTGAAACACATCTGTTGAGATAAACTCCATTAGGAGTCCATATGCTCCACATTGAGAGCGGACATGGTTAAAAAATATTTATATATATATAAAACCACAAGGTGTACAAAAACTGCTGGGTCCACGGCACAGTGGTCAACATCGTTGACTTCCGTGGCAAACCTCACGGGTTCGAATCCCCGTACGCATTTTTCCAATTGATTAATCGATATCTGTTAGAAGGTATGGATGTTTGTGATATCTAAAAATTCCCCCTTCCACCATACCTATCCTAAAATAAGCATAGTAGCGAGAGCATGTAGCGAGAGTGATTAGACAACCACTAGTTCTGTCCTGCCCTATCCTTTCTATCCCTACTACTCATCCCGAAAAAAGGGGTTGAGCAAATTAGTTACAAATAGTTCATGCAGAAAATTCTGTTCAGATACCTCTTTTAGGACAGTGCTTCCCAACCTTATTCATTCCACGCCCCCCTAAATCTGAAAAAAATAATCCGCGGCCCTCCTCAATACAAAACATATTCTGCGGCGGCCCACAATATGGGAAGCACTGCTTTAGGAGGCCACATGCTCCACATTGGAAGCAGACATTGGAAAAGACATAGAAAACTTTAAATTGCAAAGCAATGCAACTACTTCTATGTTTTGTAACTTCGTATTTACGCCAAACGGGCTTTTCGGCAGTGGCTGCAATGAAAATAACCATGTGTCGAACCAGGTTAGTTGTGGAAAAATATTTACGAGTGGTGCTCTTCATATTACCCCCAATATTTGATAATATTTGTGCAAAGAAGCAACCACGCCCATCCCATTAAAAACAATTTAAATAAAAATGAATGTACATAGCAAAACCTTGTTATTATTCTGTCAGTTATTTTTTTTTCCTTTTGTGTATTAAAATATTTAAAACGTGTCCGTATAATTATATGAAATTATGGGTGTGGAAAGGCGAAGATATTTTTTTTAGGGGAGACTTAGTAACATAAACCTTGGGTACCACTGTATTAAGCAATCAATCGGATACTATAATTCTAGTAAGGAACACATGCATTTTAGTAACATGACACAAATATAGTGAATTATTTACTAGATAGAATAATACATCTAAATACATTTTTTATTATAAAATTCAATTTGATAACTTTGTTACTCCACTTATGTTACAAGTTGTGACATGTGTTTCGCCTGTTTAAGAAGCATCATCTGAAAGAACATTGCAAGGGTTACAAATAAACAAAATAAATAAAAAATACTACAAGGAGTGTAACAAAATTATCAAATTTTATTTTATTGTATATTAAAAATAAACTTCCACAAAGTTAACGCCGAATTCATCAAAAATTAATTATTCACATCTAGAAAATGATAATGGATTTTCTTTTTTTTTAGTTATGATTGTCATCCCGCAGGATTTTGGTATTAGAAGGTGAGTTACTTCAGAAAAGTCTGTTGTTGTCGTACAGATAATTTATAATTTTAAGTTCTTACTTTAAAATTCTTATTGAATATTTTAACTTTTTTTAATCAAGAAGGACTTACCATGTTTAGTCAATTTCAAATAAGAAAATATCCTGTTTCTATATTTTAAAATTTGAATTTAAAGTCTTTTAACTATTGTATAAGATATAATATATACACAAATTTAAATGAAAGATGTTGCGTGAAAAAGGAGGCAATTGATTAATCAATAATGTTTGAAAGGAAATTAAATAATATAATATTCGCTCAATTTAAACAAAGTTCCAGTGACGGCTGCGTGATGCCCAATCAACCCAAGACTGGCCTATTTGAAGTTGTCAATTTAAATAGAGTAAAACCTGGAGACTTAGTCCCTCCAAATGCAGTTCTAACCTTGACATGCCCATTGGAATACAGTACGACATCTAGTTTCAACGTATGTGACGGTTACACAAGCAACTGGCAAGAGGAACTTGGAAATTGCAAGAGTATGTATCGCTGGCACATTTTGAAACCTATCCAAATTACAATATCAATCTAACTTAATAACTATCTCAGTAAAGCCTTGCCGTCTTCCAAGATTTATTGTTCTTCACGATAATCACAATGTGTTGATTCATATCAAACGTGATCGTGTCCACTCAATGTCGAACTGAGAAAAATGAGGTTTTATCATGTCTTGGAATGTTAATGACTGCAATGTGTCAGATTTTGTAATATTATGGAATCTAAATACCCAAGTTTTTATTTCAGACTTATGTAGTTTTTAAATAAAATATAAGTGGACTTTATTGGTTTTGATAAATTTTTGGTTGGACTTATGGCCATTCGATACTGGGTAGCCATTTTTGGCGAATATGGCGGCCATAACAGTGCGCTAGCTTGTCACTGATTGGCTGAAAGGAACTTTACAGCGTTAGGTAAATATAGACATGTGGACTTAAAGCAGTTCGATAAATTAGTCTAACTTTTGGCGGCGATTTCATATATGAAGAGTTAAATTATGTTAATTTGAAGTACAATAAAGATTTTTATACTATATAAAATGCATATACTTAATTTTTTTTTCCAATATGTGGACTTAAGGACGTTTGATATCTTTCAACACATTTTTAAATCTCAGTGACTGGACATTCGAATTATTGCTGAACTTTTGTTTAACTGAGTTTTTCTTTTAGAAATGTGTGATTCTCTCACTGGCCCAACATTGACTTACAATTGTACTATCCCAATAACAAAAACTAAGAAAGAGACAGTGGCGTGTGACAGATTTGTTCCTTCAGGAACGATAGCTACACCAGAATGCGACATAGGATATTATTCGGATGAACGATTAGTTACTATAGTCTGTGAAGATGGAATCTGGAATAGGTTCATAGAAACGTGTAACCCAAGTAAGAGAGGAGTGCTTATTTCATTTATTAAATATCATTCACCTTTCTTTGTATGAGATATTTCACACAAATCGTAATCCCATAACAACTTCCAGGTCATTTATTACCTCTAAGGGTAACGCTTGAGGACAGCGCTTTGCAGAGCGATATATGCAGCTTACTGATCAAACATTTGCTCTACGAAACACGTGTGAGTAGCCAAAGAGTGTTTAACATGCACGTACATGTACACAGCATACGACACTCAAAATGCTATCCACTGTGGCCTTAACCTCAAAATGTGATAACTTAGCAACATACTGTCCTTTAAGTTTACCATCTGTAACAACAAATCAATTTATGTCAACAGTTTCCTCGGTAAAAGTTTCCCTTTGTTTGGACAGGGACCGCTAGTATAGAAATGCCTATATTTAATAATAATAATATGTTAGGTGTATTATAATAGTATAAGTTAATAATATGTAGTAGACAATATGTTTATATAATTTAGAACTTCGACTGACAATATGTTTATCGTCGATAATTTTCTACCAGCAAATTTTGTCAGTTTTGAATCTTTTGATGTAATGAATTCAGAATTTCAATACACATATATTCCTTTAACTTGTATCCTAAATTTAAAAAAATATGGAGGAGAGAATGGCATGGATAGAAACGTCTTTGCTTTTTTCCTTATTAACTTTCTCAAAGTTATTGAGATCAAAACCATTCCAGTGGTGTTTTATAGCGATAGAGAGAGGAATAAAGTACATTTATGTGTCTCCTGAAAACTTGTATGAGGTTTTAGAAAATTACTGACGATATATAAATAATCTAATATAGCAGTGTATTGAACCTTTTTCTATGAGTAAAGTATTTAATTACGAGAACATGCAGTTACAGTTTTTATGATTAAATGCTCAAATTTATAATAATTTTATTGTTGCAAATTGTATGTGTACTGATGTCCACATTTTTATTAAGCTTCTGTGGTATAGAAAAGGTTGATATGAAATGAAACATTTGACCGGTTGGCAATTTTGATCGATTATCAGTGGCGGTTCCTGACCTGAAATCTTGGGTGGGCTAGAGAAAAGCATATTTCCACTTCACTTTATACATTAATCTACAAGCAAATTAACAAATAGTACGATACTACTGCAATGCATAAATTTTTACATAATAAAATCAATGCTAATGTAACTAAGAAATAATAGAATAATAACACGGAATCCTTAAATTCGTCTATTTCAAAGTGAAATAACAAGTACCTACAAAAAGCAGTATAGAACTGTCACTTGCTGTCACTTTCATACAATACAACGATATTGGTTTTGTGTTTCAATGCATAAGTATGCGTAATGGGCTGAATCAGATCAGCCCCCAACGATCAACAGAAACTTGACAGATTGAAACACTATCCTTTGTGTTTGATGACGTTTCCGTACATACAAATACAAAAAAAATCTAATCGTGCTTGATTGCGCCCCAGTGTAAAGAAATATTGCATGATATTTTCTGTGGTTACGGGCATGAAGAATTTAGCCCCTGAGTGGTGTTGCCAGTGACGTAACGTTCCTGTTCCCTGTGAAGTATTTATAGGGTTATTGTTTTTTTATGCCGGCTCACTTTAAAATTGTAATACAAAACACAATCGAGAATATGATTGTAGGTAGACGTAACATTGTCTTATATTGACAGAGGAAAATTAAAACAAAGATATTATATTCATTTGGGAAAGGTAAGTTACGCTTATAAATGTATTTATTTTGTTCAGCGGCCGAATTGCTGTTGATTTTTATTCAACCATCTAATGTTTTGGGTGAATAATGCAGGTCGGGCTTAGCCCACCTAGCCCAGTACCTAGAACTGCCACTGTCGATTATGTTCTACTATTTATTTTCTATGGTTTGTGAACTATTAATTATTTGACACTTGCTTTGATTCCGTTGTGAGTTGTTACGCGCAATTATAAAAACTAAAAACAAGATCGTTTTGGTATTCCCAAGTGTTTCTTTTTTCTTTTCTTTCTTTTAGGATGCGGAATACCAGTTACGCAAACATATTCGAAACTGAAGGCGAATAATGGCAGGGTGGCATTGAAAGGGGAATTCCCTTGGCATGCAGCAATATATGCAGAAATACTATATGATACATCAGGGAAAAAACAATACATTTGCAGTGGTAGTATTATCAGCAGACTTCATATCCTTAGCGGTAATAAATTATTCTATTTTTCACTATCCTACTTATTTATCACCATCGACATGATAGCAGCCCACGGTGGATCCTTTCAGCTTTCAACAACTTTATTTCAAAGTGCTGGTCTTCAAGAGTAGCCCCCCAAGCAAACGGCAATCATTCACAGCTACATCTGGTGAGTGACTCTTTGGTCTGCATCTTTTTCTGCGCCCCATTAGATTACTGGACATAGCTTATTGCTAATCTTAATTGAATCCAATGCACTGCAATTTTGATACAGACTTTTCTAATTATTATCATTATTGAACTGTCTTTAGCATAATCGTCATCCAATTTCTTCAGGATATTTTGATAATATATTACATCCGTAACAATCTGCACCCCACATGACAACTTACACATATATTCTAGGCTTCTCCTTGAAAAATTGAGGCCCAGAGAAGTGGTTTTTGGGGTATCCCTATTTAAAATATTTAAACTGTGAAAATGGATAAAAGGGTAAAGACCCTATATAATATTAGAAAAAACACAATATTCCTTTGTACTTCATTCCACTTTATTAGCGAAACCGGTCCTGACATATTAAATAAAGTGGAATGAAGTACAAAGGAATATTGTGTTTTTTCTAATATAATGCCTTTCCACCAAGTATTGACAGTGAACACCCTAAAAGTGACCCTATATAATATGTGAAATATATTTTATGCACCTGTCCCTGAAGAGTTAAATGCTAGAAACCTAGTTTACATTAAGATGCATGACATATAACTATACTATCTGTTGAAAACCAACTTCATTATATTTTCTAGTGGCACCTTGTTTTGAAGATGACCTTCTAGCATTTTTACCTCAAAAATTGCTAGTTATCGTAGGTAAAACATACAGGGATCTGGATAGTCCAGAAGAAAGTGAGGATGAGAACATTGAAAGGATTGCGGTGAGATTAAATTTTTAACTGCCGCTAGGTGTACGTATTTCAGTGCCTAGCATACCGCGAATTTTATTGCAAAAATAAAACTGTATCAAAGTTTATTTATAAAAACTTACTAAATAAATGAAGAGGGCGCCAATGTTGTATTGTGTTCAACATATTTGTATGTTTAAAATAATTGATTTAGGTTAGTAAAATCCCTTTTAAAGCGGAGCGTCTAAAGACACTTAATTTGTATGACCGGCGTCCCGTGCACGGAAAATTGTGCGTCTTAAGATGCTTGTGGCAGTTAAATGGTCAAAATTATTTAATGAAATTGACTGTAATAAATATTGAAAGCAAACGTAGAGATATACTCTATCTAACTAGAGAGCCTGGTAAAGATAATATCCTCAATATACTGACAGAAGATATAAAGTCACGAAACTTTGTTTTGAGTATAGCTTTGAACGGAATTGAATAGTTGTATATTACTTCTTGCAAGTACATAAAAATATATAGAATATGGCTGAACGTGTCTTTTGTTTAACTATCTGTCTGCATTCATAACATAAAACAGTTATTTTTTTACTTAAAATCTTTTGCCATACTGATAATGTTATGAAACGTGGAAAATTTATCAAACTTAATATCAATAATGCAATTTTTCTCTTTTACTTCTCAATGCTTTTAGGGGAATGTCTTGTTATTGACAATAAATCACATAAATTGATTAGGAATTGAAATGATTAATGCATTTTTGTTCTAAGCCAATGTATGTCTGAAATATTGACTGAACCTATGCAATAGTCAATTGACCAACACCATTGCCTTCAGTTGCAATATTCACGGGATTGCATCCCACTATAAACAGTTTCATAAATTATTTTTTCAATAATATATGAATTTGTTTTCGATGGCTTGGATGTCTTTTTCCCTCCCACTCTTTTAATTCTAAAAACTGGATGTAGAAAGAGCAATTAATTAACCACTAGTTCTGTCTTTTATCCTTACCCTAGAAATGAATGAGGGACTGAGTAACTAGCAGTTCATGTGGAACAGCTTATGTTGAGATCATCTTCATTACAAGTTCACTCTCTTCACTTTGAGAACAGACATGGTTACAAAAAAGAATAATAGTTTGCGACCTCGCAAACAGGATTGCGTTCAACCGCTTAAAAGTCCAAGATCTAACTGAATAACTTTTATTACATTTTTGCAGGTTAAGGAAATCAAAATATCTGATATTTATTATGAAGATGAGACCGCTCAAAATGCTAACGATGTGGCAGTGTTAATTTTAGAGAGGCCGCTTACCTTTTCAGCTTACGTAATGCCAATATGTTTGGATCAAGTTTATATCTTTGATGAGAGGGAATACGACACGGGAGTACAAGCTAGTGTAAGTATACATTTCCACATGTATGTTCTAAATTTTTAGCAACTCATGACAAGCGGTTTTTGGTTATTGTACAAATGGAAAGAACAATACATAGCATTACAGTTGAAGCCAATGTGACATGCACAAATATAATGAACACTGTACATAATATTATAACATAAATTAAATATACAAATTAACAATAATTTAGGATTGATAAAATAGAATGGCAAACAAACAAAACTCACCTACTTAATTTAATGGATCACTAAGCTTTTATATTATAGTTATATGATATAATGGTTAAATTAGTCTACTTTACGTCCTGAAAATGTTTCCCAAGTGGAGTTAGCCAGTTTGTAGGTGAAACAGTTATAGGACATGTCTAGTTTCAATTGCATACTACTGAATTGTAGTTTTTCAGTATAGGCAATAATTAATAAATTAAATTACTCTTAGGTTTCAGGATTCAACTTTGCGGTTCCAGGAAAACCACATCCTACAAAACTGAAAACGTTTACATCACCCATCGTCTCATTATCAGAATGCAAAAATACTGCTCATAAAAGTATGAAAAAATCCATAACGTTTCATAAAATTTGCACTGCCCCAATCAATGGTAAGTTTATATTATATCAATAGGTAAAGAATTTAAATCTACAGCTAGTTCCTTAGTTTGGTTCACCTTCTTAAAGATTTGGTCAAAATAAGCAGCTATCTCAATTAAGCAGACTGGTCTGCCAATTTTATATAGCATACTCTAAGATCTATTCTTTTTTGGAATAAAACCTCCGTAAATAATTAAACAGCAAAATAATTCTGCACACAATACTAACGTAGATTTTTTCAAATGTTGATTGATTGTTTCAAAAACCATCTGTCATAAATATCATATTTTCTTCCTCTAGGCACAAATAATTTATGCGATGGCGATATTGGCGGCGGCCTCGTCGTGAAAAGTTCTCTGAGAAGCGATCACAGATGGTATCTTATAGGCATCGCTACTAAAAATTCAAAAAACGATACACTGTGCAACAAGAACTCGTATTTTGTATTTACGAAGATTATTCCTCAAAAATATTTCATTAGATATGTAATGGGGAATACAGAATGTGGAAAATAAATGATACTTTTTTGTATGGCTTATATTGATCCTTCAAAGAAATTACATATTATATTATATAGTCAATTTTATCTCTAAGCTACAAACATGCTTAGTTGCACAGCAGTTTTGTTACCCCAATGGATTGAGTGCTACTGTGCACTACTTTAGTCAACAAACAATTCATGTATTCAAATTAACATTTTGAATTAAATAATTTCTTAACTGTAGAAATAAACAAATCATCACCACACTCCCAACAGTTGGTAAGTAACCAAATTGACTAAAATGAGTGCACATTAAATCTAGTGTGTCAATAAATAGTTTCAAACTCATGGGAGACTGAGATTCAAAGAATGGTACATTTTGGTATGTCATATTTTTTATGAAATTCGAAATTTGTTTTTTTATGTATTGTATATATTCGTATTTATTCAGTATGTATTTATAAATATATTTCACAATAATTATCTTCTAAATACGATATTGTTTTAATGCCACCCATCCTCCTCTCCCAACCTGGCCACCCAGATTTTCATCTATTATTACCAGAGGCTTAGAGCGGAACTCGGAGCTGAAGCATAGAGCAGTGAAGGAACAGGATTTTGCCCTGAGCAGGAGCAGAGCGAAGCACTAAAAACATATCGACATGGAAAGAAAAAAGGACGTAACCCACAGTTTTTTCGAAACAGCTTTTTTTCGATAATCACAATGTAACAAACTTGATATACGTTCTATTAAAAGGATGCAAGCTGCAAATTCCGAATTAACCCTGTAACTACGACGACTATTTTCATAAATGTCTATGAAAAGTGTCAATAATCCATGAAAAAATGAAGTATTGATTTTTTATTTTTTAATACTATTTTATTATTTTATACATTTATACTCACCCATATCAGTTTTTGATTTTTTTTTCATTACTATTGGAGGAAATAAAACAGTTTTATTTTAATAAAACTGATTTTTAATGAATATTTATTTTTGATAGTATCATAAATATAGTTTGTGCAAAATGTCATTTTAGACATATAATTGTACATAAAAATATAAATAAAAAAAATATCCTTTTATTTTGGTGAAAACTTGCTTTTTTATTCGACTAATAAAATACTTGCAATAATACAAAAAAAAATATCATAAATATTTATGCTTTTATTATGTTGCATAAAAAAACATATTTGTGTCAAGCATAGTGTGATGTACTGTCCCCTTCGATATAATGCGTCAATTGATTTATACCTTTCATAATTTGTACTAAAATGTAGACTTGAAATAAACCTTTGATTTTTTTTTTAAATATTTATTTTGTTTACAAAACATCCGGCCATAATCGCACTTAAAGCTTATAGGGAGAATAATGGAGATCCTTTCAAATTTAGGTAGTCTGTGGTAAAGTTTTGCATCAAAACTGTGTCCCGTTACGCCTCGCCAAAAACACGATAAAAAATAGTAAATTTGACCGATTCCAATTTCAAATGTATGGGTAGTAGAGACACGTGTTCCCTGCAGGATGACAACTTAAAGCCGTATCGCTATAACGTACGAGCAGTTTTCTATGGCCCGGCCTATATGTCAGCATATCGTAGTTGAGAGACGTAAAGTGTTATGCTGATATATCGGCATCTCATAGTTAAAGGGTTAATATCTAAATTTAGCTTTAAAGTTTGAGAAAGATGACCTAGTAAAAAATTAAAACCAAGAAAAAAACTGAAATAAAGGTTTTTCCTAGACAATTTCTTTAAGTAATATTAGATTATGTCAATTAAACACCAGTTTAGAATTCTCCGTGCACTTCAAAGTTGTGTATAATTCATAATTTGCATATGGTCCAAAATCATCAAAACACATGTGTGGGTTACGTCCTTTATCCTTTCCACAGTCGATATAGTGCTAACTGCTCTGAATATTTTTCTTAAATTACTACATATTGACTGTAGTCAGGTAAAAGGACGTAACTGAAACAGAACTAATTTTAAAGGAGGGAAACGTATTTTTCAATTGAATATTTTATAGTATATACCAGGGGTGGGGAACCTTTTCATTTCTAAAGGCCACATTCATTTATCTGATTCAACATAAGGCTACAGAAAAGAAAACGTTGACATCCCCTTCTCTTTTTTTCGACTGCTGAACATATAATGGGTTGATTACACTCTTTTTTCAAACGCTTGCTTATAATTTTATGATCAAAGTGAATATTTTGATCTTGTCAAAAGGCTGCATCAAGTACAGCGAGTAACCAAGAGGACGCAGGTTCCCCTCCACTGGTATATACTATACAATATATATCATAGGCTCCCAACCTTTTTCGGGTGGCGACCCCTTTATATAAAAGTCATGTGACATGCATTTTAAATAAGGTAATTTTAGTTGACTGTATATGTTGGCGACCCCACAGAAAAACCGTCGCCACGTTCCACGACCAACGTTCCCTCTAAGCCAAAGGGTAAGCTGCGCGGAAATTTCGAAGGCTGCGTGGAATCTGCCCGGACCGATTAAATATTATTTGAACAACTGTCTTGTAGTGCGCGCCAACCCGGAATGAGTGCGTGGGGCTTCCCAACTGCTGCGTAGCTTTGGGAAAACGTTGGTCACAACCCATGGATTGGGAACCCGTGATTATATATATAGTATATATTAGTTCTATGTTAAAATATTGAATAAACACAAACTTGAAATGCACGAAAACTTATAGACCAGTTTTTTTATTCATACAAACTAAAATTACTGTGATTTTTATGCACTTTGTGAACCGTCTGAAGTTTACTAACATTACCTACTTGAGGTTGATACAATCTGCCCAAACCTGAACAATTTTTAAGAAACTTCCTTATATTCATTTAATAGTTTTTTTTAAAAAAAACTTTTGTGAAGGTCCTCTTTCCTGGTCGCAATTTTCATATTCCTTTTTTTTCAAACATAAAAGTTAAATTTAGATACTAATTCATAAATGATATTTGCAGCATACATTCTGACGTACATACATAATGACTGTTTTACTATACATTATGGCTATTTTCTGGACCAAAATTTCTCTAACTTGATTACTCAATTGATGATGAAAGATGATTTGCTTTTGGCCATACTTTATTAAAATGTAAATAATGATGAACATTTATCAGAATTTGATAAAACTTTTTTAAGATGCAAGATAATTCTATTTTTTTAAAGAAAAGTTACATAACGTAGAAATGTATGTTTTTCTTATGACAATTTTTTGCACAGAGCTTGGAGGATTATGAAGCGCAGCTGAAGCAAATTCTTTGATACTGGAGCAGAGCAATTTAAAAAATGGTCTCCTCCAAGCCTCGGATTATTATGATTATTACTACAAAGAATTCATTTAATATTTTAGAATATGTAATCGAGAAAAATTTTCCTACATAGTATTCTAAACCAATGTTTCTTAACCGGTGGTGGTCCGCTAAGAATTTTGAATGGGCCGCAAAAAAAAATCTGCAGTTCAAAAATAGTTAGTATCTATTTTTAAAAGCTTATATTGATGGTCTGCAAAACATTTATTGATTTTTTTGTGTTCCGCGAATGTAAAAAAGTTAAGAAACATTATTCTAATCCAGTGCTTCTCAAATTGGGGGGCACAGAACATGTTTTGCATTGAGGGGGGCCGCAGATGATTTTTTTCAGATTTAGGGGGCCGTGGTATGAATTTTTTTGGGAAGTACTGTTCTAAGCCAAATAAAATTTGACAGGCGACACAAGATTCCAATTTAAAATTTACAATAAGAACCCATAACTCCCCCCCAAAAAAAACAAAACTTACAATGTTGAGAAGATTTATTTATTATATGAAAATATATTATTAAAAATAAAAGTTTCTTACAATATTTATGTTTATATCAATATTTTATTTATAAATTTGTTTTTTTGTTTATTTTTAATTGGTTCTTTTTATTATCTAAGTCTAAAGTAAAAATGATAAAATAACTGCATCTTTATGCTAAATAAAAATTCGAAAACAATTTTTTTTTTCAAATTGTCCACAATATGTAAGTTTGGGAATCTCTGGTTTATGCCAAAATAAATGTGTAAATAATTGAGGAATAGGTGTATATTAAACAGGACTGTTGAGTATACTCTCTATAAAATATTTTTGATAAAAGGGTCTTATGAAGACTGAAAATGAATCCATGTTGCACTGGTGGTCATTATTTGTAGGAGCTACTGTTGCTATGCCAATAAGGTTCCACTTCACTTTGTTATTGACAATGGAGCTCAGGACGAGTCCACCACCACTGTCACCCTTGCACAAATTAGAATCTATAAAAAAAAGCAATCAACGGAATGATCATAAAGGTATAAAAATGTTCAAAAAATAGCAATGTTTATATCTTTTCCAAATGAATTTCTATTCTTTATTGGTATTATTGTATTGCCAGTCTAAAAGCCGAGTGGATCCTTAGTGCAGTGTCTTCCAAAAATAAGTTCATTATATTTTATAATAAATGTTTTCACATATTATCTGCTATATATAGTAAAGATTTCCAACTTTTCCATGGTTGAAAGAACCTGCTTTTTATTTGAATAAGTAATTCAGCAAAACCTCATAAGGAGAGTCCTCTTTTTCTGTTGTGGTGTATACGGTTTGAAATACCTGAACTGTCACGTTCGTAAAATGATTAATTTGTAATTATTTCATCAGTCCCGTAACCAAACCAGATTTCATAACCCCACTTTTGCAAAACATTACAAGCAAACAAATTACTGTTCTTTCATAGTGATTCTTTATACCTATACGGTTGTCAAAAAGTTAAAACTATTATAATCAATAATATACAATAAAGTGGTGTAAAATGCTGTTTGTACTGGTCCATTGCACAGCGGTCGTTGGCTTTGGTGACGGATCTCACAGATTCAAACCCCAGTACGAACAGCACTTTTTCAATCGATTTCTGTTAGAAGGCATAAGTGTTTATGTGTCTTAAATTCTTTTTGCCCTCCAAATCCTAAAATATAGCGGCATAGTGAGTCAGTGGCGTAGCAAGAGGGGTGGGGGGGGCGGACTGCCCCAGGCGGCACATTTCTGTGGGCGGCATTTTCGAAAATGAACAGAAAATTTTGAAAGTAATATGAAAATAAAGATTGATATGTGTACAGAACCAATGTCACTTTCACTATATTTTCTTCCGTCCCATGACAATATATACTTTTTTGGAGGTGGCATTTTTAAAATTTTCATAGGTTTCAGTTTTTAGGTTAAAAGTTTCTGCTTTGAAAAAAAATCCAAAAGAAGAAAAAATAACAAAATACAATATTTTTAGAGAAATCATATTTATGAATAAAAAAAATCAAGCCACCTCTAGTATAATCTCATAGCTAAACAAAATAGAAGTAATTTTAAAAAAAATGGAGGAATTATTGGCGGGGGGCGGCAAATTCAAGAAACGCCTTGGGTGGCGGGACCTCTTCCTACGCCACTGTAGTGAGAGCAATTAGTTAACCACTAGTTTAGTCTTAGCCGTAGCGTTTCTATCCTACTCTCTTCGAAAAAGAGAGGTTGAGCAACTAAATAACAAACAGATTTTGTAAATAATTGGAAACGCACATTGACACATTGTGTGTTTTTATAATGCTCGTAAGCGAAAAATCTTCAATATGGCTGTTGTTGTCAATAATTTATTGAGTATGTACATAAAAGGATAGCCGTTGTGGGGTTTCCAAAATTCCTGTTTTCTATCTTTGGAAACAAGATAGGTATTCTAATGCAGTGAAAGTGATAAAAGCAACATCCCAACAGGAATTTCTGAAAATATGTTCTGCTTAAAACATACCGTTCATTGTACCAGCACAAATTTTATCTGGTGTTATAAATTTGACAAAATGTTCTTCAGCAAGACGTCGACACTGTGGAAAGTCGATTACAGAGAGTGTTAATGCTTTCAATTTCAAAGCGATAGGTCCATTTGGATTCTCGAAGCCGAAGCCTGCTACCTGCCAAATAAAAATCAGAATGTTATATCAGTTAATGTTAAACACTTCATTTCACACTGGCACTACTGATGTATTCCTACTTCTACTGAATCTGTCCTACAGAATCTTGAACTGAATACACAAACCAAACCCTTGTTTCATTGCTACTTTTTGATAGGGTAGATACAGACTTAAGACTTTATTTCCCTTTCTTGCATAGAGCCTATCTCAGTAATGTTTTTACTGCCTTGCTAAATGATTCTGGCAGCTGAAGACTGTGTTGAGAGAACAATTATTAAAACAACTTCCTTTCATTACATTCACGAGAAATAATTGTCTTTGAATTAAAAACCAAATAATATTCAATTAGTATTCAAAACATCATTATGATTTTGAAGAGTTTGCCAGATTTTTACATTCTTCAGTCTTTGACATGAATATGACTTTGTATCCCTCATGTAAAGGTCGCAATTTAAATAACTCAATATCTTAAGATAACTCTGCGGGCAGTTGCATAGCAAGGGGTGGCGGACCGCCCTGGGCGGCATTTTCGAAAATAAACAGAAAATTTTGAAAGTAATATGAAAATAAAGATCGATATGTGTACAGAACCAATGTAAGCAATATCACTTTCACTATATTTTCTTCCGCTCACTGACAATATATACTTTTTTGGAGGTGGCATTTTTGAAATTTTCATAGGTAAAAAAACAAATACAAATTGTTTTGGATATAGAATCAATGCCAGCTTTATTTCAATATTATGCTTTCTTTCATCTAATTTGTGCTTTGTGACTTTGTGTGATTAAACACAACTTTTTGGGGGTCGAGAAAAATAGAAAAAGACTTCACAGGTAATAAACAAAAACTGTCAGATAAAATATATGTTGATAACGTTACTAGCGATTTTGTAAAGAGAAAAGCCATAAAATTAAATTTTAAATATTTTATTTTAAATTAAATTTTTATATTAAATTTTTAAATTTTTAAATATTTTTTTATATGTTTAAACAAAAAAATTTTAAATAATTTTTAAATATTTTTATGAATTATTATGGGGGGGCGACAAATTCAAGTAACGCCCTGGGCGGCAGAGCCCCTTCTTACGCCACTGTCTGCGGGTATTTGATAGGCTACTTTTGATAGGCTACTTTTTTAAACAATCATTATATGAAAACCGTTGTCATGCGGTGTAGACTTGATGAATGCAAGATATTTTATAATTTTTCCTGATGAAAGCTGGATTCATCGAAAATATTGTTATTATTAATGTACACCATATCAATTATTTTCTTGTTTTCATCACTGGGGCTTGGGGGCCATTAATAACACCTTAAAAATGTTATTAATAGCACCCCAGCGCCCTGGCATTTTTTAATATAACAGTGAAACCATCCATTTAAATCCATTTAAAAAAAATTATTGTGTGCTACGCACCCTTGCTTCCTGTCCATCATAAGACTGGAGTTCTTCTAAACGTGGATGATCAAGGTCTAAACACACAGGCATTACATAATCTGAAAAGATTAACGGTGTTTCCAAAACTAATATTGCTAAGTCATTGGCATTTTCTGAATATAGTCCATTATAAAATGCAGGTATTTCAATTCTTTTAACCTGTAAAAAAAGAATGCATGTACGCTAATAAAAATAATAATTCATTATCAATCTGTCACATTAATCGGAAACATTGTCAACACGCACTTTACATGTTTTAGATCAGGGATTCATAACCAGTGGTGAAGAGGGGGCTGAGGTAAATACTGTTGTATATTAAAGATGATCAACATTATTTGCAATGCACCTTTTGAATTAGAATGGAAAAATGGAATTACATTCATAAAAGTTGTGGAAGGGAGATGTAGCAAAAAGATTGAGCCCTGATTGTGAATATGTAAGACGTGCATTTAAACTTGTATTTGTGTTTTGTCTACAAACATTTAACAGGTGGTCGAGGTTCGTTTTATACTTGAGCAGTGTAATGCTATTCCATCACCACTTTTTCATAAATTACGTCTTATTTGTTATATAAAAATTGTATATTTTACTTAACTGTTATTGTTCTAAAATTCTTATTGCGATCTGTTTGCCAATAACATTGTCAAGATCAGATGTAAATTAGTGACCTGTTTAAATAAATAGTTTTTAGACTTATTTCATTTTATTTCTACAGTATTTTGGTATTTGTGCTATATAAATTGTGTATTATATAAATTCATTAAGGATATCATTCTCAATGGTTGAATTGGTTTCAAACGATTAGAAAATAAAATGTAGCTTATCTGGAATTTATTTCCATTGGGTTTTGCCACACATAATGAAAATAATTATTTTTTAACTATTACTAAGTTTGAATAAGTCACTGTCAAATGTTCTCATAGAAATATGATAATTCTTGTTCAATTATTCTGAGTGTTGAATTTCATGAAAAGAAATTGCTCAGTTAAAATAAAAAGTATCAAAAAATACTTGGTATTCATCAATCATTGCCAAAAAAATTATTATTGAATTATCAAATTTGAATGAATTGCACCACCACATAAATATTCATAGACCTCATTCATACACAGTGAATTTTATTGTTAGAGATTAATTAATGCACCTTACGTTTAGCTTTTGAATGGAGTTGTGCTCCATTTCTTCGTAGTGGTTGAATTTGCTGTATATTTTTCCGACAGCTACTACAATGTCACTTAGTAAAGATTTTGTACCACTGCCAAAATAGAAGCAATGTGCAGCTAGAAAAAATAAACATAACATCCATATTTATTTTGCATAAAATGTACTGACACCACCTCACTTTTCGCGAGCCCAAAAGTAGCCTAAAAACTCCACCAAGCCTTCTGTGATAATCTTCCCTTCGTAAATTTTCCCGAAGCCCGAGGCGTACTCAATACATAGAAATAAACGTCACTACTTTGATATACGAACTTATCAACAGTTTCGATAACATGGTTATCAAAAATGACACTGTGGATTACAGCATCGGCGCTGTGACAGACTTATATTTAGTTTTTTTTTTTCATATTCACGTCAAATGTCACTTTTTGTAAGACTACAAAGGCTTGGATACATATCTCATTGAATGACTCGATGATAATGATGTCATCTACGTATGCCATAATATGTTTAATTTCCAGTCCCGGGGGTTAAATGAGGTAGTGCATGAGCAACATACTTAGCTGCAGATAGCTTAGCATAGCCTCTCCTTCTCAATCCTAATTCCCGCCTCTAACAGATGGCCCCTGGAAACCTGAGTGACCATATTCAAAATCGTGAAAACTGCAGCACATATTTACAGTCAGGCCTAATAGAAAAGGGAGACATCCCCCTCCAAAGCCTCGATGAGATCTTCAGAAATTGAATCGGATAATAGATTTACTTATTAAGTTTATATTTATCACTTACCACTTAGGATATGATGTCTGCTGATAATGTTACCTCCGCATATATATCTAATTTCAGAAGAGTTGAATGCCTGAATACGTTCTTGTTGATATATCGCTACGTGCCAGGAAAATTCGCCCCTCATAGCATGCTGACTATCAATCGGCTCTGACGTATTATATATTGGTCGTGGTTTTGATAGTCCACAGGCTGTAACAACAAATGATAACGAACAGTGACATCAAATGTGGGCATGTAAGCAAAAAGTATAAATTATAAAAGAAAATAAATAGGCAAAGAAGCCAAATTTTCCTAGTTCCTATTTTTAAATTCTTTCAAAATATATTGCTTCGCACTCAATTACACCCACACTTAATATGTCTATTCTCTAGGAGAAGAAATAATTTATTTCCACGATTCCTCAGATAATCATCAGGCTTATAATAAAGATTAAAATTCTCGTTTTGGCATCATAAATTTAATAAAACACTCTTTTGTACTTATTCCATGATTCTATGAACTTTCAAACAGCATAATTTTGCAGGTAAGTTTGTTATCTCAAAATTTATTTGTTTCAAAACAGGCATAATATTACTTTTCAAAGGACATGTTTACTTTTTTTACCATGTCCGCTCCCAATGTGGAGCATATGGACTTGTAGTATTTATAAATCAGTTTTAAGGTGTTCATTTTCAATACTTGGTGGAAAGTAGGGATCCCAATTATTTGAATATCAAATAGTAAAACATAAACTATTCACTTGATTTACATTCGGTTTCAACAAGAGAGTACAACATCACAAACAGCCAGTGTTACAATGGAATTAGTTAAATTAGTGAACCTTCCCAGTGTCGCGATGTATTAATTAAATTGATGTTTTCGATAAAAAAAAAATATTCATTATTGTTATCTTACTTGCGGTACATTTTGGTACGGTTTGATCCCACGATCCATCTTCACAAACCAGGTTGTTAAGTCGACCAACCGAATAGTGCCCTTGTTCGCATTTCAGTGTAGCAATTGTGCCAGACGGCACAGATCTATCGCAAGGGACTATCTGTATCCCACTTCCCATCATAGGGATGGAGCAAAGAAAGTTTACCGTATAGGAAAAAAGAGAATCACACATTTCTGAAAGAAAGAAGAGTTTTAAAAAATATATATATATTTTTTTTTTAATTTAAAAAAAAATATATTTGACATTACAGCTTTCGCCAATGCGTCAAATATTTTTCAAGTTGAAAGATCATACGAGATATACTCGACGAGAATTTTTGAAAGTCACATGAGATTAACTCAAGGAGAATTGACTTCACAAACACCCATGTCTTAGATCTCAAATTAAAATTGAAAAAATTCAATTTGACATTGGACCTTACCGGGAATCGAACCCGGACCCACCTGATCGGTAGAGCAAGCTCTTACAAACTAGACCAAAGCGGGCAAATACATCAAATACCACGATCCAATGTAATAAAAGTACAACAACAATCACTACTGTAATTCAAATTGTCTATTTTCATTTGTTTTGGAACAGAACCTCTACTCTGAAAAAATAACTTTATTTTCTTGAATCAAATTGAAAAAGATATTATCTATTTTCGATATGATTAAAGAAAAAATGGTTACTCTTTTAAATACAAAGATTCGATACATGTATTTTTGTGAAATCAATAGAATTTCGATTATCCTGATTGTATAAAATAAATACAAATTTCCAAATTTACTGCTTTGCAGATGTTTATGATAGAAAAATCCACCATGCCACATCATGTAATAAAATAGTGTATACTAGAAATACTCGAATGCCAGTATTGAAAACAGATGTTTCTATTTGGAATGCAATTATTACTAGTTGACGAAAATAATGAAGCACACTTATCAGCTGAAAATTAATTAAAAAGATTGTTGCATTCAGTGGTGGCCGGTGACAAAAATATTAGGGAGTGCAAAAAAAGGATTTACATAATTATCTAAGATCAAAAATTCATCCTCCAATTCTTAGATTATGAAAACACTGCGACAACGCAAACATCAATGTCCAATATTGATGATGTCATCTTACTGTGTAAGCAACATGTAAGTCACGTGATTTTTATTTAGAGAGTTTGGAGCAAGAGATGCATATTTAGACTCTGGATTCATAAAAACTATGGCAGGCGGTATAGTATTGGTGCAAATACGTTTGCTATGTGTCTTAATCAATTATTCTTTCTTGAAATATTTTTTTATGAGTAACACACAGGGAAGTTTAATTTAAATAGGGTAAAATATCAAGGTATTTCAGTTCTACAGTTTTTAAAAAGTTAAAGGTTGATAGCTATTTCGGCTTACACCATCGTCAGAACTAGATAGACGATGGCGTAAGCCGAAATAGCTATCAACCTTTAACTTTTTAAAAACTGTAGAACTGAAATACCTTGATATTTTACCCTATTAAAATGGAGTTCTACCAAGTAAATGCCAAATCAATAAATAAGTTTAATTTAATAATTAGTATAAATATGATGTTTGAGTATTGATTATCTGTGGAGTATGTACATGAGACTGCAATGCACTCTATACTCCTATGAAAGAACCGTCCATGGTAACATGACAACAAAGAGTTTGAATTGTTTAGATGTGTCAGCTACTAGGTCTTAGTTAATTTAAGAATTACTCTGCAGAAATCAAAAGTGTCTAAATGTATATTCAAGAAAAAGTCATACAGCGAGGTAATTTGAAATGATTAACAATTAATCGTTGCGAGAAGCTTGTTCGCAGAAGAGATGAACTAATGTCACTTACTCTTACAGGATCCGAGATCTTCTTTCCAACTATTTGTGATAGAATTACATATATTGATATCAGATGAAGTACTGTATCCTGAAAAACATTTTATGGATAGTTTTGAAAACGGACGGACTATGTCTCCCGGTTTCAAGTTATCCATATTTATGACTTCAAACACTCCATTCTGTGGATGAGTCGGCATCACGCACCCCTCCCTGCAAAATTTTATGAACACATAACGATCAATTGCCAAACATATAAGTACATACAACGGACATTAAATTTATATAAGTAGTCTTATATTGTTAAATACTTACATTCTGATTGATGGCTGCAAAATAGGCGATCGTACTGGTGGACTCACAGCTGAAAATATATGTCTTTTATGGTAGTCAGATAAAACAGAATGTTGACAATTCAGAGCAGCGGAAAAATATAACAAACACATTTTTTTTTTTACTTTTCTATTTTTTAATTAAATACTTAACTTCTGTCATTATTACTACCATTATTTAAATTCTACTTTCGAATATATATTGATAATTTATATATGAAGAACAAACATTCAAAAAGTGATTTGTCACGGAAATACAGAGCTTGGGAAATGATGATTTGAGTGTTGGAGAAATCACAGTTTGCTTGAATGTGTCAACTTTAGGGTTTAATTTTTTATAGGAAAAAAACTTATTATATAAACTTATTGTGATTTCAATTTATAGGTTTTATTATGGACTAGTATTAACCCCTTCAGTAATCATTAAAAAATTAAAAAATGGAAAAAAAACACACTTTTTTTTATGAAAGAATTTTATTTACTAAACATATATATCCTTCATAAAAACCATTTCGGGACCAAAATGGGATTAAAAGTTGATATTATAGTGCTTAGTGTAGGCTTAGAAATAAAAAAAAAAAAAGTTAAATATGCAAAAGATTATCGATTAAACCAAGCAAAATTGAATCACGTAATGTAAACAAAAAACACCCAACCTCACTGCCATAGCAGTCTTAAGTTCCAAGCAGTGCTGTAGAAAATCAGCAAATTATGAGCGGGCCGTTAAATCCCTGCCTTTACTAACAAATTGTATGGCGGTTATACGTAGATCAACTCTAAATTCCAATTTATGAGCTTATTTTTCGTTAAATGTAACATGTATGTTTGAAAGATTTCTCGTATGGATATTCTGTGATTCGTTGGTGTTATTAATTTACAATTTACGATACATATGGAAGGG
Source organism: Himalopsyche anomala (assembly GCA_031772345.1). Taxonomy (NCBI): domain Eukaryota; kingdom Metazoa; phylum Arthropoda; class Insecta; order Trichoptera; family Rhyacophilidae; genus Himalopsyche; species Himalopsyche anomala. The sequence goes on from CM062829.1 coordinate 8,430,300, forward strand.
CCATATATGCAAATTAAGTAATGATTGTAAGAAATATAGCTAATGGCAAGAAATGCGATATGTGGTAAAAACCAATAAAATTTAACTTCCCACTATTAAGTATCACAGTTATATAGAATATAAATTATAAATTACATAAACAACGGTAACAAGCAGAATTCATATAAAATTATATAAGATTTTGACGCCTATTGTGATATAATGAATACATGCTGCGTCTTTTATCATACATTAATGGCAATACACCAAGTAAATGATGATTTAATCAATAACAATATAAAAATAAATAATGAAGTGAATTGTGCTACCATAGTTTGACTTACTGATTTTTGATTACTGATATGACTTGAGAAATCGTATGGAAAGATTGAGTGACGAACCAGTGTGTACAAATAAATTTCGAAATTAATATTAATTGATTAAAATCTCAATAATGACGTTGGTTTTTTTAATGAACTATCCAACCTCATATTCTGTATTGAAATATTGTAAAAAAAATAATTTAAATAAAATGATTTGGCATCTTTGTTTGCTTTTGCTCTCAGAGGTTTTTAATTAAAAACCTTAGAAAATGTGATTTTTTCTTATTTAAAAAAAGATTTAGATGAAAAGATATATAAGTACAATATATATATGTATTTCCTTCAAAATAACAGTAATAAATGGTTTCATAATGATGTAATATTACTTTGAAAATTATGACGCCGGCCCGCTCATCTGAAAAAAGTACCTGTTTTCAACTCTATAGCATGGCTTTCACTATAGGGGGCTTTGTCACTGCTCAAAACACTGCTATTCGGGAGTGATCTTTTCTGCAGGTAAAGCTTGACCGAGTATACTCGGGCGTAGTCCTTAAGTGGTTAAACGGTATTTTTAAAAATTTCTGACAAATCACTTTTTGAATGTTTGCTCCTCATATTAAGTAATAATATTGTAATCTTTTAGGAGTTTTCTTTGATGTAAAATAATAATTGGCTAGTATTGTGTCTAAACAAATTACTTAATCGATTCTTTTCAATTGGTATTAATATTACATATGAGCTACCGTACCCCATCATTTAGGAGATATTATGAATTAATAGTATGATATGATACCTAAAAGCATTTTGAATGATAAATGTAATGTAAATGTTTGAGGTATACCAATGCATGTAGGAAATTCTTTGCTCCAATTGTCGATAAACTCATCACAAACGTTGTTCTCTTGATCCGAAGGAGTAAATCCTCTATTGCATTTTACTGATATCTGCGACCTGGGAGCCACCGCTTGTCCGGGAGCCGTATTTCTCGATCCAACAAGAATGAAATTTCCATTGAGTGGATGCTTTGGCATAACACAATTTCCCCTGTGCATTATTATTTAAATAACAGCATAATTAATTAAATTTTCAAAGCAACTAATTATTTGGTTGGTTGAACAATAATTCAATGGTCATGATAAGCTACTGTAAAGCATCACTCGTAGAATGCATGCATTAGCCGAATAGCATTGTTTTAAGCCATATACAGCTGCTTGTTCCAGCATGTCCCCTTAACGTTAATTGTGACTTCAGTACTACTAAGGCCCTGGTCTACAATTTACGTAGTAAGCCGTGTATATTGTGATACCGAATGGTACCAATGAATGTTTACAGTGAAAATTAACTAGTGTGATCTCGTTATCAAAGCTTGTCAATTCAAAAATATACCTGTTCGTAACGCCTTCGATAAAGTCTTTGTGTAGAAATGGTCTAGAAAATGTAGAATAAGTGTTTGTACTGCACTCATCATTGGATTCACTTGCAGGTGCTGTACTTACAATCCCTCTCAAATACCACGTCACAGTATTTCTTTCAATAGTATAAACAACCAAACCACTTCCGCTGTCTCCTTTACACACACCAATTCCTAGCGAGAAAGTAATAAAAGGCAATCAATTATAAGCCAGTTTATGAAATATTTAAGAGTTTTACTTTATGCTGTATTATACATAGGATATAAAATACAAAGCATAACTTCGCAAGTTGCCCAAACCAGTTAACCTGCCCAAATTAATAATGCCTTTGGGAAAATATCAGATCAATGAACGATAGATCGACATTCTAATTAGATAAAAAAAATCAGAAAATATGCATGAAACATAATAAAAATCATATGACGAGCGAATCCAAAAGATTTCTGTACCACCATGGTAGAATCCTTAAGATATACACAGTGTCGAATTTGCTATAATTGATAGGGGGGCTTTAACCAAGGCGATCCGGATGCTCAAAACTTTCTGAATCAACATAATAGTATGCTGGCACTATTCTGATGATGATTTTTCTTTACATCGTCCATTGTTAGTGACTGCTTATCAATCATAAATTATTTTTTCATATTTCACATGAAAAGACAGATTCTGACAAATGAAATACATTTAAATCTTTTGTATAGGAGGATTTACCCAAATAATACCTAAAAAAGATGATAAATCTAACCATGAGTAGAAAAAAACAATACTTATTAGAGATATATCAAATATAATTTAATCATTGCCATCTATGTATCCCGCACAAAGTTTATCCCAGACGACATATTTTGAGAATTCCGGTGGCGATTCTGACTTGCATCGATTCTTAGCAATGATTGGCATTATTGCTGTTTTAAGAACATCTGAGGACTTCCCGTTTACATCAATTAGTCCAAATCCGGCGACCTGCAATACATATTTTTTTCACTATATTAAAACCACTTCCACTGTCAACACTTTGCTTGTGCGCTGGCATCATTTAAAGCAGTGTCTGCCAAACTTTTTTCCTTTACGGCACACTGATGAATGGAACTAGTACCGCGGCACACCAAGATGCCGCAGATTATCTCCGAAACTCCTTTTTTTTCATTAACTCACCGAGGAATTTGAAATCCTCGATTTGGTACCGAATAGGCATTATTTAAAATTGTCATTTTTAAGGCTTCTTCCATCGCGGCACACCTGAGAGTTCTTGCGGCACAGTAGTGTGCCACAGCACCCAGTTTGGCAGACACTGATTTAAAGGGATGCAGAGTTCCTGCTATGTTATCCTTTTCTTCTGTAGTCTGTCAATGTTAATAAAGTATTGGTCTGAGGTGGTTTACATTTCAATGGCTTGGGGTATCGCTGTCGCTGCCAACGGCACACAACCTCTTTTTTAAGAGTTGAAAAAGAAAGAAAAATAGGGTTCGGACAAGGCTAGTAGTTAGATCCCTGGCTAAATTTCAGGATCAATTAGATGATGGGTGATGAAGAATAAAAAGATTACAGACATCCATGAATTAGGACACTAATCTATGATTCAATTGAATTGAATTGAATTGGAGATAGAAACAGAGTATGTTTTTGGTGTGCTGTGTTGTTATCCAGGCTCAAAGGGCTAATTATACGTGCTTAATACAAACATAAATCAATACAAACTCTTGCGGCTATGCCCGGGGAAGATTGATCCTCGTCAAAGTCTTTATCTACCAAATTGAGACAAATAGGCATTATGAGATTAGAAAAACTTAATGGTTTTTCTAAAACAAGTATCGCTATATCGTGGCTGTAACTGTTAGCTTCCCCTTCATAGTCGTCTGGAATTTCGATTCGTTTTACCTGAAACATTTGTGACAAATAAATTTTATTTGGCTATTTTGAAGCGACACATAAAATTTAAATTTTATCGTATTAATGACACACTCGAAAAATTGTGTCCTTTATCAGTTTACCGCAACCGCAAGTCAAACGAAAAAAAACATCTTTATCAATCGACATCTATCATCGGCAGGAAGACACCCACATTTTTTTTCAATCGTAACATTTTGCTTATAAACTAAAGCAGGCTAAATTCAACAAAACAGTCAAAATTCTTATATGATTATGATATGTATTTTTTATTTATGGGATGACAATCACGTATACTGCATGATGGACATATTAACAGTCAGACAAAGAACTTATTGGTCGAACCAAATATATTGAAAAAGTTTAAAATCCCTGTTTTATATCACACAATATCAACAATAATTTTAATTGTTTTCCTTAAACTATCTTTAACTGTGGGCGTATTAAGTATTATAATAATTACACAAATATACGATAATTTGAGAGGCATGCGTCAATAGAGCTACTATGTCATTCGACCACAATTAAAATGGCTACCTCACGAATTTCCTAATTTGTTTGAAATGTTTATTTCCAAAATTGTGTCTAAAATAAATCTCTTAGAACTAAATTATGATTTGTTTTACATTGTCACGAATTAAACATTATTTTCACACCGCCGTTTGCCAAACTCGATGTAGTTTAAATACTCTTCCTACCTTTTTTTAATTACATTTCAATGAGTTGTGCATATTGAGAGCCCCAAAACGTCATAGCCTTTACAAGGGAAAATCAGGACCTGATTTTATGACTTAGATCATAAGGGTATAAACCAGGGGGTGGGGAACCTTTTCTTCTCTGAAGGCCACATTCATTTTTCTGATTCAACATGAAGGCCGCAGTTAATATTGACTAGGGAATTTTTGGCAGGAAACAATTTTATTCCATTTTTTAAGGCCCAGAAATTTGCGGATTTCGAAAAATTACCAGTGTGGTACCTTTTGACATTTTGACATCGAAAATCCCAATTACAAAATTACAAAAATTTGCAGAATTAGAGAATTGGCCAGAAGGCCACACCAGAGTAGCTAAAAGACCGCAGGTTCCCCACGCCTAGTATAAACTGTAATAGTACATATTTTATTTCTATAAAATGAGGGCTTAAAGTCAAACAACATTATCTACAACAAAATTGTGTTTTCGTTTTTTTGTTAATAACGTTATTTTTCATTCTTAACTACATGATAGTCAATTAATTTTATGTCAAACTTTTCTTCTTAAATCACTAGACTTTAAATTAACATCTGCTTTGTGAAGTTACAAAATAATAAAAAGCGTTTTTTTGTTCTCCTGAAAAGTGTTCAGTGTGGTTTAATTTTAAGCCCTCAAAAACATTATTCATGGAAAATGATACTCCTCAAACAAAAATAAATGCATAATAGTCATCAACTAAATACTCCTGTCTTTTGTATGAACGGATCCATAGATTCTTCAGAATGTTTAAAATCACTGTATAATTTTCCAACAGCAATTGTAAATAAATCTGCATTAAATAATCGGGAAGTCAACGGATTGAGAAAGCAATGAGCGGCTAAAACAATAACACACAGTAAGTTAAAACAACAAGTTGTTGACATATTCAATTTATGATCTTGATTATAATTTTTAGATGCTTACTAGGCAGCCATGAATAATGAAACTTTCTGAAAAAGTATGCTGAATTATATTACATTAATTGCTTCAAAAAAATACTTCGCCAGGTAAATAAATTTCAAATTTAAAACATGATTAAACAAGTATCATACTATATTATAATCCAGGGATATGGAGTAGTAAAATGTTCCGTCTTTGATTTAAAAAAAGATATATGTAGTCTCTGAACATGCGCTGACAGATAAAAATTGTATGTGCTCCGTTATAGATAGATGAAAACAACTATATATATATATTATAATGGCTACTTACCACTTATCACATGAGCGCTGCTGATGATACTTCCGCCACACCAGTAATTCGGTGAGGGGCTATTTCCTTTTAGTCTATATCGGGAGTATACGGCAGCATGCCAAGGAAATTCTCCTCTAACAGCATTTGTACCATTTATTACATTAACTGTTCCATGTGGTGTTGTTTTTCCGCACTCTGTGAAATAAATAATGTGAAATTAGTACAAAAAGTGTTTTATTTTTCAATATCCCACCGAGAATTGACAGTGAACACCTTAAAAGTGATATTATCATTGAAAAAGCACTTCACAACACTGGAATTATTTTACATACGACAACACTTTCTTCAATTTACCCCCATACTCAAGCGAGTATCGCGCGACTTTTTTCTGGTTGATATTATTTTAAGCTACACAATGAAGGATGATTTGCTCTCTAGTTATAATGACATCGAAGATTAGTAATGTACCTATAGATGCAGTAGCAAAAACCTTTGTAAACTCTTTACCTTGAGCACGCAGCGAAGCACAGATAGAGCTGGAGTAAGTACCCCTGTCTGGTTAACAGTTGAACTGAACCAGACAGGGGTGGGCTGGAGGGGGCTCGGAGGGGCTTGCCCGAGCCCCTTGTTAAAATTTGGCGCGGCCGGCGAGCCCCTTGTTAAGTTAAGAAAATAGTTCGTCTCAGATCAAATCAGCAACTAACTGCAATTTCTGTTAAATTTTAATATAAAGATGTATTATCTATAGTGTAAAGGCATTATGACTGAGATTTACCGAGCCCCTTGTTAAGATATTAGCAGCCCACCGCTGGAACCAGAGCAATTCAAAAAATAGTTCACTTCTATTCTTTGATCTAACTAAACGTATCTGAACATCTGTTAAAAACAAATCTGTGTAACATCTGACCTGCTCTGCAGCTCGGCATATTGAAGCCCCACACACCTTCCATGCAAGTAATTTTACGACTGCTAGTAATAGAATGGTGTCCTCTCCGACACTTCGGGGTGGCGACCGTTCCGAATGGAATTTTATCATTGCAATTTGATCTGATGAACTGTCCGTTTTTCATTTTAATGGAACATGTGAATTCAACGGTCAATGATTTCGGAGGCTTGCACATTTCTGAAATTGAAAAGTTAAGTGGAATATATAACGGAATTTTTGTTTTTTACTATAGAAAAGTTTTCTTTTTCGGTTGTTAACCTTTCTATGCCACGAGATAGAAAATATCCCGTACCAATCTCAATTTAATATATTGCGCCTAAATGTGATAGGAGAATGTCATAGTTGATGCTGACTCATTCACAAGGATACCCCGAATCAATAGTATGTCTTGCATTGTTTCTTTTTTATAACATAGTAGAGTAAAATCGTTGTTTAGTTAACCTATTTTGTAGAGTTATCTGATTATGTGTACACCATTGAACTTATTTTTTACAGACTACTTGCGGCCGATGGTTACATTTGTATCAAATATCTACTGCACAGAAGATTAATGGTGCTCATTACCTATCACAAAATACCTGTTTAAATTATTGTAAAACTTACTTTGACATGTAGCCAATTCTTCAAACCAATCATTTTTGGTATTATCGCAGAAATTTATTTCAAGACCTGAGCTGGTGTAACCTGGTGGGCAATCTAATTGGAGAAGAGAGTTATATGGTACCAGCTGGCCTGCTTCTATGACAATTAATGTACCTCTCAAGCTGTATGTGCCATTTCGCATGCTTTTTGGCATCACACACCCACCACTAAAATAAACATTTTTTTTTAATTGAACGTTATCTATTTCATAAAAAATGATTAAATGTGTCATATACATTTTTCAATATATTATTAAAATCAGAAGGGGAATTTCATGTCATATACATAATATTATATATATTTATAGCTAGCACGCACATTTTTTTGGTGGTATCTATTAGAGATTATGGCCATTTCCGGGTTTTTTTTAATTTAAATGATAAATAATTTCCTGTAACATCTTTTTATTCAAGGAACACAGTATTTTTATGCAAAAATACGATTTTAGAACATGGTTTTTAATCATGTGTGACATTTATTTTGGGTTTGTTTACCATATACAGGGTTGCCAGGCGTCCCTATTTGAGCGGGACTGTCCCGAGCTCAATTCGACAAATCCCGAGTCCCGCATTGCATGTCTCTCTATAATCCCGACCTGTACATGTATAAAAGTTTTCGAAAAAGTGAATTTCCCGATCTGTGATTTTGAAGATCTGGCAACCCTGACCATATACCAAGGGTAATCAGTGTTTTTTGAGGTTAGGAGCTACTTTTCATCTAAATGATTGATTTGAATGAGAATCATTCAAGAATAACCATTTATACATTTCTTTTTAGTTTTTCAATGTTAAAAATATTCATTTTAAAAGGCAAAATATCTTTAAATTTCTACAAAAACAAAATAATATTGTCATTTATTCCATATTAACAGCTGTGCAAGGTTATAACATATGTAGTTATATAATATTATGTATTACAGCCAATAAAAATACATAATATTTTAAGCGTATTTGAACATTTTATCACTTACTTGTACATATCAGTAGGTGTAAGATTCTGCTCCTGGATTTTATTTATATTTTTTGCAAATATCTGCGATATCAATCCTGCCAACCACTAATATTATCAGCTCAAAAATTAAATAAGCTAACATTTTTGATAAAGTATAAGGGTTATAGGTTCAGATAAAATCGATATTACAGAGTAATAGAGGCAAAGGTGTGTCTGTTCTTCAATAATGTAAGCTTACTGTATGCCATAAAACGTATCACCAGAAAATTTTTGATGGCCTTTAGCTAGTGAATTTATGAATGAAAATCAATTATAGAATGTTTCAACAAATTTATTCATTGTATCGACGTCCGTTACATCAACGTTTTACTGTAATGTCAATTATTGATCCGATAAAAACTTAACGGACTTATTATTTGATTCACTCATATCAGACCAATAGCTGAGTTAAAATAACAAAGTAATTTAAAATAAATTTTGAATGTTACTTTTTAATTAAATGTGTTCTCATAAATATGTTTTCATAGTTACCGATTATTGTGATCGATGATATAAACAGTTTCTGATATCTTAGAGGTAACATTGTGGTTAATTTCAGATGTCACTCAAACTGAAACAAAAACATATTCATCAGGTCTTTATAAACTGCTTGAATTACAGTGGTGTCGGTTAACTATTTTAAGGCAGAAATACAATATTCATTGTAAGTAAATTTATGTTAAATATTTATATTCTTTCAAATATCGTTGAAAAATAGCTGCTACAATAATATTGCATTAAATGATTGTGAATTTAATTATAAGATTCAAATTTACTTTACAATATCATTTCTCTTTTGGAGATAAAAGTAGGTTACATTAATTGGCAAATTGTTTGAAGTATTTCTTTGAAAATATACAATTTCATTTTTGCCTATTAGGCAGTGATGCACAATGTATGTACACATATAACAGTGAGATTGTTTACAGACCACAATAGCTAAAAGTCTATAAAATTACTTTGTAACATTTACGGAGTCTAGACATACATAGATTTATTTTTAATTCAATAACTACACACCTATACTCTAGTCCAGGTTATTTTAATATTTCTCTTTCGTGACCCACTTAATTTGTTATGGCCTATGATACCGGCCAATAGGTAAAATAAAACAGTATATTTTATGTCCATACAGTCTTTAAATGTTATAATACAAAATAATTTACTTAGATAAACCTATAAAGAAATCAAATATACCAATAATTTATTAATGAGAGGTGTGCTGCTATTTCTCGTTAACTAAAAGGTCCAGTTGTGGAGAAAAAGATGATAGCTTTATTCTTAGATCAGGTTCGACTTCCGATCGGTTTCTATATTTATTTTTTAAGAATACCAATGTTGAAAAGCCCTCTTCACACTTATAGATTGTGGCAAAAGACATTATTTTAGGAAATTGGCGACCTGGTCTCAGTGGCGGATCCAGAAATTGTCCCAGGAGGGGGCCATTCAATTTGAAAATAAGCATGATACATAAATAATACATTAAAAAATAGATGAAAGCCTTTTTTTATGTCATTTTTATTTTTTGCGCGATTTTGAAATTACGCGATTTTTTTGGACGGCACCGTAAAAAAATATTTTTTGCGCTAATTTGAGGAACAATTTTTTTTTCATACATTTTTGATACTTTTTTACGCGATATTTTGATTTTTGGAACCGATTTATCAAATCATATGAAAGTGAGGTTTTTTTACGCGCCACCTTCCTCCTATGCATCGCGTAAAAAAAGATTGGGTGTATATAAAAATAGTCAATACATAATTAAGTAAGTATGTATTCTATAAAACATAGTAAACTAAACAATTAAAGAGCCCATTTCAAAATAAAGTTTTAATACATTATAAAAATGGAAAATAAATTCTCCCAAGGAGGGGGCCATGGCCCCCATGGCCCCCCCCTTGGATCCGCCAATGCCTGGTCTAGTCCTCATCTATTCTGTATTTTGTGCATAAAATATATCAAATGTAGTGTAATTGCTTCCGAAAACACTTATAAAAAGCACATCCTTTGGAAAAACCTTGTATAGCTTACAGCAGCGATTTCCAAACTGGGAGGCGCGCCTCCCTGGGGAGGCATGGACTATTGCAAAGGGAGGCGCGAACAGTCCAACATATTTATTTACCCTTTAAAACGTGTCTTTATTACTATATGAAATAAAGTATGGGGAGGCGCGAAGATATTTTTTTCTTCAAAGGGAGGCGCAATGACAAAAAGGTCGGAAACCACTGGCTTACAGTAAAATCGCTGCTATATTATAGCAACAGTAAGATAAAGTGGAAAAGGCGATTATAAAATAAGTATGCCAATCGATTGCTGAAAGGTAACCCTTTAAAATGAAACACTGAAAAAAAAAATCTTTTAAATGCCCCTTTTCAAAGAAAAATCTTAGATTTAATATTATTGATATTGCCCTGTAGCTATAAAGCAGTGCTCCGCAACCTTTTCTCACCTGCGACACACCAAAATTCTTCCTAGAATTCCGCGGCACACCAAAAGCAAAATTATATAGGTATTAAATTGATACACAAATTTTACAATAAATTTTCGTTTTTTATTTGAAAAGTTTACATACATAAAACTATAATATATTTACTTTTACGCAATCTTAATAATTATTATAAAATAATAACTAATTAATGTGATACCTGCGCTTTGTTTCAATTAACACAGAGGTTTTAATAATAATTCAATTCAAATAATTTTTCATTATGTATTTGACCACGGCCCACCTGTATCCGGCTCACGGCACACCAGTGTGCCGCGGCACACCGGTTGCGGAACACTGCTATAAAGCATTCGCAAGATTTATAAAATAACTAGATACAGATAATAGTATACAAAAAAAACTACTATTATCTTTTGTCATAAGCCGCAAAGGAAACTAAATAAAACCATAATTCGCTATTTATAAAGTACAACACAAACCTTAAAGTTCAATTATCTCAAAACTAGTATTTTTGACTTATCCCAAGGTTGTTCTAGCGTAGCAAAATGTACATTGCACAATTTTTACACATACTTTTCATTTTCAAGAAATTGAAATAAATCAGAGATACAATTGAAATAAATAATATCAACGTCAATATTAAAAAATAATTTTGGAATACAGAGTACCTAATTAGCCGGTGGGCCACAATGAATCTATTTTTTTTTGGGTGAATAATACGCTTCTGTTATATGGCAACTTGAATATCAGAGCGACATTTAAATTTCAATTAACCGTAAGTATCAATAAAAGTCATTCATATTTTCTTCAAAAAATGAATCAGTATTGTGCTATAGATTGATAATAATACTATATTACTAATGAACCACACGTGCACAAGCACAGCACGAAAATGAAGTACAATGATTACAGAGTACTGCTCAATGTTTGATATCATTAATCATTTTACCACAAACAGTGGCACTGATTTCATAATTGCAAAATGTACATAGAAATTAATATAGAGATTTTTAGCATCTATTTTTGTAAACTTTAATGTTTTATAGAATTTAAAATGTTTGATTTTAGCATTTATTTGATATTAACACTTTGTCAGCAGGCGTTTTTTAGTGATTAGCGCAAAAATATATTACATTCTTAAAATCAACACAACTTCTAAACCAAACAATATTTTCGGCTGAAATTTTCAAAGAAATCATACATGACATTTAATCATTAAAAATAAAATAAAAACATTTTGAAAACATCATAATTTCACTACTTTTCTAAGTTGAATATAAAAACCTGTTATTAATTTAGTATATAGCACTCCACTTGTTATCAATATGAAATATTCAAAATATTCTGTATAAAAAATAACATTAATCCATACCATACAATTATATAGATAATTAGAGTATAAAATCCTCATTTCTACAAATTTACAATCACTGGAAGTGTGAAATCTGATGCCCTAAATATTCGAGAAACATGTGTCGCCTTTTTAAAAAAAATACTATGTGTGAAGAACATTCAGGGCATAATATGAGGTTTAATGCTCATTGTCAAAGTATTTTCTAACTTTTATTTATATTTATTGTTGTTTATACTTTTGATAATGATAAGGTCTTTTTTTATTTATTTGTATTTCTTGACATACTCATTGAAATTATCTCTGCGTAGGCCGAAGATAGAGGAATATTTTTTATCTCTCATTTCATGCATTATCATCATTGCCGATATATAGTAACTCTTCATGGAATTCAGGATCCATAATGCAGTACACTACATCTTTACTTCCACCAAATAATAATATATATTTGTGACATATTCATTGGTATAAACTGCTTTTTTCACTTAATAACGCAGTCGAACGGAGTTCTGGCACCTTTTCTCGGCATTTTTAATGTTGAAAAAACCTTTCGATTTTCGGATCTTGTATTGATGTTTTACGCTTTCCAAGAATTCTCAGAACTATGTTTAGAACTAGAAGATCTGAACTGTGATGTCAATGTGAACCTTTACATTACAAATCAAAAAATAAATGAACTTGTTCAAGTTTTTGAAGAAAGGAAATATTATTTGGACCTTCTTACATGTGTTGCAGCTGGAGTTACTTTAATGCTGAAGACTTCATACTTAACCATTTTTTTTTAAATAGAAGGAATTTAAAAGATTGTTTACTTTTATATTTAAAGAACATTTAACTTTCTCTATGAAAGGAGATGATTTTTTTTGTTGTTATGAAACCATTTATTTTCTAAACAAACATACATCCGATATCACTGAAACCTTTAAAATCATTAAAATTGGATTAACAAAAAGTATTGGAAATTAATAGATATAAATTCTTGCCTAATTCAAATTTATTGAATTAGAAAATAGTTTTTTTCCTCTTTGCTTTGTTATTTTTGCAACAAATCATTTCATATTTTTAATTTGTTTCTTCACTTGTAAGAATTGATGAAGTGTCATCAAATTCTTTTTACCAATTCTCATATTCGCTTGCTTGAAAAAAGTATTCTGCTCCACTTTCATAATTAACATAGGTATACATTTAAAATAAAAACTACTCTGACTTTAGTATAATCCTCAGCATACACTTTGGTCTCTTTTTATGCGGTTTTGAAGTTATGCGGTTTTCAAAAATAATGGAACCTTGACCTCAATTTTTATGTAGTTCAAGGCTTTTTTTATGCGGATTTTTTTATATGCGATTCTCTGTGGATCGTATCTAACGCATAAAAAAAGACCAGAGTGTATATAGATTCTTTGACTATAAAGGATCTTTCAATAGGGACATTCGAAAATTGTTAGGCAATAGCAGCCATGTTGCTAAAGTGACATCTGTCAAATTTGTTATTAATTGTTTAGTAGATTACGGCAAATCACCATGGAAGATTATAACATTGAACAAAGTGTGCAAATCATCAAATTTTATTATCAAAGTCACCGTTCAAGAAATGTTGACCAAAAAAAACATCTTTAGCGACGAGACCCATTTTTGGATGAATGGATATGTGAACAAGCAAAATTTTCGGATTGGGGCGATATCAATCCACACGAGATATACCAGCACCAAATTCACCCCTAGAAAGTCACTGTTTGGTGCGGATTTTGGTCTGGCATTACTTCTTTCAAAACGAAACTGGCATTGCCATAACTGTCAACGGCGAGCGCTATAGATCGATGATAAGAAACTTCTTGTGGCTTAAACTGGATGATATCAATACCGATATTAATTAATTAAATAATCGAATTATATCAAGGGGCTCGCGCGAGCCCCCCGAGCCCCCTCCAGCCCATCCTTGCATCTGTGACATAAGATATTAAATAAAACGATCACTTCGATATAAAAATATTAAAATGTTCGGAGAATTAGTGCTCTGAACCATGTTCGTAACATTATGAATACAAAATTATCTCCTTAGAATTTACAGTGAACATTGATTAATTTGTGATGTTTCTCCCAAAAATATAACATCGAAAATAAGCTCTGGCGTGATTTTCAGGATTGTTGGAATATAAGCCCTATTTGAAATACACCCAGTCCTTTTTTTCGCGTTTCGATTAAACGCGTGTTTTTTTAATGCGCCTTTACTTTTTTTACGCGATTTACTCGTCATTCGATTTTTTTTCTAAAAAAAATCACAAAAGAAATTGTGGCTATGCGCTTAAAAAAGTAATGACCTTGCGCAAAATCATGTAATGTAATTATTCTGCTCTGAAACTTGTGTAAATACAATGCATTTATGATATTCGTTAAATAGCACGTTTCAATGATAAATTTTACCACCGAGAATCACTATGTAAAATAAATGTCCAAATATTTTAAATACAAAATAATAAATACGAACCGAAGATGGAAATAATATTTTTTATTTAAAAACATTTATATAGTGACGTTTTAGGCACGTCCCAAATAAACCCCTGCATTTAAAAATAAAATATTTCACATTTATGTATTTCTAAAAATCAGTTTACATTGTTTGTCGGATAAACAAAACAAATCTAATTTAATAATAATTGATTCAGATCAAGAATCTAGGAAAACCAGCATTTCATCAATTGAGGCATAATAAAAGCAAAATTCATACGCTCGTTCAAAAAATCGATTATATTTTACAACCGACAGTGACAGCAACCAACAACTCATATAAGGAAATACAATTACGCATGTATATTACGTATCTGTTTCTCATTGTATTTTTATAATCAATAAAGAAATCAAAATTTAAATGTAAAAAAATGTGTTAATTAAAAGAAGAAATTTGTTTTTTTTATATATATTTTTGATACTTTTTTATGCGATACTTTAATCAAATTATATGAAGGTGAGGTTTTTTGCGCGTTTTTTTTATAAGCGGCACTTTCTGGAACCATTTAGATTAGCTGTAATGCAGTGGTGTAGGAAGGAGTCCTGCCGCCCACAATATTTCCTCTAATTTTGTTTTTAAATCATTTGTACTATTTTTTATCTTTGATAATGGTGGCTTAATTTTTTGTATGTATAAATATAATTCTTCGAAAAATATTGCATTTATTTTTGAAAATGCCGCCCCTAAAAATGTTCCACCCGGGGGCGGTCCACTCCTGCCGCACCCCCCTTTCAACGCCACTGGTGTACTGTAAAAAAATAGGTTGTAAAGAGATTTTAAATGTCTTTGAGTGTGCACAGGGTTGATATTTTAAAAAAATGCAAATTACAATGGCATCTAAATTTGATACATCCCCTGAAGAATTCAAAACATCAACACACTGGCAGGATAACTTCCTTCAGTGATATGAATTGTCTCTAAGAAAATTGACAACAATGTTTAAGCAGAAAGATATTCTTATATATAAATGTGCATACATGAAAACATCCCCGAAAAAATCACGTATTATGGACAAAAAAATTAGACTGTCTTATTTTCAAAAAAAAGACGGAAAGTGCAAAAGGATCAGGTTCGACTATGTCGGACGGGCTGCCACTGAGCGCGCACTCCCGGTCGCTATCCCACTACTGCCCCCCACGGGGACTTTTGGCTGCTGGGTTTCCCCCCTGGCCCGGTTCGCCCCTCCTTAGCCAACCTGGCCACCCAGAGTTCCCTCCGGGTGCCCATATTGATGGCAGGCTTAGTGCGGACAACCAGTCGACGTGTGCCACTCAGCAACAGTTTGACCCGGCCTCAAGCCGTCCTCTGACCCCGACCTCCGAGTAGCCGGATTACAGAAGACGCCACGCTTCCAGTCGACACTTGTGACAAAATAAACGTATAAATTGTAAAAGATCGTCAATCGAATCCGTCACTAATTTTATTTTATTTTATTTTATTTTTTACGTTCTAACCTTTTTTATTTTCTTTTGAAGTTATAAAATCAAAAAAAAGCTTTATTCGTGCAAGTTTAAGACAAGTTATACATAATATAATTTAACACTATTTTTATTGTAATTTAAGAAATATAATTTCTGTAAACAACAACTGCCATCTATACTCCATATTTAATAAGTTTGCCGCAAACAACTCAAAATTACCAGAATATACTTCTATAAAACCAACACTATTTTAGTTGTAACATATTTACCAAGATGGCACTGCAGAATATAGAAAATTTGAATCGTTCAAATTATGTACACTCCCACAGATTTTGTCACTAACGACCCGGGTTTCGCCTTTCGGCATCTTCAGGCGTTCAAGTGCACAGATGAACTTGAACTGACGCTTAGTAAATGAATGTTTCGTGTTTATATAATAAATACATGTATCACTGAGTCTAAAGCCATAGCTGCCAAAAAGGATAAGCTCATGGGAATGCCCAAAGATTGGGAGTGTACATAATTTGAATGATTCAAATTTATTATTGAAATTCCACCAAACACCTTCAGTCGAAATCCTAAATTATTGAATATAGAAACCAAATATCCTTCACGGTGTGAAAAACTCTGCAACAATTAGTTTTACTCTCATCTACATACCTTTCTGAAATAAAAGTTTTCAGTAATGACTTGAATTGAGCCAAATAAAAAAGAAATATACCTACTTATTGAGAATTCGTAGAATGTATGTCCATGGACCTACTCAATTATAGTAGTAATTCCACGATGAGATAGCTTTTCCAATCACCTTTAAACAATAACTAATTCTAATGACCACCTGTTAAACCTACTAAACTTATACTTGTTTATATAATGAATTTTCCTATTGAAAGTTTTGATCATTTATATCCAAACAGTACCTAAAATAACTCAGAATAAAATTTAAATAGCTCTAGTCATACTGTTATGAAGCTTTCATAAATATTTTATATATATGATATAAAAAGAATTAATAATTTAAAAGATACAAACTGTTTGACAACCTCTCAGTTGGAGTACCTGCTTTCCATCTGTATACTTGAATGCCTAAGATAATCCTAAGTTCCTGTAGGCAAATTTTTTGGATGTGTATAAAATTTTCTATTTTTTTATAAATCATATCGATGAAGATTTTAGCAGTTCATTGTTTGGTAAAAGTAAGAAAATAGCAAGGGTAAAGAGCCAGTAAAGATCAGTCGTAGACTGTGGTGTAGTGGCATCTCGATATATTTGTAAACCTACTTTGAATAATTATTGACTCGTATTCGCAAAAGAATACAAAAATAAATGGATTCCAAAGATTGGTAGTTGATTTTTCCACAAAACGATAAGACTAACTTAATAAAGAGTATCCAGTGTGCCTTTTTTTAAAAGTCATAGCATGTTTTTATAAGAATATCAATATATATAAATAGAAGTGAATGTATATGGGGCACTTTTTAATTTAGCACTACACACCACTGATTGCAGAAGAGGAAACAAGAGGATGATTTTTTGTAATAAATTTATTAAAATAATCAGTTATAAAATATTTTCTTGAATCTTACTAAAGTTTGCAACCTTTCACATAATTTTGTGATTTGGTATTGTAAGGCATCTCAACATTATAACTCTACATGCAAAAATATTTTTTTAACAATTAAGACAGTTGCAGTATAAAGATATTTTCATATAAAAACTTAACAAAGACGTATGTGCATATTGATAGTTTTTTTAAATATCTGTAATGCCACTTCCGTAAACATTTATGATTATAAATAAGTTAACATATGTTATATCAAGGTTATAAAATAATAAGGAAAAAATAACTCAGTATTTTACAAAAAGTTGATGGTGATTATCGTGTAACTTTAATATAATTTAAGATTTCGACTGAAGGTGCTTGGAAGAATTTAAATAATAAATTCGAATCGTTCAAATAATGTACATTCACACAAGTTTTGTCACTAACGACCCGGTTTTCGACTTTCGGCATCTTCAGGTGTTCAAGTATACAGATGAACTTGAACTGATGCTCAGTAAATAAATGTATCACTAAGTTTTACGTCAGTTCAAGTTCATCCATGAACTTGAACGCCTGAAGATGGTGTGAAACCGAGATAACTATCAACTATGTATTATAATCAGAGTGGAACTACATACTTTGCTTAATTGCCTTATAATAATGAAGTTCTACAATAACTTAATCACTGAAAACTTTTACAAAATCAATGAGTAAATTAGTCTTCACCATTTCCCAGTATTTCTATTTATATAAAAAAAGCCATGCACTGACGGTTCTCGTAAACTAAGGGTATTTGGTACGGAAAAATTACCTCTTCGAGCAAATCCGCTTTAAATGAGAACCAAAATTACTTAAACGGGGAAAATACGAGATTTTTTGCATTTTTTTCAAATTTTTAACCGCAGCGACTAGGACAGCAGGGACCCTCTATTACCATCAAATGGTTTATATCATGGAGAAATGAGTGATGAAAGTCTAAGCTTAGCTAAAATAAATGCTATTTTCATTCTGAATAAGGTTGTAAATCTTATTTTATTTTACAGCTGTATTTACCATAAATACATATTATTTTTCTTGTATAGAATAGGTTTCTATTTCAATAGTTTGTTTTATAATAACAGATAACAGATATCTAGTCATAATTGCAAAAGGCTATGTATAATAGTTTTGAAAAATTATCCAAAGCACAAACTTAGCCAATAATTAATAATTATCACCGGCCGGCGCAATAGTTAGAACTACCTTTCCTGCTCAAGATGTGTTAGATGAAAAAATATTTTTTAACCATTATTTTATGAATTACTATAAAAAAACAAAATTGTAACTGAAATTAGAAAAATAAAAGGCAGATCCTTCCATGACAAATGCAGTGGAGAAAAATACCGTTCTAATAGATATTAATAAACTCTTGTTGACAATTGTTGTTTTTTCTTATAAATAAAATTTTCACAGATAAATTTAATCATCTTATTTCACTTTACATTTCTTCCTTTCGAGAAGAATACTGCGCGGCAGCCAAACAAATATTGTGGAGTTGCTAATTTAAAAAATCTTCTAATTCTGCATTATCTTCTGTGTCCAGCTCAATTTCTTCCAACTTTGGTTGAGGATTCTGTGTTCTCGGACTGCTGGCTGCTAAAAAATAAAAAAATCAAATAGAGCAATGTTATTTCTAACACTGTTACATACGAATAACATTGTTAATTTATTTATTGATTTGGCATTTACTTGGTAGAACTCCATGAAATACCTTGATATTTTACCCTATTAACATTGTCAATATTATGTACATTTTTTTTATTTGTAATTAATTTTTCAGTCGTTCGTAGGTTTTACCGTCATAATCAATTATTTAATAAAGTTTTAAAAAAATACCTGAAAGTGTATTAGTCGAATTAGTAATTTTGTACTGTGCAAGGTCATGCTGAAACGCTGCATCAGCAGCATTTTGTCGTTCAAGTAGTTCTTGCCGCTGTCTTTTCTCTGCTTGGCGTGCATTTGCTGCTTGTCTTGCAGCCATACAAACGCGGTCCTTTTCTAAAGCGGCTACAAGCACACATTTTTACATCAATACATTGACGAAAATTGTGTCAACCAAAAATAGTCTTTTTGCCAAATCAAATGAAATTTGCTGACTCCTATTTCAATTTGATTGTAATAAACTATTTAACAATTCATTGGAGTGCAAGCTCGTTGTATTTCAAAGACTGACGATAAGCTGTTACACAGGAAATACAACCTAAAATTATTTTTTGAAGAGTGACCCACTAATAAACGAGAATCATTTTTCAATCATAAATCTCATTCAGAATAAGGTTTTTGTTTATATTATTATTTTGAGAAGACATCTTGTGGTCAATGTCGTAGCCACCTCATAGCTGAGTCATGCAATCCATGAGGGCCCAAGCGAAAAGGTGGCCCAACATTTCTACATACTAATATAATAATTAAGAAATAAAAATAATAAATCAACAAGTAGTTATACAGTAGAATCTGGATATAACAACGATCAAGTGAAACTACGTTGTACTAACCGGACGTCTCACATCACAGATTTACTTTCACAGTAATATGAATGAAAACCAAGCTTGGGGTGTTTCAATACAGTAAAAAATAATAAAGTATTTGGTTCAACAATAATTTTTAAATTCAGTTGATAGCTATTTTGGCGTATGCCTTCATCAGAACCATGAGGTGTTTCCTCTACATTGTTAAAAATGGCTGGTCCTATTAAGAGAAGTTGTTATAAATAGATTCTACTTTAAATTATTTCATCTAATCTAATATTTTTTAAATCATATAAATGGGGGGCTTGCGTGGCGTTTGCATGATGGCCCCAAATTTTTAGATATGCCATTTTTCAAGGGTTACAATCAAATAAAGAAAAATTACGGGAATGATCCAATCGTCAGATTATCACCATTCAAACCTTTTGAATAAATGCATGTTATTTGTATTATTTTGTGCACAGCAAGTGGAACATCAAATGAGCCCTTGAGAGATGAATTAAGGCAAGTATCAAAATGGTAAAACTTTTCTATCGTACTTTTAAGTACAATCACGTATTTAATTACTGTTTTTGTGGATTTAATGTTTGTTTTAGGGAGAAGATATGCTGTCAGTATTTATTAAGGTCACTTCATTTTTACAATACGTTAGGACGTGTAGAATATTATAACGAATCTAACTTATTTTTTCCTAAAATGCCACTAAGCACATTTTATTTCTTAGGGGCTCTAATTGGTAAATTTGTCTTGTAGTAGGTCGCGACTATTTCAGCGAAAAATTTCACAATGTAGCTAAAAACTACTACAAGACAAATGTACCTTCAAATTAATGAATTTCCGCAAAGATACCATGAAATCGATAAAAAAATATCCGGTAAATTTGTCATACTACATCGTACGGACTATTGCGGCGAAAAACTTCACAAACTGAGCTAAAAACCACTCCACGATTTAAAATTATTATCTGAGATCATGGGAATCGCGTTAAAACCACACATTATTAAGAAGAACACTGATAAATAAATTATATAAAGTATGACTTCATCGCACGGACTATTACGGCGAAAAACTTCACAAACTGAGCTAAAAACCACTCCACGATTTAAAAGCGGCGCCGCGCGGCCGTTCTGCAAAGCTGACGCGAAATCCTCCAAAATGTTTCGTATTTCGCTTAATTTATCAGTGTTCTTCGTAATAATTTGTGGTTTTAACGCGATTCCCATGATCTCAGATAATAATTTTAAATCGTGGAGTGGTTTTTAGCTCAGTTTGTGAAGTTTTTCGCCGTAATAGTCCGTGCGATGAAGTCATACTTTATATAATTTATTTATCAGTGTTCTTCTTAATAATGTGTGGTTTTAACGCGATTCCCATGATCTCAGATAATAATTTTAAATCGTGGAGTGGTTTTTAGCTCAGTTTTTGAAGTTTTTCGCCGCAATAGTCCGTACGATGTAGTATGACAAATTTACCAAATATCCTCAGAATGCTCCATAAAGTTATCCTCAGATTCAGTATTACCTAATTTCTTTTCTTTATACATGGTGAGTTGAAATTTCTGCTCAACTTTTCTCTGCATAAAATCGGAGTCTTCTATTAACGCTTCTAATTCAATTAGTTCATTCTCTACAAGAAGAAAATTGCCGTTTAGCTTTTTTATTTGATGTAAGCATCTATCCACCTCTTGAACCATATTAGGTATATCAGACAGGCTATTATTGATTAGATTCAAATTGTTTAACTGACTTTCGATACGTAAATGTATTTTCATCAAGAGTATATCAACCAATTCGGCGTCAGCAGAATTCTTTTCGGAATTCTCATGAATTTCACTCCAATTCTGTTGGTTTTTCTCTATAATAGCAGCACCGGCATCTGTGTTTATATCATTCACCGACAGATCAATAGCTTTAGAATTACGATTATTTCTTTTAGATTTTTGCACTTCCGTCACCCTGCGACGTACGGACTCATTCAAGTTTAAACCGTCCTGAACCACAGAATAAAATTTATCTCTGAAACTGTCAAACATACTGAATTTTGAATACTCGTATGTGCTAGCATAAGATTAACCACTGTATAATTATTATTATATGTCAATTCTTCAAATTTTGAAGTCTTTGTTTATGTTTCTAAAACATACTTCAAGCCAACAAAACTTTGTTTTGCTTATCTGTCACACCACGAAGTCAAGTGTTGTCTCTGGTCAAGTGTCACATAGCAATATTGTCTATAGTTCTTATAGTCATGTTATATTGTCTATCGTATATGAATCACAGTATGCCATTTATATTTATATTAGTGATAATGGTTAGGTAGGGTATCCGATCCCGGAATCCTTTCCAATTTTGTGATTCCGAAATCCTGAATTTATGGTAGTATTGATCCCGGCATTTCGGGATAACTAGGGAAAAATTCGTTAAATCCCGTAGAAAAAAATTGCGCTGGTGAGGCCAGTAAGCATTTTCTTAAATGAGTCAGAGAGCTAAAGAAAGTGTTTCACTTGCTTTTGTAGATTATTTTAAGTCTCTCAATTTTGAATTCTGATCCCGAAAACACACTGAATTGTGAAAGAATCTGGTAACATCGGGATCTGAAAAATTGTGAATCCCTAAATCCCGGGATCACAAAAAGGGTCCAGTCCAGTTATATATGGGCGCCTTACATACAATTATTATTTATTTTCTTGAATTATTTCGCCACAAATAAAATATATGACAAAACGCCTTGTGAATTGACATGAAGATATTATTTAAAAAAAAAAAAACTACGATATATGCAGAAAATTTTTTCAACCGACCCGCACCTTGGTCGTCGATTTTGGGATTTTCAACAATTTCAAAAACCCAAAAATTTCCAGATTTCCCATCTGCCGTCATCGACTTTTGAGACATGATTTAAGGAATGGTTAATTATTGCCGCCTGCGTGGTCGAGTGGTCAACGTCGTTGGCTTCGGTTACGGAGGTCACAGGTTCAAATCCCAGTATGGACAGTTTTATAAATTGATTTTTCAATCGATTTAGGAATTTTCTCTTTGAAGGCATGGATGTATGTGATGTCTTGAATTCCCCCCTCCCACCCATCCTATCCTATGAACTGGGAGTATTGAGAGCGATTAGCTAACCACTAGTCCTGTCCTAGCTCTATCCTTCTATTCCTACTCTCTTTGGAAAAAGAGAGGTTGAGCAATTGAGTAACAAGCAGTTCTCGTAGAAACACTTATGTTGAGATAAACTCCATTAGGAGTCCATATACTCCACATTGGGAGCGAACATGGAAAAAAAAAGTATTAAGTGTATTCAAGTGAGAAGAGCCAAGTTGTCAAGAAACAGGATAGCGAAGGCATCAGAGAACAATACATATCGACTGTGGAAAAGAAAAAGGACGTAACCCACACATATCAAATTTTACAGGAGGCGCAAAAAACGTGTTTGGATGATTTTGGGCCATATGCAAATTATGAATTATACACAACCTTGAAGTGCATGAAGACTTCTTAAGTTGTGTTTAATTGACATAATCTAATATGTATTAAAGAAATTGTCTAGGAAAAAGCTTTTCTTTCTAGGAAAAGTCTTTTTTCTTGGTTTTAATTTTTTACAAGGTCATCTGTTTCACACTTAAAAGCTAAATTTACATAATTATTCGGCATTTTCAGCTTGCATCCTTTTGATAGAACGTATATCAAGTTTGATACATTGTGATTATCGAAAAATAGCCTGTTTTGAAAAAACTGTGGGTTACATCCATTTTCCTTTCCACAGTCGATATGCAATTTATATAATTATAGATTTTTACTATAAGAAACTTGATAGGTACAAGAGTTGATAACTGAAGAGCAGCAGTTTGCCGAACCCTGCCCTAGCATATAAATTACTGTGGGAGTCCTGGGGGTTTCAAAGCTAATACAAAAATATAGAAAATAAAAACACATTCTCGATAATATAAAGCACTATATATGTACATATGTTATATTTTTCTTTCGGCTCACATCTTGGTACATCTCTGAGGCCATCAAAATTATCAATTCATTTTATTCAGAAAAAAAAAGTGATTAATTTTAATAGTAATGAGAATCTTGCAAGAACTGGTATGCTTCTTTTAAAAATAATCATTTTACAGATTCATTTTAACTCTTAACTAATTACCTATTTATAATGGTAATCATTTATGTTATTATGATAAATGAAATTTCAAAAATTGGATTCTTATTATCATTCCTAAAACATTGTAATCTGCATTAAAAATAACAAATAGAGTAGTATAGTTTTTGTACTTACAGTGGATTTTTGATCTACCATTTTTCAAGGACACTTAAATGGAAAGCATGGGATGACGAACAATACATGATGAATGTGGAATATTGAAAAAATAGTTTTAAGCAATTAATCCTTGGATAATTTTAACTATAAAAACAAAAAAATAATTGTAAATATCAATAGATCATGAATCAGAAGTTCACACTAAGCGCTTCCAACATACTAAAAATACATTAAAAAATGTTTGAGAATGAGAATTGTAAAAACTCTTCGGGACTGTTTCACATATGATTAAGGAACTCTTTACACTTTTTTTTTGCATAACTGTTTTGTAAAAACATATTTTCATCCTAGGATCGCAAAAATAAAACTTCAATATTTCAATAAAAGTGATTTTTATGAATATACATTCCAACTACTTTTCAAAGAATTGTAATATAAGCTTTGACAATTAGCCAATTTTAAGCTGGACAAAGCGTTTTACACTTTTCTGGCATGTGTAAATAAATATTTTTTCTAGACCATATAATGTGGTCTATCTCACAATATTAAATATTAATCACTTAAAGAGTGTTCACTGTCAATAATTGGTGGAAAGGCATATAAAATGTTAAGTTTTCAACATGTCGATAACTCACTCATTCATAATACCATTTTGTGAACGCAACATTTTATATGCATATTTTCGTATTTAAATGTAATACTTTTATATATAAAATAATGTCATTAATCACTCAATAAATAAATCTCCATCTGAGAAATTCAAAACAGAGATTAGAATGACTGTCGTATTATTATAATCATTTTTTAATTTTGTAACTGTGATATACCATACGCAGTACTTAGTGTATTTTTTTTTCCAGCAGGTGTAAAAAAAGTCAAGCATGGCTTAAACTCTGATAAAAATATATGAATATTATTCATAACCAGAAGTAAAAAAAGTATGTAAAAAATGAGAACTGTGTACATCCCAATATAATAAAGGAATAGAGAGGAACCTCATATTTTTTTATATATATTATTTTAAATAAGATAAACATGTCAAAGGTCAACTTTAAGCCCCAACAATCTGTATATTTTGCAATGATGATACCTTTTCATGCAGGTATCAGTTTGGCGATATCCCTGTCAAAATCTGATGCAAGGTCTCCTCTGCAACAAAATGTTTGACCACAGAAGAAAAGCTTCATTTTCTTTCTCACTACATTACATTAAGTGGTAATAACCATATTATTATTGCTGTTATCACAGTTTTAATATTCTTGTATTGCAACTCTGGCATGAAAATAATTCGGTGAGTAATAAATAATCATATTTGAATTAAGAATATCGACAATATTTTAGGCAGCATGTCAAATAAATATTGCTGCAAAATAGATCATCGCAACATATTTTTTATAGCCACTTGATCGCCACATTTTAAAACAATCTATTTGATTATATTCAATTTTCATGAAAAGCTAAGATATTTTTTTCACTCTCCCGGATATTATTAAAAATATTCAATGGTCATATGTATTTAAAGGTTTATAATTAGTTTTATCAATATTTAAGATTGAAATTCAAGGAATTACGACATTTTCGTTTATACATCTTTAATAAGCAAAAGATATGGCGTAAAAGATGTCATTTCAAATTACCTACTATGTAACAGTTATGTGAGATCTATTGTATTCCCTTGAGAACTACATTGGCCAATGAACTTCTTGTTTGGTATACGATTCTTTAGAACAAGGGTCGGCAACCTTTTGTTGTAAATGTGCCAAATATTTTAAGTCGGGTTAGTGCGGGCCGCACTTGTGTAGACGGATAACTGCGGAGAGAATCTTGCAGGCCGCACCACAACGCCTTATGGGCGTCTGGTTGTCGACCCTTGCTTTAGAATATTCACAGTTAAACACAAAAATAATAAGTCATTCATATAATTTTCAAAACGATTTGTCCACCGGAGAGGGTTAATGGCGATCGAGCGGTTAATGAGAGTGCAGTCAATTAGCAAGATTTATCACTGTCTGGAGATTTTGTGTTATCATTCTGCTAATTATAATTACCACGGGATTGAATTCACCTTATTACAGAAAAGAAGTACCCGGAGCAGAATGATAGGTCTCCATGACAGGCAAAGCAGACGAAATAAACGAGTTCACATTGTTAGGATACATTACATCGTCTCGGGAATTTTTCATTTCTCTAAAAAGTATATTTTGAAACTCAGTTCTAATGAGAAGTTTTTTCAGTGGCATCAATCTATTCATATACGGCATCAATGATTTGAAATAATGAAAATCTTCTCCATTAACGTCAATGTTTTTGTCAGTATACGATTTATTGTCCAAGTCTTCGACAATGTGACTATTCGATGACTGAAAATGACCCTCTTTTGCATTATTCACAATTTCAGTAATCAATCTTTCGACTTCTAACTGACTCGATTCAGGCAAATCTTTCGTGGTTTCGCAGATTGCATTGAAAAAATCATCGAGCCTGTGAGTTGGCTTTTTCGCTCTAGCTCTTCTGGGTCTCTTCTCGACTTCTTTTTTCTTCTTAGCCGGGGCGCTTCCCGACTCTTGGCCGTCGCTGGAGACTTGACTGGCATCTCGAGTGGTAAAAAAGGGAGTCAAGAAACTCAACTGATCGTGATACTTGTAATTGCCGAGTTGGAGGGCGATCTGCCCCTTCCTGATAAATGTTTGCTTCTTTAAAGCATCATTAAAGCAATTTCGTAAGCTCCGCCACTGGGCTTTGGCAGCGTTGCCTGCAAAAATTTTGAAAAATCTTAAGTCA
Source organism: Himalopsyche anomala (assembly GCA_031772345.1). Lineage (NCBI taxonomy): Eukaryota > Metazoa > Arthropoda > Insecta > Trichoptera > Rhyacophilidae > Himalopsyche > Himalopsyche anomala. The sequence continues at coordinate 8,457,223 of CM062829.1, forward strand.
TATTATACTCGCAAATTGTAGCTAAGTACAGATAACATGTTCTCTGCAGTTTGGGTTTCACAAATTGGATTGTAAACAACAATTTTCTTTATTAAGTAGTCAGAAACACACATTAAGTGGCGTACCTCACAAAGCCATTATGCGTAAGTTAATTGTGGAGTTGTATGAAGAGATGCGCATAGTAATAATAAAAAATCATTTGAGTCATCGATAAAAATTTTGATCTCGTGGTATTTTGATTACCAATTCATTACTTCTCGATTTTTTGAGATTATAAATCAAATATTTGACTTTGTAATATAGATTCATGTACTTAATAAATAAAACAGTATGTATTATGAGAATTCTATTGCTACAAAGAGATTGAGATTGAAACCGTTGTTATAAAATACTGTTTATATAATGTCACATCCAGAAATTCTATAATGTGACATAGTTTGAACGATTCAAATCTATAATGTGATATTTTGTGGTGAAGAGGATGGAAGGTGTAAGGAAGAGGATAGAAAATGCAATGTCAAAAAACCAAATAAATATTGACACATTTACATATATTTTATTTATTTATAAAATATTTAAATACCATACATTTTTATTCTTCATATGGTTGATGTTATGTAAATTATTATAATGTAAAATATTTTTTATCCTCTAGTCATTATCATAGAAAATGATTATTTTATAATAAAATATAATGTATCCTAAAGGGTTCATGCAAATTTGCAAAAACCGACCTTATTATACCTAAAAGTTCCAACAGTCAAAGGGTGTAATGTTAATTGTGCAATATGTACAATAAACAGTTGTTTTCATAATGTCTTTTAATGTCTACCAAGTAATAAAAATTAACTATAGAATCAAAGTAACATAATTATATAAGTAACAAATTGATAGAAATTTAGTTATTCAATTATGTTTTGATGTACTAACATTCATATTTTGTTCATCAAGAATTCGAGATACCCTTCTGAGATAAAATTTAAGAATAACTTTTCCTTAGCTTACTTAACTAAAATAACTATTACTAAACCAATCTTTTGTATATTACTTTTTAGTTTGTGTACACTCATCTCTTGATTTACGCGGTGGGTAGGTTCGACAAAACGATATCAGATAAATTGAAGGTATATGACAGATCTCAAAATTTTAAGTTCCAGTACAAACATAATTTTTTCAATTGATTTATCGATTAACGTTCAAAGGCATGGGGCATTGTGAAGTCTAAAAATTTCTCCCAATCTGCCAATCCTCAAGTAATGGGGTGTAGTTAGGGCTTTCAATTAACCGGACTTAAACACTAACCGGTTTTCGGTTTTTTTCTGACAAATAAACCGGGTAACCGGTTTAAACTGAAATATCATGTATTTTGATTAGGTAGGTATGCAAAAAAAATCGTAGATATTTTCAATATTTGGCATAACAGCTAGTACTCCAATTTCAAACAAAAAACACGAAATTTATCTTAATGGGACTCTAGTTACCAACCTGTTTGCTATGGCAAAGTAACAATTACTATAACATAAATATATAAAACATAAGATATTTTATGATAAAAAAAAAATATACGTCAAATAAAAAAAATAGAGCTTGATTATAAAACTCACTAAAAGAATGATGTTTAAATGCATTCAATTTTTAAAAAATACCAACTGGATAAGACAAGATATCCAATGTTTAGACAAAAATAGAGTAGAATACAAAAATATTCACTTGTCAAAAAATGTCAAATTATTTGAAAGAATCATTTTTGTTCACAACATGGACAACTTTGACACAGAAGTAGATTATTCTAGAATTTATATATATATATATATATATATATATATGTACATTTTTGTTGTATTTTGTGAGTTGTTTCCTATATAACGCAGTAAATTCATTATAAAACATTTTTCTTTTTGTGAAAAACAATGAAAAATAAGAAAAGAGTATTTTTGATAGAACCCGGTTAACCGAGTGAAATAAACCGGTTTTCGGTTTTTTTCAAAACACGCGATTAACCGGTTAACCGGTTTCGGTTTTTGGTTTGGAAGCCCTAGGTGTAGTTAAAGCGATTAGTAACCACTCGTCCTGTCCTAGTTCCTATTTGTCTATCACTACTCTCTATGAAAAAGAGAGGTTGAGCAACTGTCTACTAAGCAGTTATCGTAGAAAATCTTCTGTTGAGATATCTCAATTAGAATACCATATATGCTCTACATCGACAGCAGGCATGGATTTAAAAGAAGCTCACTAGGATAATCCTAAAAATCATGTCTCCTCTGATGGAGAATTAAATTGTTTAAATTGATGGCGTAAAAGTAAAATCAAGCAAAACGAAGAATAAGTGTTTTACTCCTGAGTTAAATTATTCTTCTTTACGTTGAAAGAAAAAAATCTGTAAAGACCAAATCTTGGAAATTGAATATATATTAAATTTATTTGAGATCAACATATTTTGGTGAATAAAGTAAACTTCCACTTGTCGATGTATTTATTGAAATACCAATAACTTTACAAAAATTTTTCAAAATAATTTATTTATCCATCGGTATAAATTACGAATAACCAGGAGATGTGTCATATGTTTGAATAATTGGCAACGTAGAAGAGATAAATGAGGTTGTGTTGTCAGAATAGAGGACATCATCATGTGGATTTTTCATTTCTCTATAGAGGATATTTTGAAACTCAGTTCGTATTAGAAGCTTCTTGAGAGGTGTCAAGCGATTCATGTATGGCATCAGAGACTTGAAATAGTGGAAGTCTTCCGCATTGCTATCAATATATTTGTCACTGATATTCGTATGCTCGGCGCTGAGCGAAATAGAAGACCCAAAGCGACTTTGTTTAGCATCTTTTACAATGTTAGTTATCATTCTTTCCACTTCTGATTGATTGAATTCGGACATTTCTTTTGTCTTCCCACACATTGTCTTAAAAAAACTATCTAAACGGTGAGGAGTCTTTTTTATTCTTAAAATTCTATTCCTTTTTCCTTGGCTTAACTCTTTCTTTTTTTTTATGGAAACATCATAAGCTTTCTCGTTAGCCTCACGAATAGTTAAGAAAGGAATCAAAAAACTCAGCTGACTTTGAAGTTTATATTTCGTCAACTGAATGGCAATCTGACCTTTCCTTAAACAGGTTTGCCTTCTTAGTGCCTCACGAAAGTTGTCTCTTATTCTCTGCCATCGGTTTAGTGCAGCCTTTTCTGCAAATATTTCATTGCATTTTAGGAATACAGTTTCACCTTTATGCTTTCCATCACTCCTAAGAATAACTTAAGTTTTCTACAATATTGTATCTATTATTAAAGGATTTTTCACCCTTGATTGACCAACTTGTCAATTTACAAGTGGTTTTTTGTGGATCTAGACATTTCTGAACAAAACTACACATGGTAAATGAGTTACATATGTTGTGTTGATTCCTTTTCCCAATCAGCATTTCCTATGACATGCTATCAAAAACCTTATGTTTACCACCTAGTGCACTGTGGCAAAGGCTGCTGACCACTGGTTTAGAGTCTGTGTTCATCTAAATTTGGCACGTGAACAGTTACTGTAAATGATTAGCTCGTAATTACAGTTTAGGGAGATTATAAGCATGCAGGTCGATGATTTTATAAGCAATAAATCACATCCCAACCACACTTTTTTTTGTATGGATATATATGTAATATATATGCGAGGTTTTCGGTATCAAACATGACCAAGTAAACTTTTTGCCAATGTACAGTTTTTTTACAAATTCCAGTAGGGAATTTTAATACATAAAATTCAAGATAAGGTTCACTTTCAAAATCGTATTACAAGTGTATGAAAATCGGCATTAAATAATGATTATACGTGGCTAAATCAAAGGTATTTCATTATCATACTGCATAATTAATTGAGAGCCAAGCAGATCGCAGGATTTTAAATAGCTAATTGAATGTCATTTGGTATCTTGTATGTTATCTAAACACTTAATGTTTAATAAGTTGACGTTTAGTGTTTGAGTTTTTCGTAGTTATTATAGGTAATTCACATTCAAAATTTGTTAGACAAACTTTCGGCTATCCTGAAAATAAAGTGAAACTGACTTGACCATGTTTGATACTAGACGCCGCACATATATTCAATACATATCTCGAGCGCATTCGAAAAATATGCATTATGTAACGGACTCATTAATGAATACACCTTCGTCCTCATAATTACATTATATATAGATATTTTAATGTAATTGACAATGCAAGAATACACATAAGGAAAAGTATCGAAAAAAAATATTGACAGGCTTTATTAACTGTACTAGGAAATATGTTAAAACTTACTATCAGAAAGTGAAAACTCTTTTGCTATGTCGGTCCAAGCTGTTTGTTTCATTTTATTATCTTTGTAATACTCGTTGTTTCTGTCATATAGATATGGCCGAAGGCGCACAAAATCTATAAATCGTTCGACATCAGATTTGTGCATGTCGGGTTTTTCCAATTTGCAGCCACGTTTAGACAAAACTTCAAGATATATGAAGATGCACTACTCACATATGTAGTCATTCAATGTATAAATATCATTCATAATAATATGAACGTATAATAAAAACAAAATTTCGAAGAAATCCAAAATACTGCTTTGTTGTGACGTTTTGAGAAATTTCCATAGACTAACCCTCATTGAAAATCTATACTTGCTAGAATAAAAAATTGAATAGTTTTATGCTTAAAATTTATTGTCATGCGATAAAATTTAATTTTATACAGATGGGTTTTTTTATTGTTTTACTCGAGAAATATTTTTTAAAAAAATGATTACAGGATATAAATATTAAAGGTAGTAAATATATATTTTTTTTAAATCCTATGAAAGTTATCAGTCACTTGCTGCTGCAAATGAGCTTAATAAAGCAGCAAGAAGTGCAGTTACTTACAAAAAAACTAAAGGAGATGCAAAGATATTAAATTTCTCAGAAGAGGAAAACATAGTCTAAGCTAGTTTAATGTCTTTACATAAAATTATTATACAGGAATGGACAGCGAGGAGTGCCATCCTAACACAGTTGAAGTCAATCAAGTGAAAAAGGAACCAGATATCATAACATCAACTTATATATATATATATATATATATATATATAGATATCAACTTATCATAACATGTATTTACTAATGATTGAAATGAAATAAGTAGTAAAGAAATATAATGATCGGGGGATCAACTGCCCTTACTGGGAATCAAACCCATGACCTCTGTGGAAGGCCACTGATTACCATGCATAGGAGTAGGGCCAGCTCATGGCGTGTGCAAAGTGTGTGACGCACAAAGATATTAGTATAATCTGCTCATTTAGCTCTAGTCATAGACTATTATACTTTATAGATTGGTTAATCTGGTACATGATGTTGTTCAAAGTTGATAGGAATGGAGGAACCTACTTTTCGAACCCAGACTAGGAAATACTGTGATTATTATTATTACTTAAATATTCGAAAAATGGTGCAAGAAAGGATGGAAAAAAAATAGCAATTTAAACATAAAATATTATATTGACAGATAATACTCACAAAAAATACAACAAGAAATCAAAGCAATGTAAATATACAAAAGATGATTGGTTGAGGATAAAATACAGTACATATTATTAAATCATTGAATAAACTTTTTACATAATGAAAGAATATGAAAATCATCAGATAACACTCTGGTTACCGATAACCGATAAAAATGCTTTTGCTACTCTAGCGAGAATTGCCAAAGTATTATCATCAAAATTAGAAATCATTTAACCGCCCTATGCATTTGAACATACGGCATACTCACACTTTGATTGTACCATTCTGCGCTATCCCGTATCACGAACGCGCTTGAGAAAATATGAATTTGAAAACTTAAGCGTCATAACTGACAGAAGAGAATTTTAATTTGCCTTCGCGTCAATGTGTATAACTGTAGAACAGCGGTTTTCAACCCGGGAGGCGCCAAAACTTTTTAATAACGAAATAATTTTCATACCATAATATCTACAAATAAATAAAACTTCATATCGTAACATACGGAGCAGAAGATTTAATAATGGCGTCTTTGCAAATGCTCTGTTTCGGCAAGGAATAAAACGTGTCTAATATATTACTATATTCATTAAAAAAATAAAAGGTAGGGGTGGTGTGGAAAATTTTATTTTTATTTTGAGGAGACGATTTAGTTAAGGTTGCCAACCGTCCCGAATTGGCTAGGATTGTCCCAGAATTGGAATCGCTGTCCAGTATCCCGAATAAATGCTAAACTGTCCCAGAAATTTAGAAAAAGTCCCGGAAAACTATTCCAGTTTTTAAAAAAATATTGTAATTGACATTGTGTTAATCCCTCCAAAGTCCTTCCAACGTATGTTCCTTTTCCCACTCATATTTAAGCACGTCAGTCTGTGAACTTTTGAAATACAGACTCACGAAAGAATTGGTGTTTGCAGCAAAAGGTGAGAAAAAAATTATTGGAAAAACTCATAAAAATATAACGTTAAATTTGTTATTATAAGATTTTTTTTTTTATTTATTAGTATTATGTAAATAAATAAATATTTTAATTTTTTCATAAATAAAAAGTTTCCTTTTGTCGCCTGCCGTGGCCCAGTTGGTTAGAGCTTGCTCTACCGATCACGCAGGCCTGGGTTCGTTTCCCGATAAGATCATAGTGAATTTGAGAATTATTCAATTCAAAGTTGTGACCGAAGACTGGGTGTTTGTGATGTCAATTTACATTATTTCCTCTCCTCCCATCCTTCTGATCCTTTAATATCTGGGTGTAGCCATAGCAATAAGTCAACCGCTAGTCCTGTTCTAGCCTTATCCTTTTTTCCCTACTACTCACTTTGAAAAAAGTGAGGTTGAGTGACTGAGTAACAAACAGTTCTCGTAGAAAAAACTTCTGTTGAGATACCTCCATTAGGATGCCATATGCTCCACATTGGGAGCGGACATGGAAAAAAAGTTTCCTCAGAAAACTACGTAATGGCTGACTGATGATGACGTTTAGTTTTGAGCTATTTGTCCCGGAATCGTTACAGAAAAAGTTGGCAACCCTAGATGTAGCATAAAGATTGGAAACCGCTGCTGTAGAGTGTAGAGCAAAAGAAAGAATTGCAGATTTTGGTTGAAGCGTATACAGATAACGCTAGTCCCATCAAAAAAATACCTGGTCCATAGACTTACTCTGTGTCCAGAATCAAGGGTCTAATGCTTGTTATATATAATCATTATAATAAAGAGAGGTTGAGTAACAAACAGTTCTTGTAAAAAAGCTTCAGTTGAGATACCTCCATCAGGAAGCCATATGCTCCACATTGAAAATGGGAAATCTTTGTAAAAAAAATCTTTAGTAAAATGTTTGACAAGAAGAAAGTACAGGCACATTTTTTTTTAAAAGCACTGGAAATTCCTATTATGAGTTGGGTAAAATTGTCATATAATATGCTGCGATTAATTCGATGAAAAAAATTCACAACGTAGCTAAAAACGTCATGATTTGAAATCTTTTTTTGCGGATTTGAATTTGGCAATAAATCACACTTAGCACCTTCAGTCGAAATCTTAAATTAAATAAATCACACATTATATGAAAAGGACTAATAAATTAGGCGTAATACAAAATACATTTTAGAATGAAAACATCGCCATCGTATATGAAATGTTCTGAGATTCGTTTGTTTACCTTCTTTATTCACATCTCCGGAACAGGTGGTTGCCAGGTACAAGGAAAATTAGCAGAATACTATTTTTCGTTACATAATTTCTACAGAGGGAGAAAAAATAGACATAGGATATAGATATTATGCAATCCTGCTGTGTATTTTGGCTATAAATATAATGTGCTTAGATATGCATTACTTATTCGACACTTAAAAAATATATTATCTGGACCGGTACAGCAGCGAAGCGGTTCAAAGTCCATCCCACGGAGTTTATTCCCACCAAATTTTCTTGGTTTAAGCCCGCAGAAACTTAGGAATAGCTGTGAGACACACCATATTAGTGTTTTATTTATTGAAGTAATTATTGATAAAGTTTTTTTCCTAAAAGTGCTTTTTAAATTTAATCAATTAAATTACCTACGAGTATATTATCGTGAGCTTGGAAAGAAAAAATGCCAAATGAAGTGCATTATATGATATATTCATTTAGGAATGTGATGCGAAAATGTTTTAAGAGGTCTTGATATCTCTATATCTCTAGAGGTAACTCAACAGAGAACTGCTTGTTACTCAGTTGCTCAACATGTCTTTCTGTAGAAGAAAGTTGGGATGGAAGGATATGGCTAACAGCTGCAGACCTTTAGTCAAAAACAATAAATGAATTCAAGAAAGCTGTTTAGAGTGTTTATAATAACTAGAAAAAACTTAATTTATTTAAAAAAATATATAATTCCATGCCATAGGGAATAACAACCCCAATGAAAGCTAAGGATGGCAAATTTGATATTTATTGGAATAAAAATCTTTAAGGAAAACATGGATTTTTTTTAAAGCATTTTAAGATTCCCTGGGTGATTAAAGTTATCAATAATTAACAATTTAAAAAAATAATCGCATATTTAAATTAAACATTATTTAATGAATACAACAATGTGTTAATTCTACTACCTGTGGGCTATCATTGGGTCATTTTAAGCTGATAAAAATTGTACCAAAGGTAAAAACATTTATATTTGAGATGTGAATACATGTATTCTTATTTGTAATGATATAATTCATTTGTGTTCTTTAAGGACATTTTTAAATACAAAACTGAATTTTCGCAAGGTGCGCAAAACATTCTTGCGCAGACTATAGTTTGTTTTTTTTATCATTTATTATGTTGTATTAAACTGTATATTTGGCTCATTTTCGTAAAATCGTCAGATGAGTCGTCTGGTATCAAAAGCAGTTCTGCTTTTAATACCACACAACTCACATATACCATATTTTGTATGAAATTCGACATACGACCAATTCGACCTACGACCAAAGCACAGGAATGTATCTCGTTCGTAAGTCGAGGACTACCTGTATTTACAATATTTAATTTGAGCATTTATCCATTTTTATTAAATATTCATTTCAAATATTTTATTATATTTAATCAATATTGATACATTTTAACACAGTACGGCCACAGAAAAGATATAATTTTCAAAGCGTTTGAGACAACTTGAATCAGTTATAACAAAACAACAATTGTATGTAACATCAAGATCCTA
>CM062829.1:8466515-8598629 GCA_031772345.1 Himalopsyche anomala
AAAATTTCTTGAAGTGGGGGGAAAAAAAAACAAAAAAAAAAAAATAAGAAGAGTCAACGTAAGAATATGCCCCTCAAATGTGGTCGGCAGGAATCTACCGAGGAATTTATAATAGACTCGCTACATAACAATTAATGAGCAATAATTAAAAGTTGTCCGCATCCGGCTGTCATTGGCGGATCCAAGGGGGAGGCCATGGATTAGGAGAATTTATTTTCCATTTTTCTAATTTATTAAAACTTTATTGTGAAATGGGTTCTTTAATTGCTTAGTTTACTATGTTTTATAGAATACATTAATTATGTATTGACTATTTTTATATCGATATATTATTTTTAAATCATCTATTTTTTTAATGTATTAGTTATGTATCATGTTTATTTTCAAATTGAATGGCCCCCTCCTGGGACAATTTCTGGATCCGCCACTGCCGGCTGTAGAGTGTTATTAACAGTAGGTTAAAACAGTTACACGCGTTTCGGTCGCTTCGGAGTTTGAAGTGAATCGGAGTGAATTCTTATAATTTACAGTGTAGTGTGTGAATGTACATTTATACATTGAAATGTAAACGTGAACATTTTACGAGTTTTTTGTCAGTGCGTTTAACATTTCGTGAAAGCAACAGCTGATCGAAGTCTCTTTTCATGGTAAATTCTCATCACTTTTGAGGTGTTCACTGTCGACACTCGGTGCAGAGGCACCATATTAAAAAAATATTTGTAGAAATAGATGTAATTCACAATAATTCACAATAGATCACAGGTAAATCGCAGTAAATCACATTGCAGTGCTGGGATATTTCACTTTTACCTGACATACGCAGGAATGGCACTGTAAAATATTTAGCCCCTTGCATCGCAACCAAAATCTGTCCTCAAAGTGCTCATCGCAAACTCTTCCACTCTTGTACACAAACTGTGCATGAAGCATTTCGATGTTGGCTCCACTGGCGCGTGCCCACACCGAGTACCACAAGAAATAACATGCTAGCTGACCCTGCAACTCAAAGAAAACAAAATTATTTGTCAACTAGTTGAAGTAATAACCTCAACAAATTTTCCAATTGGAAAATGCTATTTTGCTGTTTTGTAATGGTTTTTTTTTGTTTTTTTTGTTTTTTTTTTTTCTATTTATTTATTAAATTCATATAATTACAATTTCATTCTAAGATATTACAGTTTCATTCTAAGATATTACAATTTCATTCTAAGATATTACAATTTCATTCTAAGATATTACAATTTCATTCTAAGATATTACAATTTCATGCTTAAATATTTCACATATATGACACTATCTTAAATAAACATCCGCTATGTGTGCAAGTCCCTCAGAGCTCAGGCCCCCCGACAGCTTGCATCTCGTTTGCAGTCTCCATCTGAGTGAACCTGAAAACAAAAAAGACAAATTAGAACATTCCATTGATTTCAATTGTGACCTGTTCTGCCTGAAGGTCATACTTGTCGGTCCTTCCAATGCTGCCATCACCCTGTCTCTGCTGTGCACCACACGGCAGGCTGACAGGGCCAGATGCAGGGCTAGGTGTCTCCAGGCAGACATCTTTGTATGCCCACTGAAACAACTGATACACTATATTGTGTGAAGCTTACTTATATAGAAAAGATATTTGAATTTGGAAAGGCGTTTTTTGATTGCATCTGGGAAAATATTTTTTAGAAAATCTTCAAAGGATACTTTGAAATTTATTTCTTGCAAATAACACTCTGAAAAGCCTTCACATCCATGAGAAAAGCATACACATTTTTCTATAGATTAATATCCTCATTATTTAAAAAAAAAACCTTTCTTACTACAAATACCTTTTTAAATATAAAGAAAAGTAAAAAAACGAACAGTTTGGCTGTTCTGTCGCCAGTTTATAAGGCTAAATTATAAATATATGCAAAAAAATATTTTTCTAAAAGTGTAGGTGGCGCAAATGTCCAGTTGATTACATTACTAGTGTGTACTTGAATTATTTTTTTAAATTTCCATACGTCGAATAAAATTTTAAAAATCACGAAAATGGCAGCTGCTTCCGGCTTGTGGATTATTTTTTCATTAATTTTAACCTCATAGCTAATTAAAATAATTTTAATATTTTTTAAAATCCATGTATCATTTATTTCTATGAAGCAACTGCCATTTTCGTTAAGTAATGTTTAATAATTAATTAATTACTTAACGAAAATGGCAGTTGCTTTTATAGAAAAATGTGTATGCTTTTCTCATGGATGTGAAGGCTTTTCAGAGTGTTATTTGCAAGAAATAAATTTCAAAGTATCCTTTGAAGATTTTCTAAAAAATATTTTCCCAGATGCAATCAAAAAACGCCTTTCCAAATTCAAATATCTTTTCTATATAAGTAAGCTTCACACAATATAGTGTATCAGTTGTTTCAGTGGGCATACAAAGATGTCTGCCTGGAGACACCTAGCCCTGCATCTGGCCCTGTCAGCCTGCCGTGTGGTGCACAGCAGAGACAGGGTGATGGCAGCATTGGAAGGACCGACAAGTATGACCTTCAGGCAGAACAGGTCACAATTGAAATCAATGGAATGTTCTAATTTGTCTTTTTTGTTTTCAGGTTCACTCAGATGGAGACTGCAAACGAGATGCAAGCTGTCGGGGGGCCTGAGCTCTGAGGGACTTGCACACATAGCGGATGTTTATTTAAGATAGTGTCATATATGTGAAATATTTAAGCATGAAATTGTAATATCTTAGAATGAAATTGTAATATCTTAGAATGAAATTGTAATATCTTAGAATGAAATTGTAATATCTTAGAATGAAACTGTAATATCTTAGAATGAAATTGTAATTATATGAATTTAATAAATAAATAGAAAAAAAAAAAACAAAAAAAAACCATTACAAAACAGCAAAATAGCATTTTCCAATTGGAAAATTTGTTGAGGTTATTACTTCAACTAGTTGACAAATAATTTTGTTTTCTTTGAGTTGCAGGGTCAGCTAGCATGTTATTTCTTGTGGTACTCGGTGTGGGCACGCGCCAGTGGAGCCAACATCGAAATGCTTCATGCACAGTTTGTGTACAAGAGTGGAAGAGTTTGCGATGAGCACTTTGAGGACAGATTTTGGTTGCGATGCAAGGGGCTAAATATTTTACAGTGCCATTCCTGCGTATGTCAGGTAAAAGTGAAATATCCCAGCACTGCAATGTGATTTACTGCGATTTACCTGTGATCTATTGTGAATTATTGTGAATTACATCTATTTCTACAAATATTTTTTTAATATGGTGCCTCTGCACCGAGTGTCGACAGTGAACACCTCAAAAGTGATGAGAATTTACCATGAAAAGAGACTTCGATCAGCTGTTGCTTTCACGAAATGTTAAACGCACTGACAAAAAACTCGTAAAATGTTCACGTTTACATTTCAATGTATAAATGTACATTCACACACTACACTGTAAATTATAAGAATTCACTCCGATTCACTTCAAACTCCGAAGCGACCGAAACGCGTGTAACTGTTTTAACCTACTGTTAATAACACTCTACAGCCGGCAGTGGCGGATCCAGAAATTGTCCCAGGAGGGGGCCATTCAATTTGAAAATAAACATGATACATAACTAATACATTAAAAAAATAGATGATTTAAAAATAATATATCGATATAAAAATAGTCAATACATAATTAATGTATTCTATAAAACATAGTAAACTAAGCAATTAAAGAACCCATTTCACAATAAAGTTTTAATAAATTAGAAAAATGGAAAATAAATTCTCCTAATCCATGGCCTCCCCCTTGGATCCGCCAATGACAGCCGGATGCGGACAACTTTTAATTATTGCTCATTAATTGTTATGTAGCGAGTCTATTATAAATTCCTCGGTAGATTCCTGCAGACCACATTTGAGGGGCGTATTTCTAACGTGCTCTTCTTCCACTTCAAGAAATTTTTGGCAAACGCCAATAAGCTGCTTTGGATCCCTATACACATATTTTAAATAGCTTCAAAATATCAAATGAAATGGTCGTTTTCATTTTATCCACACCACTTCAAAGAAATAAAATACATTTATATTTTTTCTTTAAATATTGCCATATATGATCTTTTTTGAATGTTTATAGCGGCATGATCGTACAGTTATGAATATTTTTGAAAAATTAATACAAGTATAGCCATCTTTCAACAAAAGTTGAAATGAATATAGGCGCGAGCAAATTTTTTCTTACTTGCAAAGTAGCATCGAAAATAACACGCGTTTACATGGGCCCGGACTGATAGCCAGAGTTATAAATCTCTTGAAAACGCATTTACAGAGCAGTACGTGTTAAATATCACTTTTTTAGGAAGTTCTTTCGATAGAAAAATACCTTATCATTTAGAAGGACACAAGTGGACATGTGCTCCAAATGTGAGGAATTAGCACAGAAAATAATGAGCGACATATTGAACGATACTGAAAAAAAAAGTTGCAATAGCCAAACTCATGGTGCATAAGAAGCGAGCAAAAAAAATTATACTCCTCTCCAGGATGTAAAAAAACTTTGCCAGGAGCGAGACAATATTCATGGAATATGTATTGACTGCATGCAAAATCTTCCTCCTCCGCATATACTGGTACAAGAAATCATAATACGTAATCATCTTGCAATACATTAAATCAGGGTTTCTCAAAGGGGGCCACAGCGTGCTCCGAGGGGGTGACAGAGATTATTTAGTTTAGGGGGGACACGGGCAAATTTCCCATAATCCATAAATTGTTGTGTTTTAGAAATTAGAATTTCTGAGAAGAGGAATGATGGAACGCTGGGTAATTTTTTAAAGGTAGTTTGTAAAACCGATTAAATTGTTATTTATATGATTTTAAAATATTAACCTTTTCTCTTACTTGCACAATGTTTTTTTTGTCTCTAACGTGCATGCCAAATGACAGTAAGCGGTAAGACGGTGACTGGACAAGTGTTATGTTAAAATTACGTTGAGCAGCCTCTGTTTATCATTGTTATTGAATATGACCTGCTTTTTAACTTCAGAAGTTTTACATTGTTTTCAAGTTGTACTTTTGATTTTATTCAAATATCTTTTTCCAATAAATGTGAATTATTATAAGAAAAAAGGTTTGTTTTTATCAAGAGAAAAAAAATCCAATCCTTTCCTTGACCAATCTTTCACTTTCAAACGTTAGAATTGTTGAAAATGAATTCCTCATGGACATTTCCCGGATATCTTGCATTAACATCCAGAATGTTAAGATCATTGTCACAAATCTGCAAATTGATTAAAAAAATCAATTATTACAATAAATATTTATCACGTGACTTAATATTTGAACATTTTTTTTTACCATGTCCGCTCCCAATGTGGAGCATATGGACTCCTAATGGAGTTTATCTCAACAGAAGTGTTTCTACGAGAACTGCTTGTTATTCAGTTGCTCAACCTCTCTTTTTCCAAAGAGAGTAGGAATAGAAGGAAAGGACAGGACTAGTGGTTAGCTAATCGCTCTCGATACGCCCAGTTCATAGGATAGGATGGGTGGGAGGGGGGAATTCAAGACATCACATACATCCATGCCTTTATACAGAAATTCATAAATCGATTGAAAAATCAATTTATAAAACTGCCTGTACTGGGATTCGAACCCGTGACCTGCGTAGCGGTAGCCAACGACGTCGACCACTCGACCACACAGGCAACATTAACCCTTTCCGGTCCACAAAAAAATAAAAAAATATTCCACCTGGTCCTCAATAGATTTACAGTATCACGAGGAAAACTAATATTTGCAATTTTATTTTTTTTACTAGATTTATAGCAACAGTATAATTTTTTCTAAATATCAAAATAATAACCTTATTATTTACATTTAAAAAAATTCAAGTATGATATATATGTATCAAGTTGCTTTTTTGAGTTTTTTTTGTAATTTTGGGCATTTTTGCAAGGTTAGAATTATTAGAACAATAGTAAATATCGGTATTAATTTTCAAGTGCACGTGGCAAGTGTTACTGTTGGAAAGAAGAATGTAGAACTTAGCGCCCGAGCTGCGTGAGCCGACCCAGCCCCTAAAACGACCCTTTTGTATCCATTGCAGGCATACGGTTTCACATTACAATGTTCATAAAAACCATTTGATTCTTTGCTCAGAATACCGCTGTAATAGATACGAGTGGAAAAAAAAATATATTCAATACATTTGAACTTATTTTAACTCGATACCAATAAAGAAAAAAATGTCGAATGACATTCGACATAGGACCGGAAAGGGTTAATGGATTAAAATCCATGACAGTTTTTGTATGCCTCTTTTTCCGCGTGTGGAGTCACAATCTGCATGTGGGTGCGATCTACACATCTGATTATATCAGGGAAACCTTCCTTTGTAAGAAATATGAAAAATATAAAAGTACTATATTTGCCCTCCATTAATTTGTTAGGAGCAAACAGCATAATTTTTCTTATAGCGTTTCATGGATTATTTCTGTGAAAAACTTCACAAAGTAAGCTAAAAACAACGCCATTATTTAAAATCTTTTTTTGCGGACTTGATTATCGCATTAAAATCACACATATGAAGATCACTGATAAATTATGCGAGATAAGAAAACATTTTAGTATGAAAACTTTGCCATTGTATATGAAATGTTCTGAGCTTTGTTTCTTTTACACATCTCCTTAACAAATCTTTTCCAGAAGGAGAAAAATAAACATATTATATGAGGGTATTACTTGCAAACACGGCTTATTCCAAAATTGTCAAAAAATGAAACTTGAATTTCATGTTGAAAAACAATATACATTTTAAAGGTATTTTTAATCTTACATTACTTTGGAATGATATTTTGGATGTTGTCAAGCCATGTTTGAGACTGATTTGTAAAAATACTCTCAAAATTTATTTACTAAATTACATTCATGATTCATGTTTCAACAACTTTGGAATACGCCGGGTTTGCAAGTAATACTCTCATATGCAATACTGTCGGGCATTTCGGAAATAAATACAATGTGCTCAAATATGCAGTACTTATTCGACATTTTTTAAAAATATTATCTGGCAAATCACAGCGTATTCAAAAAATATAGTTTTGATGGTGCTGTGATGCTGAAATAGCTGCCTCAGATAATTGATAATTCTTGCAGAATTAAATAGATTGTAATCATTCATATATATAATGTAAGTATAATTTTGATAAGCCAAAAAAAAAAAAATTAATAAGAATTTCAATTATTATCTTTATCAAAGCTATAATTCGACTGTGACACTATGTGTAAAAAAGGTGGAGGTCAATTACAGCGGCGCCACTTTCGGTTGTAGAAATAAAGCAGCCCTCACCCAAACCCAATATCCACAGCTTACATGTTGAGAACAACGTTCCCTCTAAACTGCCGTGCAGCAGTTTGAAAGCCCCCGCTCACTCCAAGACAGTTATTCAATTAATATTTGACTGGCCCGCGCAGCTAACCTCTTGTCTTAGAGTATAGGTTCCCAACCTTTTTGAGGTGGCAACCCCTTTTTATAAAAGCCATATGACCCGCAAACCCCATGTAATTGAAAAAGCCATTTATAATAAGTTAATTAAAAAAAACAATGAAAATAGTTTTTTTTTGTATAATTTTATTTCAAATTACATATGTTTAATAATTAATTTAATGCGATGGTTGAAATTGCATGTTATTAACCAGTCTCAAAATTCGCAGGTGAGTTTTTGTTAACGCCAACTTCATGTCATTCTCAACATTAAATTTATTTCTTTCTTTTGTTTTTAAGCGAAGAAGAGTTGAAAATCCACTCTCGCAGGGATATGTAGACACAAATGGAACTAAAACTCGAAAGGCAAGCATAGTCACATTTGGGTATGAATGATACATATTACACCAGAATTTTGTGAGCAATTTTTCATTAAACAAGTTACGTGCCGAGGAATCATTCAGCAAATCCAAGAATTCATCTTGTAATTCATTGGGAATGCTGACTACATCAAGGGAAGCGGAGAATGGATTTTGTGTCAATGTAGTTTCTTCTTCTTTCAGCTCAGGGAAGTAACGCTGAAATTCGTTTTCAAAAGATTCGAGATGCCCAGTTATATCCTCCTTCAAATATTCATTTATAACACCTTCAGATTCATCTACCACACTGTAGAGTTTCTCAAACATGGCAATGTTTCCAAGATTTATTTTTCTTCGCCAGTTTTGCAGCTTGGATAAAAATGCCCTGAGATTATCGTGAAATATGATAATATTGTTTATTGATTTGGCATTTACTTGGTAGAACTCCATTTTAATAGGGTAAAAATATCAAAGTATTTCAGTTCTACAGATTTTATATGTTATACGTTGATAGCTATTTCGGCTTTCGCCATCGTTAGAACTAAGTTAAATAACTGACGTAATAGCTATCAACTATAACTATAACTGACTGAAATAGCTATCAACGTATAACATATAAAATCTGTAGAACTGAAATACTTTGATATTTTTACCCTATGATAATATTGGTTTCCTTTCCCTGAGTTTCAGGTTAAGCCTATTTTGCGGTTCTAATATATCTGCTAGATATGCTACTTTTTTCAACCAAGCTTTGTCGTTAAAGTATACCAAATGGTCATGTTTCCCTTGCACTTCCAGGAACAACTTGATTTCATCTTTCAATTCATAGACACGATTCACAACATTTCCTTTTGACAACCAGCGTACTGCAGTATAGAACAGAAGAACCTCGTAATCAGAATCCATGTCTTTGCACAGTTCTTTAAACAGACAGGTGTTAAGAGCTCCAGATTTGATGTAATTTACAATTTTTATCACCGAATCGAGTACCTCATGCAGAGGAGTTGGTAGAGTCTTACTGGCAAGGGCATACCGGTGAATCATGCATTGGATTCCCCTTGCTTGGGGAGCTAGTTCTTTTATTTTTTTCTGAAAGCCTGATAGAGTGAGCTTATTTCATCTGCCAGATATAATCAATATTTTTAAAAGCTTTATAAAATTTCATGCTCTTTGCAGAATTACGATAAATAATTTGCCATAATACTTTTTAAACATGTTTTATACCTTGATCCATTGGTGGAGACAACTCTGACACATGTACATAATATATATTTTAAGTAAATACATGGTTTAGAGCAGGGGTTACCAACCTTTTTGGACCTTAGAGCGCAATCTGAAATATTGGCAGGGCGGCGAGCACATTTTTTTAAAATCTCAAAACCCAGGAATTTACCGATTTCCCCAAAATATCTCTAAAACTCGTTTTTTTTAGCTCACCGACTAATTTGAAATCTTCAATTCCCTATACTTTTTTTTTAGCTCATTGAGGAATTTGAAAATTTGAAAATAGTTGGCGGGCGCATCGGAATCGATCGGCGGGCGACATGGCGCCCGCGGGCACGGGGTTGGTAACCCCTGGTTTAGAGGAACAAAAAGCAGCTAGATATTATTTTTTTATTTTAAATTGTGTTAGTATGAATTCACATAACTCAAATTTGTCTTACTCGAAGACTTATGGTTTATTTAATTTAAAATGACCAACTTCGTTTTGCTTGGCTTAATTGTTTGGTAGGGTAATGATTGTAAGTCTGCACAACATTTGGGTACAGCAGCATATGTGGCGCTCTTATCCATATACATTTTTTGATATGCAAATAGCATGATATATACAGATGAAACCTCACAAACATGAGGTAGATGGAATTAAATTCTCGATTTATACTTTTGAATTGAATAAAAAAATTGTACATTTTTGAATAGACATCATGATATTCCTAACTCAGCTATGAAAATTTGTTCAAACTCTGTACGAATGAACATCTTTCTTGATGGTTGCAATCGTTTAACATATGGTAACAAACATTTAAAATATCCTACATCATCTACTTCATCACCGAAATCTAATTGTTTAATTTTCTTATTGCTATCTAAAATGTCTTCATTTAAGTACGAACATTGCAAAGCATTTGTTGATTCATCCAAGAAAACATGTGAGGAATTTTTATCTTGAGCTTTGGTTACTCTGTGTTTCTTTTTGAGTCTTTTAGCTTGGTTATTGCAGATCATTGAGAGACTGCAGCGCTCTTCGGCATTTATCACAATATCAAATATTTTTTTCTGCACCTCTAACTGATGCAGTTTAGGGAGATTTTTTGCAGTATCACACATGGTTCTAAAAAAATCATCAATTTTAGATTTAAATTTCCTTGCTTTAATCTTTTGCCGACATTCATTTTCTATTGGTTGGATTTTATTATTTAAGGACACCGTTTTACTTTTTTGCTGTTTGTCAAATAATCTTCTACTGCTTTGAAAATCTAGCGAGAGCCATGGTGTTGCTTGAATTTTCACTTCCCTCTTTGTAAAACCAGCACAGAAGTTATCGTCAATTTCAGAAGTGCCAGATAAGGAGTTTTGTGGAAAAGATTCATCGACAAATTTTAATTCATCGTCGTTTATAGGGACATAAAAAGTATCACCGCGCCTGACTGCGGTAAAAGGTATTAAGAAACTCATTTGTTTTTGGAACCTGTACTCGGATACTAGATTTGCACGTCGGCGCCGCACTGGAACTATTTTCTTTTTTAAAGTGTCTCGAAATTTATCCCTCATTCTCTTCCATTGTAACTTTGCAGATCCACCTGAAAAATAAGACAGGGATGAATTAATATTGTGAAATTTCAGTTTCACTCCGTGTTCTGATAAATTTATGTAAATATAACATAGTTAATAAAGTAAAAAAAAGGATAATTTTTCATTCAAAAAAATAAATAGATATCGTTGATAGCTATTTCAGCTTCAAATCATCGTCAAAACTATCATGTAATATTTTCAACTCATATTAATAAAATTCTACCAGACAGTTGTCAATTCAACTAATGAAAACTATAACATAGTTTGCTGAGTACATTGAAAATATTGACAGTACAATGGCAAATTACAGTTTTGAGCCGTGGAGAACTTTTATATGATAAAAAGCAATACACTCATATCTAATTGCAGTGAACTGTCTCTGAAATGGTAATATTTTATTTATTTGATCTGTGTATATGTGGTAAATGTACTCTTTTTTGCAAAACATCAAATGGTTAAGCCCTTCAGGCAAATATACCTGAAATAGTTTTTGAATAGTGCATCATCACCATATGTTAAAAAGTATTTATAACTAAAATTTTAATCTAACTTTTATAAGAGATCAAGTTATTTGAATGAAATCGGTGAACTCTTTCTAGTATAATTGAACATCAAAACAGAGTATTTTTTAGCATTCTGAGCAAATCCAAAGGGTTTGAAGGGTCAAAACCTTTTTTTTTAAGTCAATGTGATTATGAGGGATATGTTTTTTTTTATTGATTCTATAATTAAAAACATGATGGTGATTAAGGTACCAGTGGCAGTTCATGACCTAAAGATTTGGGTGGGCTAAAAAAAGTTAGCAATGGTAAACAATCTACGAAATTGTGAAAGTTTCCACTTCAGAATTGGTTGTAGCCCATTTTTTTACACATTTTAGCTGAAAACTTCAGGGCGGGCTGAGCCCACCTAGCCCAATATGTAGAACTGCCACTGGTAGGTACACATGGTCAATTTTTAAATAAGAAAATTTCAAAAAGATGCTGGACTATTGATTTTTAAAAATATTTTACTCAATTAAAAACCTTCATAAAAAAAAAAAACAGACAAAATAATAATAATTTTCTTTGATGCTAATCTTATTTAGAGCCGGTTTATGAACACCTAGAAGTGTTTATGAAAGGGAAGGGAAAATAACCATATTATATTAGAATCAGTGAAATCAAAAATTCATTTCAATTATTTTTTGGACAGTATTGTCATGTTTCATTTTTTCTCTTCTCCTGGCCCAGGTCTCTTATAGGTAACTCATTAAAGTTGCCAACATTGTATTGACGTTGAACCAGAGATTATTTTGTGGAAAAAAGAAGGTAGTAATAAAAAATCTATTTACACATTTTATTAACGATATTAATAAAATAAAAAAACTCAAATGACCAAATTAAATACGAGGAAACAAGTATAAGCCAATGGGCTTCTTCAGGAAAAACGTAACAAAACATCACCAAATATAGTCACAACGACATGTGTTGGTATAACGTTTGCTCAGCGAGGTGCAGTATTGGACGGGCTCATTTTCTAATTATTACCTAATTTATAGCTCACGGGCTGTCTTAACAAGCTCTTCCAGAGTCATCGACATAAGCTGGTTTACTTTTGACTAAGACTTATATAAATAATAATAAAATTGACAAGGATCACCCTTCGACATTCATAGACAGTCAACCACACCGCATGCTTTCACCATCCCCCGTCTTTTCAGTCACTCTCGTCACTCAGCATGAGTGCGTGAGAGCAATAAAATTACACCGCACGTGGCTGGCAGACACTCTTATTTGCCTCTTGTTTACTCGCTAAGCAAAGATCGAATGGTTACTTTATTTTTGTTTACACTTATTTTTGTTTTATTATGTTCTCCCAACATGAGTGACGGAATTTGCTCAACGAAACGGAGATTTTGTTTGTAAGCCCCTTAGCCAGGAGAAAAATCACCAAACCTGGAGTCTCCAGGCCAAAGTGACTGTTGCCAGCCCTATATCTCATTATATGTTTAGATTTCTCTCAAACAATGCAAAATGTAAACTCACCACTGTGTAGCGAAAAATCTGCAGCTATTTTATCCCATACCACATCTTTTTTGAAATGTTCATTATAATCCATATGATTTTGATTGTATAGAAATGGGTAACGTCGAACCCTCTGGATAAACCTTGACTTTTGTGACTCCCGCATATCTTTCTGATTCTATAGACACAACAATTACGTATCTCAATCAGTCTGCGATAATATAATGTATATAATATTATTGTAAATATATAATATTATGGTAAAAAACATGCAACTTTTTTTCTACCTGAATATAAACTGAAACCCTCAAAAATAATGGTTATTTCTGGGAAGCTTCGTGAATGCGTACAGAAACACCCAATCTTTGGCGTCAAGAAAACTGGCAATTGACGGATTACGAAATATTTTTACGAAAATTTGTCGCCATATTTCAAATATGCTCTATGGTTTGTTATATGTTCCGTTTATCATAATATGTTGACCTTTTTATACTGATAATAGATTCGTATTTCATGTAATTATCGGTTTCCTTGATTCCAATGACCGATAATTTAGCATGGTTAAATTAAATTTCGAACATAGCTGCATTGTTATTAGCGGCATTTAATTCATTTTTAGATAGAATAAAAGTATTAGACATATTTACCGAAATACAATAAACCACTCAACCAGTCTATTCCTATTGTATTCACCATAATAAATGTACTAATACTTAATGTTATAACAAAAAAGAAGACGAAAAATCATTGACTGGCGAATCTTTTGAATTGAAGTGTCAAAACTCTGGTCAAAACATAAAAAATATTATTATACGAATACATACGAATAAAACCATAGACAGAATTTCGACATAAATTATCAACACAAGCTTTACCTACTAGGGCCTCCAATCCCGAAGTCCCGGATTTGTGACAGTTCTAGTCCCGGTATCCCGGGATTGAGTTTTAAAATGTTTTCGGGATTGTTGCAAAATTATCAAAAAGTTGTTGAAATTAGGCAACCGGACCAAATTTTTGAAATTTGGTCCGGTGAGCCATGCAATCTTGGATTACAACAAGAGCGCACCGGCGCAGCGCTCTGGTTTGTTAATTGAAATCTTTCAGGAGGTCAAATAAAATATTTCTGACCTTTCGTGGGCCACCGCATATAAACAAAATTGTATTGAATTTCATGATAGTATTAGGGTTAGTCCAAATAATCGAGACTAGGGCATCTGTCGGCCGCGGATTTAATTCAATTGTCACTTTAAATCCGTCTTCTTAAAAAGAAATACTAGTTATATCTCGCGACTTACTAGAACAAATGACATGAAAAAGTGCTGTCCTGGGAAATACAATACAAATTGCCACCAATATCTTTATTTATTATTATTTGATATTTTTTAAATTAACTGGTAATTTTCTCGACCCGCATGACACGTCGTGTCTATTTTTTTTTTAAAAGTATGATTTCAGCGATATGCACCTAGTGCTAAAAGCAGTTGTAATATAAATAAATTGCCAGGTGTTTTAATTTTGAAAAAATATCAAATTTATATTCGTTAACATGACATCGTTTTCAAATTCAAACTCATATTTTCCAATGAGACTAAATAAAGTACATATCGTAACAACAATAAATATATTGTGGGCAACATATTTGATATCACTAACTTCATAGAATTACATATTGTTTCTTAGATTATTATACTACCTACTCAATTTTAGTGAAAAGGAGAATAAGAAATATCGTTATTGATATGTAATACAGTGGAACCTCGATTCTACGTTTTTCAAGAGACCGCAATAAATGAACGAATAATGCGGGAAATCTTCAAATAATACCAAAAAAATGTTTAATTTTCAAAAAACGTATTTATTTATGTAACTAAATGCAATGTAAAACTATTTGAGCGAATAAAAAATATTCTACAAAAACTATCAATCGAGATAATAATTGGGACGGGACGATAATATTATTTAGATGATAGATCGAGGAAATCGGTAAATCGGGTAATGATTAGCGTGGAATTATCTAACATTGTTATTACGGGGTCTTGGTCTAGTAAAAAATGAACGATCCATGCAAAAAAACAAAGATAGCGAGAACGGTAGATCGGGGTTCCACTGAAAAAAAAAAAACGCAAAACGAAATGCGAGGCAAAACTATTAATGAAAATATTCAACGAAAACGGTCAATCGGGATAATATTCGTGACGGGACCAAAATATTTAAACGATAGATCGAGGAAAACGGTAAATCGAGAAACGATTAATGCGGGATTCTTTTACATTGTTCTTATGGGTGTTTGACCGGGATTATGACAAATAAACGGTCCATGCGGGAAAACGAACAATGCGAGAACGGTAGATCGGGGTTCCACTGTAACTGTAAAAATTTTAAGCCCACTAAATTGATGAAATATTTGAAGACCGACAGTAGACAAACCACTTTACTTTGTGTTAAACAAAAATAATGAAAGCAAGAAAGTTATTAACATGTGCCAACAGGCACGTAACAGTACATACGCGTAGGATAAACACTTCTCTTACGTATTATTTTATACTTGTTTTTTGCTGGCATGTCACAAATGACAGCTATTTTTATAAATATTTTTAAAAATCAACATAGTATTTTATCATATTATAGAATATTACTGGTTATAAAATAATGCTATATAATCGCATACTCTGTCGGTCCTGTAATGGGCGTTGCTTAAAGCCCGACCCGGCCCGAAGCTTTCGTTCGACTCAAATCGGGAATAGTAAAATTATTATAAGACGTCATAAAATCGGGCCTCGGGCTGACGTCAGTATACCGAGGTATCCACGCATCGCTCTTTGTCGTAAATTATATCGTCGGCTTTTTGTATGCTGTCGATTTTTTTTCTGAAATTTGGTGTTATTATTTAACGACATAAAAGTATGCATTATGCTTAAAGTGTTTTTTTAAGAATTAGCATCTCGACGCTACAGCTCTCATAACAGTCGGTATGCAACAAGCTTGACAGCGCACCGTTTCATTTTATACAACTTACAATTGTATCAGCAGTGGTCGAAAACAGTAAGCTCGCGATAAATGTGTAGTATTTAAATTTCTTGTTTCATAAATCTAGTGTTATAAAACTTTCGGAAATATGCGGAAACATTTAAATGATTACATTTTTTAAAACTGTTATAAAAGGAACGGTTTTATAAAGCTGTTTAGGCTACACATATTGTAAATTTTATTTTCCAACGGTTATTCATTTTTTAACAAGAAATATTGAAATAACATAGGATAATGTATCAAGCATCTATCCATTCTAACTAAATGCTTTTGCCTTTTCTCCCTTATTGCTGCATTCTTTTGTATAATAATACAATTTGTGTATTTTAATATTTCTGAAAGATCAAAATTATCAAATGTATCTAATTTTGTTCTGCTTATTATACAGATTTCAAGCCTTGCCAGCCTAATATGGCAATGAAAGCGGATTTGGACAAAATTGAGAAAAAATTGAACAATGGTGATTTTATTCTGGTTGAAAAATTGAACGCCAAAAGTAAAGTATGGAGAATATTTCGTGAGATTCGGATATCATCGACTAATGAATCTGTAGGAGCGGTCCTGTGTATAGTTTGTCACTCGATATTTACATACTCTGCATCAAAAACTGGGAGTTCTCACTTGAATCGTCATTCTTGCAATATAACTGCGAACCCCGATGATGACAGCGATGAGGTAATTTTATTATTGGCTTATGTACGAACAAAATATACTTTAAAATACTTGGCTCTGGTGATAGTGAAATATTTATTATAAGATCGTCTATCGAGTAATTATTAATTATTAAAATACTGAATGTGAATAAGATTTGTAGAAAAATGAATATGCGTATAAAATACTTAAGCGACTAAATTTATTTTAGGAATCAAAAAAGAAAAAAGTCCCGGAATCACCATCAAAGACTAAAAAGAGAAAAAGTGTTATTTTGGATACTGAAACAAATGAAAATTACGATTTCAGTAGCCCGCTAAGCAAGAAAGATAAATCCGAATGTACCGAGTATGATGCCATAGGTATAATAGTTGCAGCCAAATTGAAAAAAATGAATGCTTCACAACAAATCTATGCAGAATCTCTTATTAATAAGGTTTTGACGAGAGGTCTACTGGACACTCTATATGTATGTACCGATCTGACATCAGATATACATATAGGAGAAGAAGATGCAACTGATCCGATAAGTTGATAGTTCAAAAATTATTCTCCTGCCAACACCAAAATCATTGTTATTACTAAAAAATCGCTACACAACTGAGGGTCATTTGTCACAAAGCACACATACAGTCAATCCTCTTTTTATGCGGTAGTTCCGTTCCACGATGTATCTCATTAAAAAAAGACTCGACGTCCATAGAAAAAGTGGGGATATGTTTCATGAACTTTAAAATCCGCATAACTTTGAACCAGCGTGTTAAAATATACCCAGGAACCCATAAAAAAGTTTAGTGTTTTCGATGATTAGTTGTTTATGCAGTTCGTTATACCCAGAAATACAACTTTTAACCTCTCGTTGAAAATTAAACGAGCGTTCAGAATTTGAACCATTTAGAATAAAATGTTTTTTATAATTTACTGCAAAGTTGGACACCTGGAATTTCTTCCACTTTGTCATCGTTTTCTGGTTCTTTGTCAATAATAAATGTTAAATTAATGACATCATCATCACTATAGCGTTATCCATAAGTAAGTCGTCGATATCGTTTTCGCTAAAGGTACCAAACTCTTCTCCGCCAAGTTCATGTGCTAAAGTAATAATTTCAGTTGATATCGCAATGGTTTCATCGACTAACACACCCAGGCCACACTGCTTTCCAACATGAATTTTAAGTACGTAGATTTTATTCAGCAATGGCAGATGCAACATGATTTAAACCAGGGCTTCTCAACCGGGAGTCCTGTTCCCCCCCCGGAGGGTACAGCGTGTTCCAAGGGGGCCACAGAGTTTTTTGTTTTGTTTTGGGGAGCCACATCACAGCTTAAGGGGCCACGGGAAAATTTTCCGAAATCGATCCCTATTTCAATGATTTTGGATTCGAAATTATGGGAAGAACTATTGAAAAAAATTCCACGCTGATTATTCGGACAAATCCGCAAATTTTTTAGATTTTAAATTCTCGAGGGGGCTAAAAAAAAGCTCCCACGATGATTATTTGGGCAAATCCGCAAATTCTTGGTAATTTCTTGATATTAGAATTTTGATGGAAAGGTAAAACAATAGTATAGGGGGGCACATATAAATAAAGACACTCAAAAGGGTCTACGGGCCCAAAAAGGTTGAGAAACACTGATTTAAACAGGCAAAAATATTTTTTCTCTATTCTATCCAACATACAACGATACATTCTCTTGATGTAATATTTTGTACGTATGTAATATAGTACATTTTTTTCAGATTTGCATTTCTAAAAAACTTCGAAATCGCATAAAAAGAGCATTGATTGTATATGTATACTTAATTCTAAGTACATACTCCTGTTTTTGTTACATGTGATACAATTTTCGTGACATTGTATTTATTCGTAATAAATTAAAATATAAATAATATTTGTTTTACTCATCCCAATAGGCTACATTTCAATTACACAATAATGATTTCAAATTTCAACGTTGTGATTCAAAACTTCAAAAATGCGGAGTAAGTAATTTTTAGTTTTAGTGTAATTTTCTAAATTATTTCTTTTAAATACCACAGAAATTAAAGAATATTTAAATATAACACACAGTCTGCCGAACTGTGTGCCGCGGTGGAAGAAGCCTTAAAAATGTTCATTTTAAATAATTTCAATATCTACACATTTAAACAAATATTTTTCACGTTCATACATAGTGGTCAACGCGACACATTTTCTTTTTTAAAGGTACATTTTTATTTGGTCTGCCGTTGTGCAAGTCCCATTCACTAGTGCGCCGTGAAGTAAAAAAGTTTGACAGACACTTTATTAGTGGAATGCCACTCATATTTCAAATTTGAACAAAGCCTAATTCTTTTTTTTAAAAATTGGTTGTCTGTAAAGTCGGATTACGGACGATAGTTTAACGTGACAACGTCATAAGAAAACATTGATGAAATGATTGCATACTTTTATGAATAAAATGGAATCATTTTTATTGAATTATCATTATTTTGTATGGATACGAAGAAGGAGTGAAATGAAATCTACAATTTTTTATTGATATATTTTATTCGCACTCATTAATTCAAATATGTTTATTACTTTGATGAACAGTTTATTATGTGTGTAACAATGTGCTTTTAGCAATTTATTTACAACTTTTATACATGTGTGATATTTAACGTCTTCCAATCTGTGTCAGGTTCGTCAGGTTGGTCTGCCATGGTGTGACTTTAGGCGGTTCTGCGAAAGAAATCGTTGATAATTTATTGTTAAAAGTATATTTGTTATACGTTAATCAGATTTTTAATATGCAAGAATTAATTACCTTTATTGCCGCAATTGTTGTTGTAATATAAACAATGAAAACCACATTAACATTTCACTTCACTTTATAAACAGTTGTAAACAGATCACGTGTAGGTACTGTAGGTGTATAAGTTTTGTGCTGCCGCTGTCTCTTTTCTACTCAGACGCATCGACCAATCGAGTGGAAGAGAGATAGATGCGGCACAATCCGAACGGTAGGCCGATCGTGCCTCTCTATCGCTTATCCGCGCTCTCGCTCGCACGCTTGCCTTCGGCGTAACGCGACAAACGGGACAATGAGTCATGTTTTTTCGTGCGTGCAGCAGGCGTTCGTCGATTTATAAGACGTTGCCACGTCAAAAATACTAAGAAATTCACAACAAAACGTGTGTACATGAATTACCTTTATATAGAAAACCACAGCTTCTTTACGTTAAGTCATTTGTTGGTAAACTACAATCCGCGGGCCAAATTCAGCCTAAACTACAGTTATTAATTTTCTGAAGTTGGTTCAAGATCAGAATACATTTCGATGTTTCAGAACCCATTTTACTGAACAATTGAGAAGCTTGCGCCTTATCTTAAATCAGTCAAAAGCGATCACACTATTGCATAACAAACTAAATGGTCATTTCATGAAAATAATCAAGCAGAAGTCTCCATAATATTATGTTATTTAGTAGACATATTTATGATGACGGCAATTAAAGTCAGTCAACATCATTTTTAATTTGTTTAAAACAGTTCATTTTTCAGACTGTAATAGCAATACAGGTCAGCATTAAAATATGGAAATTTGCAATCAATGTAGATGATATTAGTAGAATCACCATACAAATATCCTTGAATTTGTTTCCTGGCCGTCGAATTTAATTTTGCTTTAAAGAGCTATTTACACAGTCGATAAAACTGGGTTATTTACTGTCCCATTATAATTTAACCCGTGTTAATACATACTAGCTGTAAGCCCGTTGCCCTTAACGGGGGGATTTTTGTTCCATTCATCAGAAAATTTAGTAGCGTGAAAAATCAATTGAAAACCCTATTTATTGAATAAGCCAGAAAATCTAAACGTAATTAATTCTCTAAGTGGATTTTTGGAGCGTTTTTTTATTTATGTGATTTACTCAAATGAGTAAAATAAAATTACGGTGTAATTTGTTTGATATAAATAACACTAATACTGCATTCTCTTGTCAGTTGATAATGCTCATCATTAGCGAAACCGATTCGGATATACTATAATAAATGTGAAATTAGTGTAAATGAGTATTTTATCTTTTGAATATAATGCCTTTTTACCAAGTATTGACAGTGAATACCCTAAAAGTGATTATATTTTGCAACCTACAGTAACAGCAGCATTTAAATCCTATAAAGAAATTGATGGTTAATGTGGCGTTGAAATTTGCGTAAGTGTTGCCATCTTTCACTAAAAATAATACGGAAAAGTATGATCGAAGAAAGCCATCCTTTCCTCAATTCAGGGATGCAATATAATTTTTATTTTTTTT
Organism: Himalopsyche anomala; assembly: GCA_031772345.1. Classification (NCBI taxonomy): domain Eukaryota; kingdom Metazoa; phylum Arthropoda; class Insecta; order Trichoptera; family Rhyacophilidae; genus Himalopsyche; species Himalopsyche anomala. Next base: position 8,487,093 of record CM062829.1, read on the forward strand.
GAAAATTCATTAAATAAAAACATTTTTAAAAATATTAAAGATTTGCGTATTGCCCCCCAAAATATTAAAAATGCTCCCAGGTGGGGCGTTCGTCCCACGTTAGAAATCACCGATATAGACAGTAGAGGTGTCAACTCTTAAAATGCTGACAAACCGTGTAACATAGGTGACCTAAAAATCATAAGTTATTAAGAAGTGTTGACTCTTAAAATGTGTGACGTATAAACAGTACCGGCGCGAGGTTATTTGGCGCCCTAGGCAACGGTTATTGGCGCGCCCCCTTTTTAACAAATTGTGGAATATTTTTTTTATATGCATGTCCGCTTATAATGTGGATTATATGGTCTCCTAATGGAGGTATCTCACCATAAGTTTTACGAGAACTGTTTGTTACTCAGTCGCTTAACTTCTATTTTTCGAAGTATATAGAATACGATACATAATTATAACGAAAAGATACAAGCATAATAAAAAACTATTATTTGTTATTAGATTATAAAAAAATAATTTGATATCTCAATGTATGCACCCCCTAATGATATGCGCTCTAGGCGATTGCCTATTTCGCCTGTATGGTGGCGTCGGCCCTGCGTATAAATAATAACAAATGACTCTTAAAATCCGTGTCGCATATGCAATATTCCCTCTAAGGCAAGATGTTAGTTGCGCGGACCGATCAAATATTAATTGACTAACTGTCTTGTAATGTGCACCAACCCGGAATGAGTGCGCGGGGGCTTCACAATTGTTGCGCGGCCGCGCACGCGCACAACTTAGAGGGAACGTTGGTTACGACTCCTAAAATGTTGAGAAACCGGGTCACATATAGGATGAAAAAATCATCAAAGCAGAGGGTAGGGTGTCGACTCTTAAAATTTTGAGAAACCGTGTCACATGTAGGATGACAAAAATCATCAAGACAATTGGGGGGTGTCGTCCCTAATAATTTTGCTATAAAAAATCAGGTGTGATATAAGAAGTAAAATTATCTCAAAAAGTCAGAAAACAAATGAAATTTACACATGCAAAATAATCTATATATTAATAGTCGAAAATGTCCGTCTGTCCGTCTTTCCGTCTTTCCGTCTGTATGTCCCTTTCGATGACGTCAAGAAAGACGCAAACTTGCAAACTTAAACATTATTCAAAAATTAAGTAATTTAGAAGGTCTATTTCTGATACTACGAAAAATGATTGTTATCAAACTTAAACATTATTCCAAAAAGTAAGTAATTTAAGAGGTCTATTTCTGCTACTACGAAAAATGGTTGTTAGCAAACTTAAACATTATTCCAAAAATTAAGTCATTTAAAAGGTCTATTTCTGCTACTACGAAAAATGATTGTTAGCAAACTTAAACATTATTCCAAAAATTCAATAATTTACGAAATTTCTGCTACTACGAAAAATAGTTGTAAGCAGTGCTTTTTTTTTAAAAAAAAGGTGCCGGAACGCACTTTTTTCGAGCATTTTCGAAGAAGGTATATTATTTGTTATATATTCGAATATCATTTTGATAGAATTAAAGGCGGCTTTTCATATAATGCATAGAAAATAAAACAAAATATACATATTTTTATATTTATTTTAGAAATTTCAAATGAAAATTAAACAAAGAACATAACATACATCATGTAACATAACATTAAAAAAATATGTAATTTATTAAAAACGCTATCCAAAATTACATTCCAATAACAATGATTTCCACAGTTTTTCCCAATTTTCGTCAGGTAAATGGTCCCTATTTCTTTTTTTTGTGTTGGTGTCTGTGGCCGAATGTCTTCCTCTTAGTAACCATTGATCAACTTATTTTGAAGGATCAAAAAGTATCAAAGGAGATCCGACGAGTTTAATAAACAAAAGTAACGAAACTGTTTTGGTCATCAACGAAGCTCTCATTGGGCTGATAATTAAATTCATTTGTGAAAACCCGCGTTCACATTCACTTGAAGAAATGGGAATAGAATTCATTGCAAAAATTAAACGAATAAGTTTTTCCGGATATTTCTTTTCGGGAATATATTGTCGAAATCCACGGATCAATTAATTGGTGAATTCATTCCAACATTTTGGACACAACATCGAACATAAACAATGGGGGTAGATTTTTGACTTATTGTAGTTGATTCATCAATTAAATGAAATTCATTTTTTTGTTTCGACAATATCGTTAAATACTTTCTTGTTTCATGACTCATATGATTTATAATGTTAATACATGCATTTGTGGAATGAAGAATATGACCCATTTCGATTCCATTTTACTTTTGGAGATTTATTTCACTTTCAAAAGTATTAAAAGATTGATTTTCCTTTGCTATTTTATATGCAGTTCGAAAATTTTTTGCTGTTGCTACTTTTTCGCGAGCCAATGATTTTAATAAAATATTTTCTATCTTCTTTTCGGATACTGATTTAATTTTCAAAACTGTTTTGTGTGTAGATTCTGTGTTCGAATTTTTTTTACCGAAGTGAGGTCAATTGTTGCTTTCTTTCTTTTCCAGTATATGTAATTTCATTATTAGCCCATTCTTTTGAAATTTTCATTCCCATAGACGTTTCAGTTCCAAGACTTCTAAGTTAACTGCAAGATGTGCAGCCAAGTTTCATGTTTTGTGCATTCAACCATTCATTTTTCGAACAAAAATCGTTTTTTTGTTGCAATGATCAGCAGTCTGGCCAATATATTTTTGATCGGCTTTGCTCTTCCAGATCAGTTTGGGATAATTCAGGAATATCAACTTGTATACATTTTTCCATATCTTCTGACGTTTTTTTGTTACATTCTTCGGTTTTTTATTAGGAGGACCGGCATCAGCGCTTGAAAAGTAACGAGTGATTTTTTCCATTTTCAAATTTGGGGTTAAACTTTTACGCTAAAAAAATATTCAGAATAAATTTAGGTAAAAATAACTAAAAACTTTTGTAAAATATTTCTCACATTGTCAATCGTGAAGCACGTAGATTCAACAGAAATTCACTGCATATGCAACGTTGTTCGTTATGATTCTTTAAATTTTACAAAATGCGCACTTTTAACTTGTCACCAAACGATGTCGACAGATTCACGGTTCAGTAATGAATGACTATAAAGTTGGACACAGGCAGATGAAGCATAGCCAAACAGGAAAAAAAGTTGCCCATCATAATTTTTTTCGGCAAATTAAATTTCGAGTATTACGCTATTACGTCTTTCTTGACGTCATCGAAAACGGGACCGACAGACGGAAAGACGGACAGAAGGTCAGACATCGGACATTATCGACTATTAATATATAGATAATTTTTAGAATAGTTCAAATGTTTCAAGTATGCAAACAAATATATTTCCGAGAAGAAGAAAAAGAAGACCCCGGGACATGTGTTTATACGTGTTTGAATAAAAGTCGGAATGTTCTATAAAATATCCATACAGTAATTAGAATATTCTTAATGCATGTTTTCATGCTAAAAGTTTTCAAGGCTGGACGTGAAATAAAATTATATCTTTCAATAATCGAACAGTGTCTTTGATTATTTGAAAACTTTCAAATTCAGTTTTCTCAATATTATTATAACATATGTATAATACAATATTTTTGTTCTAAGCTAGGAAATTTAAATTTTGAAGATAAAAAGATAAGCCATTCCAATTGGACGAACGACAACTTCAAAAATATGCGGTTCAAAATAAACCGTTATCATTGGGCCGGGACCTAGAAACCTTCATTCAAAACTTCATTCGGACATTCATACATTATCGGCTATCAATATATAGATAGAATTTAGATACAGCCAAAAGATTACCATGTTCATCAATTTATTTATTTTAGGGTGTTTACTGTCAATACTTGGTGGAAAAACATTATACTAAGAAAAACACAATATTCTTTTGTACTTTACTTCCACTTTATTTATAAAGGTCAGGACCGGTTTCGCTCATGACGAGCATTGCCAACTGATCAGTACAAAGGAATATTGTGTTTTTTCTTAATTTATTATTAAGTGATTAGTCTTAATAACTGATTTTATTTGTTCTATGTAAATAGAAAGCGGTTAATCATCTTAATACCAGGCCTTTGAGAATTGCTGTGTAAGAAATGTGGCGATTGCCGACCACTTGGCTACAGACTCGGTAACATTCAGCATTAAAGTAGGTAGGTAGTAGAGGTTTGCACGGGCCCGGGCCTGGCCCACGGCCCCTACCTGGCCCGGCCGGGTTCGGGTGGGTAAGCGTAATTGATATTCGGGCTCGGGCCGGGCAAGAAATTTATTTCTTCAGAAAAATATTTCATATTATGTTGGTGTCATAAGTCAGCCATGATGAATTTAATTATTACCAGTTCTATAGAGAATCGTAAATTATTGAAAAATTGTAAAAACGGGTTTTTTCGGACTGAGGAGTATAAATTTGGGCTTCGGGTCGGATAAGAAATGTGGTATTAGACTCGGGCCTGAGTCTTTCGGGCTCGGACCGGGTAATTTTGTAAAATTTCGGCCCGTACAGACCTCTAGTAGGTAGTTTAAATTGTTGTTGGTCGATGGTCGATCTCCTTAACTTAGTTACAAGACTGCCTTAGTGAGACTTGTGAATACAGATACCGACCTTGGAAAGGGATAAGGACCTAACCCACACATATAAAATTTCCCAGGAGGCGCAAAAAAACGTGTTTTGATGATTTTGGGCCATATGCAAATTATGAATTATACACAACCTTGAAGTGCACGGAGACTTCTAAAGTGGTGTTTAATTGACATAATCCAATATTAATTAAAGAAATGGTCTAGGAAAAAAACTTTATTTCAGTCTTTTTTCTTAGTTTTAATTCTTTACTATGTCATCTTTTTCAAACTTAAAAGCTAAATTTAGATACTAATTCGGCATTTGCAGCTTGCATCCTTTTGATAGAACGTGTATCATGTTTGACGCATTGTGATTATCGAAAAAAAACTGTTTTGAAAAAACTGTGGGTTACGTCCTTTTTCCTTTCCAAAGTCGATATCATTATTACAAAATTATACATAGGGTTTTTAAAAGATAATAATTATGTAAACATCAAACATTCATGAATTGATGTGCCAAGTGCCAGTATGTTTCATAACTCGGTTATAGCACTAAATTTGATGCCGTCCCAATTCAACACTAATAATAAAAGGCAACGCTTATTCCGCTTATTGTACGCTTATAAAAATACATATTTATCTACATAACGCTTGAAAGCAAGAAGAAAGGCAGTTCTTAATAGCAACATACTACCTAGATTGTCTGAGATATCTCTTTTTCGTAAAACTCCCAGCGATGTGTAAAAACGAGACAGCTATATTGCGACATGTCGGCTATTTTATGACTATACAATGTGTTGGATTGTAGCATTCGTAACCTAATGTATCTTGAACGTATACCAAGCGTAATAATGTGTAATATGCCTCGGATCTTATCTCTGCTCGGATCTAGATGGATTTTTGATTTGAATTCAAGAATTTTAGAGTTCTGTTTCATGTAAATTCTGGCAACACGTCGGCCATCTTGTCTTTTCAAATGTCATTTGTTTTGATATTTTCGTTATCCCGGTCTACTAGTTCTGTTCGTGTTGTTTATATTTTTGTGATTTGAGGTCTTAGATAATACTAATATCTTTTATTCAACCGCCATGACTGCCTACATAAAACATGTGTATTTGTCAGATGTGAACGTGAATTAAAACCTAGTTGATGCAGTATCAGTATCCGGAAGTCGTTGTGCTCGGCAGTTTTCGTGAAATATATATATTTTTAACAGTAATAGCTGTTAATTGATGTTATAATTATACCAATGTATCGATCGATTCTAAAGAAATACGCACAATTAGTTATTACGGATAATCTGAACATTTAAAAATAGAAAAGTCCATTCTAGGGACTGTTGTGGAAACATACTAAAAATGCCGGGAAGTGTGTATAAAACAATAACAAATGATTGTAACTGTTGAGGTTATTGTTTATCAATTTGATGCCTAATGAGAATGTTTGTGAGTATTCTGTTTATTTTGCCTATTTTACTTAATGCCCAGTTCATGTAGTTCATTCATTTACTTTTATTAATGTTTTCCTAAATATCAAAAAATCTCGGACCTCTCAATCAAAAAACATTGATACTTATATAATGTGTTCTATGATCCGTCCACAACATCCTCGCTATTTTTCAAGTATACTTGTATTACACTAACTCTGTTGAAAATTATGAGTTTTGTTATATTGACATTACTAGTGGTCCACAGTTCTCTGTATCTACCATCAAACTGTGTAGAAACTGCAATTTCATCTTGGTTCACTTAGATGGCAATTTTTGAATTGCTTAAAACGACGCTAATAGGTTAATGTGATCCGGTGACCATCATTGACATTCAATTGCTGTTCATTTGATGAATTCCTCATTATATATACACCGAATGTGTTAAACAGTGTCGATGACAAAAATACACCCACTTTGTCATTTTGAAAACCGACAATATGTTTGAATGTTAACACAGTTTCTGTTAGATCTTTGACACACAAGATTCAATGATCCTGGTCTGGATGCCAGCAATACCCACCTCCCATCCCAAAGATATTCTACATACTACTGCTCGTACTTCCATGCTCAACGCCAGGCACTGAAAAATGCAACGGTCATAGGCACACCTCCATGTCCAGATGGGGTGTTAAACAACTGAAATCAAAATATAAAAATAACATTAAAAATTGCCCTTTTTCATGTATTCTCGAATACTGACTTCAAGGGGTTAGTTGCATGATAATTACAGCAACGTCACCATTTATTGTTTCCTCAAAACGGGACATCGACTCATTTTTAGTTGATAGTAAGCTTTCATGGATACACACTATTGAAGAAAACAAATATTTCTTTATATTTTTTTCATTTATTAATGAAAATAATGAAAGATTCCTAGTGTTCTATTCCGTCACTTTTTGCACTGTAATGTAGTTAGAATAAAGGGAATATACTCATCAAATACTTCTGAATCTTAGTTATAATGTAGGCTGATTTTTTAAATTATCGCGATTTTGAATTTTTATTAGATTGCCGTCCTTCAGAAAATGGGCCATTTTAAACTGCTTGGGGACAACACGATAGACTACCTAAAAACGGGAAACATTTCATATAATGTGGCGTATTATATGGAAAAGGTTCAACGCCTAGCGTTAAACAAGGAAGTACCCTATTGCTTTATTTCCAAATTCAAATTGTAACATTTTAAGTTTAACATTAAAAATCTGGCAATTTAATCTTTTCTGGTAGCTATAATCGATTTTGTTGGCTTATCGACTTTAAATCAATATTCGGTGTAACTCAATAATATTTTTTTTCCATGATTTGGAAATCATGTGGATCAGTACTTGGGGGGTATTGCTTAGTGCCATCGTTTACAGTAGGTGTTTTACTTTCTCGTAGAACACAGTTATCACTGTCTTCCTCCAAACAAACTCCCTCTTTTCTGAATAATCTTTTTTTGTGGTAGATTGGGTTTTAGATACTCCGCAGTTTTAGCTTGGTTGAGGATTTCTGTTCAATCATAGTATACGAAATCGCCATTGGATAAGACAATCTACTAGGCTGCAAGTCAGCATCATTCAAAATACTGAGAACATCAGCTGAACATATTTTCACGATTAAGATTAACTTATGATTATATAAATGACATTGTGATTAATTATAAATTTAAAATCTTGACAATGCAGATCATTTAGTAAACTAACTATGTTCAACATAATTAAAAATAAATCATCTAATCAGAAGAGTTACGAATTTTCTCAAATAAAAATACTTACCACTAGTTAATAAAAACACAATAATCCTTTGTACTTCATTCCACTTTATTTAATATGTCAGGACCGGTTTCGCTCATTACGAGCATCGTCAACTGATGCTCGTAATGAGCGAAACCGGTCCTGACATATTAAATAAAGTGGAATGAAGTACAAAGGATTATTGTGTTTTTATTAATATAATGCCTTTCCACCAAGTATTGACAGTGAACACCTTAAACTTACCACTAGGAACTGATTTGGATGAATATGAAATCAAGTCGACTGTGGAAAGGAAAAAGCACGTAACCCACACATGGCAAATGTTACAGAAAGCACATAAAACGTGTTTTGATGAATTTAGGCCATATTCAAATTGTGAAATATACACAACCTGGAAGTGGACGGAGAAGAAACTGGTGTTTAATCGACATAATCTAATAGTAATTAAAGAAATTGTCTTGGAAAAACCTTTTTTTCAGTATTTTTTCATGGTTTCAATTTTCACAAGCTCATCTTATTTTAAACTTAAAAGCTAAATTTAGATTTACTAATTCGGCATTTGCGGCTTTCATCCTTTTGATACAACGTGTATCAAGTTTGATACATTGTGATTATTGAAAAAAAACTGTGGGTTACGTCCTTTTTCCTTTCCACAGTCGAAGTATAATGATGATCAACTAAGTTGCAGCCGCGAAGCAATTTGAAAGATATTGAACATTTAGATCAGTGCTTCCCAAATTGGGGGCCGCAGGTTTTCTCCTGGGTTTTCCGCAGAACATCTTGGTCAGATTTAGGGGGCCGTGGTATGAATCTTTTTGGGAAGCACTGATTTAGATAATTCAATTAGAATTAAATTCTTATAAGAACAAGAAATTGATCTTAATGGAGGAAATAATATAAGGATTAGTTAGTTGTAAGTAACAATGTAAAAAGCTGGAATTTTTGTAAATAAATTTATAAAATATGTTAATAAATTGATTAGCGACTGATTATTTGTTTCATTCTGCCTTTTTTCTTAATTTGTGCTTGATTTTATTTTATGTAAAAAAAATAGAATGAGTTCTGTTATTTCTTATTTTTGTTTGAAACATTTATTATTCAAAATTTATTTATAAATTACCAAATTATTTATTATGCAAATAAAAACACAAAAAAACACTATTTTCATATCAAATATGACAAAATATGTGATAAAATGCAAAGCGCGCCAAAATCCAACACATAGACAGTCACCCGGCTATGCTTGTGTAGCCTGGCACGTGTTGAATACACAGACACCAGCCAACATTTGACTGTATGCACCGCATAGTCGACCGTCTCGTAGCAACGACAATGGAATGCGACAGTTCAATTGAGGGATGTGCGGCGAATAGTTCAAGCCAGTGCGTAATTCAGGGTAGTGTAATTGGGGGTTCCACTGTACTCTAGTAATAAATAATACTACATTTTATTTTATGTTGATGTTTGAATTTGTATGCTGTAATTATGTATCGCATTCTATATGATTTGAAAAGAATAAAGACGAGTGATTGAGTAACAAATAGTTCACGTAGAAAAAAATCTGTTCAGATACATCCATGAGGAGGTCATATGCTCCACGTTGGCATCGGAAATGGATATATATACAGTCTGCGCAAGAATGTTTCGCGCACCTTGCGAAAATTTAGTTTTTTATTTTAAAATGTCCTTTAAGAGTACAGATGAATTATATCTTTATAAATATCATTACAAATTTGTCTAAGCATGTATTCACATCTTAAATAAAAATTTTTCTACCGTTTTTAACATTTAGAACAGCTAATAATGAACTTATGATAACCCAGGTAGTGGAGTTAACAAATCATTGTATTCATTAAATATTTTTTTATTTAAATTTTTTATTATTTTTTTTATCAATTGTTAATTGTTGATAAATTTAAACATCCAAGGAATATTAAATTACATTGATTTTTTTTTATTCCAATTAATATCCAATTTCCCACCCTTTGCTTTTATTGGGGCTGTTATTTATAAAAATATTTTTTTTTAGATTCTTAAGTCAGAAAAGAGTCCATAGATAAAAGTGGTGAAGAGATTTTAATAAGAAGCATTTAATATCTATTAATTAAATAAGGATTGCCAAAAATCCACATGTGACCAAGAAATTAAAAAAACAACGGGTTGATTGGATCAAAAAAAAAATCCAGTCAAAATGAATGGCACGGTGTCATTTTCTCTGATGAGTCCAAGTTTAACTTGTTCGACGCTAATGGCAATTTGGTAAGCCGATGAAAAAAAGCAGAGCAAAACAGTAAAGATTGCATACTTCTCTCTATCAAACATTCGCCATATGTAATGGTCTGGGATGCCATCGCCAGCGAAGGGATTGGCAAAATTATTATGCTGAAAGAAACAGTAAATGCGCAGAAATACAAATTAGTCATCGCTGAAAAAGTTTTACCAACATTGGAGAAGTTTTCAGCCTTCATAGTACGGACAGTATTCCAGAATGATTCTGCTGTTTGTCATCATGCAAAATCTATCAATTCATGATTTTTTCTGGCCTTCCAAACAATTTATTTTACAAATAAAAGTTGTAATTATATTTCATCTGTTTTTTGGACAACTAATTAAGAAGAAAAACTTGCCGTAAAGAGCCTTTTATGGCCAGGTAACAGCCCTGATCTCAACATCATTAAGAATTTCTGGGTGATAATGGCCAACAAAATTGCAGACCTTAAGCTCAAAAAAGCCGTAGAATAAACAAAAAGATTTAATTTACTTAAAAAAAGTATAATTCCATGCCATTCGAATAACAACCCCAATGAAAGCTAAGGGTGGGAAATTTTATATTTATTGGAATATAAATATTTAAAGAAAACATGGGTTTTCTTAAAATGCATTTTAAAATTCCCTGGATGTTGAAAGTTATCAATAATTAACAATTGATATAAAAAATAATCGCATATTTTAATTAAAAATTATTTAATGATTACAACAATTTATTAATTCTACTAAATGGTATAACCATTTATATTGTGGATACTTGCTTATGTGGATATAGATGTGGATACTTGCTTAGAAATATTTGTAATGATATTTATAAAGATATAAATCATTTGTGTTCATTAAGAACATTTTAAAATACAAAACAGAATTTTCGTAAGGTGCTCGAATCATCTTCCGCAGACTGCACATATTGTGACGATGGCCATATATATATATCATGTATATAAATAACTTATATATATAAAGAATGTATGTCAACTATCAATATGCAATATTTGGCAAAACACACAGTCAGCATGACTGCACGGGTAACATGTAAAGTAAAAGTTATGCTGTGTGGAAAATATTGAGTATCGATAGATGCAACATGAGAACTATTGTTAATGACGAAACCTCGAATTATGAAAGCACAATAGAATTAAAATATAGAATTTTGTTAACGTAGCATTTAAGAAATGCAATATTTGGCAAAACACACAGTCAGCATGACTGCACGGGTAACATGTAAAGTAAAAGTTATGCTGTGTGGACAATATTGAGTATCGATAGATGCAACATGAGAACTATTGTTAATGACGAAACCTCGAATTATGAAAGCACAATAGAATTAAAATATAGAATTTTGTTAAAGTAGCATTTAAGAAATTAGTATAAATAATTGGGAAAATCAATAAAGAAAGTTACTTCAGAGTCAGAAGTCAACCCAACAAGAACGTTTTATTTCTTATAAGAAAATGAAGCTTGAACCTGAGTTAGTACGGCGAGCGTTGCAATATATATAAAAAAATCTCAAATTTGGTAAGGATCCAAAATTTTTTTTTTCATTATTTTAAAAAATGGGACAATTAGTTTAAAAGGGGGCGCGCTAATAACTGTTGCCTAGGGTGCCAAATAACAAACAATCTTTGTTTGCACACTTGAAACATTTGCAGGATTGTCGATATATGTCCCGGGGTCCTCTTTTTTTTCGAAATATATTTGTTTGCACACTCAAAACATTTGCAGGGCTGTCGATATATGTCGCGGGGTCTTCTTTTTCTTCTCCGAAATATGTTTGTTTGCACACTTGAAACATTTGCAGGGCTGTCGATATATGTTCCGGGGTCTTCTCCAAAATATATTTGTTTGCCTACGTGAACATTTGAATTATTCTAAAAATTATATAATATACAATTTAAATACTGCAGGGCTGTCGATATATGTCCTGGGGTCTTCTTCTTCTTCTCCGAAATACATTTGTTTGCATACTTGAAACATTTGAATTATTCCAAAAATTATAAAATATTAATTCTGCAGGGCTGTCGATATTGGATATAGCAGCTCAATTATGATTTTTATGAATATATATTTTATTATATCCGCTATTTGCTTATTTTGTTTTGCAGTCCCGGTGTATTTTAGTTCTTTTAGAGAATTGGGTGTATTCCTAAAAAAATCCATTGAGAGAATTATTTACGTTTAGATTTTCTGGCTTATTCATTAAATAGGTTTGCAATTTATTTTTCACGCCAGTAACCTTTCTGACTATTTAAAAATGCAACAAAAATCCCCACTGTTGAAAGCAACGGGCTTACAGCCAGTATGTAATTATTCTCTTTTGAGTTATTTAATTTGTAATGGCTATATTATCACTTCATATTATATTATTGTTCTCACATAAAATTTGTTGATTCTGTGACACATAGATCACCTTAGTTTTGTGTCTTTCAATAACCTAATTGAAAATTGTTGTAAAATATCTATTTAATTCTTTTATCAGGTGTTTAGATACTGAGAATTTATATACTGTTTTTGATGTTTCAGAATCGACATGGCAAACATTGAGACTACAGGAAATATCAACAACTCGATTGTTGATGAACCATCTGAAGGTATGACCTTGATTATGATGCTACTTACTTGCTGTGGGCAGATTACATTAATATGTTCAATTTGAATTTTAATTATACATTATGGGATTTCAACACGTTTATTTAGTTATAATTTTTTTACATTTAAATAAAATAATTTTTGAAATGCTGTGGGAGAGAAAAGGTTGCGGAGCACTGATTTGAATTGTAATAAACTAAAAGATTACAACCTTAAAGATACCTGGTTTATTCAGCCAATAGATTTGTATTTGATTTTTCACGCCAGTAAATTCCCCCCGTACAGGACAACAGGCATACAGCTTGTATATATTGATAAGTTTAACCAGTTAGCCGCCAACGTCGAAGTATTCAATACGAATGCGACTCACGGGTGAGACGATGGCGTACAAAGGGTTAATTAACATTACATGAGTCATATTTTGTATTTTTTTTTTATTATATTTACTATTTTTTTAACTATTTCATAGGATGTGAAGATCATATAGTCTTCAATTTACTAATTGTATTAATAAAATACCTTAAAACTTAGATAATCATACAATATTGTTTTTTTTCTTACAGAAGAGGAAATAGATGAACCATCAGATCAGGGTGAATCCGATGGACCGGACGAGTCGGGAGTGTCTGTAATTTTGCAACGTCTGAGTTCAGCGGGAGCTGCCATCAAACGAGTTCCTAGCACTATTGTAATCCAGCAAAAGCTTCAGTGTGTGACGTGTCAAAAGACATTTCCAAATAAAAATGAACTACACAGACATCTCATCGCTAGACACGTCCAGATGCCAGATCTCATCCTGGAGAAGATTCCGTCAGACGATGACGCATCAGATGAAGAGAACGAACAAGACTGGAGTGACGAAGAGCAAGATGTGAAGGTGCCCATAAAACCTGCGAGTGGAATGGGCGCGATTGATAAATACCTAACCGGAATCCCGGGAATAGTTATAAAAAAGACTTATGAATCCGTCAACTCGTCTATTACAATCAAACCGATAGCTCCTGCGCACGAAGAGGTTTACAAATTAGAAGAATTAAAGAAAGTTACAAATATTGTTTCGAAACAAGTACCAGCGCCTGTTCAAACTTCTGTATCCAATCTGGAAAGAATTGATACTGAGAGTCCGCCACAGAAAATCATTACCCCTGGTGCTCTGAGAATGACAATCAAACACTCAGGAGAAAGAGACAATTTTCAAATCATCGGTGCAGGAAAAGGTGTTGTCAAGACGGAGACCTTAGCAACTGGGGATACAGACAGCAAAACTGGAATCGTCGATAACTTTTTGGCCACACAGATCAAAGTGGAACCGGCTGCTGTCGCTGCTCCTCAAGTGCGGAGCTCGCCGATCAAAACTGAGCCAGATGAGGGTCTGGCCGATCATATCAAAGTCAAGTCGTTTGCCAATCGCCAGTCTGAGTTGGATGTCACAATACCTAAACCTATAATCGTTCCCAAAAAGGAGCCAGATGTCAAAAGTGCTGCGTGTGTTGTGATAGAACTGAATGGAGACTCTGATAAAGACGACGATGATGATGCTGTTATTTTTGTCCCCTCTTCGCCTCCTCCTGACAAAAAGCCGGTTTTAGGGTTTCCTTCTATTCCTAGAAAGCCTCATATCACTGAGATTGACTCAACCCCTCCTCCTGCTAGTTCTGGGTCTCCTCTAGTACCACCTCCGCTGACTTTGCTGTCAGGAATGGTATCTTCGTCGCCAGCAAGAACATCTGTTATCTCCGCAACGACATCTTGTCCTCCGAGTCAGGTGTCTACAGCCAAGCAGCATAACTTTAATTGGAACCCGTCTGTCTCAGGAGTTCGTGACTCTTTTGAGGCAACGCCGGCCGACAGAAGCTCTGATGCCCTCTTAGAAAGCCTGCTGGCACCTTCTGGCCAGCGTAACAGCACAGATCTTGGTCCCAGTGAATACATCTCTCTGGATCGACTTGGACCTCAACACACCTGTGAAGTTTGCAAGACTAGATTTACCGACTTGAATCTCCTAGATCGCCATCAAAAAACTACTGGCCACAGCAGCCAACTGGTCATGACTAACATGTCCGGTGGAGCAATTTTGCCTTCCTATAAGACCTCTGATACATCCAATTTTCTTAGCTCCCTCTTTCCGGCGAAGCTGGCAGAGACGGTCGGAAAGCTGGCCAGTACCCAGCCATTTACACAACAGCAAAACATTATGGTTAACATTCAATCGTTTCCCGGTGGTATGGGACAGCCTGGTCAACCTGGTCAATCTAACATGCCACCAGGCTACGGTTTCCCAGGGGCGCCGACAATGCAGAGCCCCTATCCCCTGCACGGTTATGGGCAGCCAGCGCCTGGTCAATACCCTCCTCAGTATCCTCAGCAACAACAGCCGTACGGCTCCGATGTTTACGGACAGTACCAGCAGCAGCCCCAACCTGGTGTGTACAATAGGCATCCGGCTCCTCAACCGGGTTATGCGCCGCCCGGCAGTTATCCAAATGCAGGCCAGTATGGGTACCCGATGCAATCGCTTTCTAAAGCTGGAGCCTATTCTGGACATCCTGCGGGGCCTAATCACATGCAGCATGGCGCGAATCCAACTTCTGATGCTTCCAATTTGCCAGATCCTAATCGTCCTGCCTCGCAGACAAGTCCAAGTAATTCTGGCATCCGAATACAAAATCTTCAGCAATCGATCCCAGGACAGAAGCAGAGTCCTGGAGCTCGGGCGCCTGGACCTGCATCTTCCCGTGGTATGACTCGCGGTGGTCCCAGAATGGTAATAAGAGGTAGAGGTGCCGGTCCTAGGGGTGCAGCCGGTGTGAGACCGCCGACCAGGCCACCATCACAGTTTCAGGGACAGGCGATTAGGGGTCCTCGGCCTGGCATGATCAGAACCCCTGTCAAACGACCTGGTCCTGTTGGAAATGGAGCATCGCAATCGTCTCCTAAAAGAAGACCAGATATGCTTTTACCCGACCGGCATGATAATGAGGACTGCCAGGTTGTTTCTATGCAACGACAGCGTGAAAACTTACCTCTGATTCAGAGTATTCAGGGTTCCAAGGAGAAAGCTGTGCAGCTGAGTGATCAGATAACTGTAACTAAGACGCGGGTCAGACCTCCCACTCCCCCTCCTGTGGCTAAAGACGCGGGTGCTGTGGCTAACATGCTAGCCATGCGAGGGATCAAAATAACTCAGAAGCCCAAATCGCCATCGCCGCCGCCTGTCATCATACCCAACCTAGGCAGCGGCATTAGCATAACTAAAAGCTCCGGTGCTCCCTTAGCAAATTTTTCCATTGCTGGGGATCACGATGTGTCGTGTACGCTGTGCCCCAAAACATTTTCCAACTCTTCGGCTTTGAGCGTTCATATGAGCCAGATGCATCCGTCCGCGTCAAAGATCCGCTGCGACAGCTGTCCAGCGTCGTATGCGACAGCCGCTCATCTCCATGAGCACAAAAGGGTCTTTCACAATCAAGGGACGACGGCAGAAATGGGAATACCGGTGGTCGACCTTTCCCAGCAGTCTAACATCAGAAAGCTTAGCAATCTGGGAATTGTCAACTTCATACCTCTGGCTAACAGGGAACAGGGCGGCGGATGTTTTGGCATCCCTGTCGTATCGGCCACCAATTCTATGAACGGTTCTCTCAACGGCTGTTTGCAAGCCCTGGGTGCGGCTGGTGTTCTGAGTCTGGGTCCCCTCAAGCCCCTGCCTAAGTGCTAATGTTGTGCATCGAAGACAAACTCTGGTATGAACACTGTGCGTTGGTTGTGCAAAGTTGGCTTAGTTTTCAATTTTGAAACTATTTCTAAATTGAGTAACGAACATACTTCCGTTGAGGACCTAATCTTGTTGGTGATTTTATCAAAGACTAATATTATTTAAAAAATATTACTCTCAGTGGAAACCAATCGTTTTTCAGTTATACCAACTAGAAAGACTTTTTTGAATTATGACTTTCCTAAATTGAATGTGTTGATTTGAATTTAATATTGAAGAGATTCCTTACTTTATTTGGGAATATTATTTGCATTCACAGAAGAAGAATTCCATCCTCAGAAAATTTATCATTCTGCCATTCCACTTTCTGGAATATATTTAATGATATTGAGTTACAGGTGAACGAGAGAATTTGGAAGGAATGTAATTTTTTTAAAACTATAAAATGTTTTGAATTACACATAAATGATGACAGCCTCCATGATATTGGCTATATAATAACTTAAGTCTATGATGTAATATAATGAATGGTTATTACAAGAATGTTCTTCAATTGTACCCATTTTGTAAATGGGTGCATTTGAAATTTACGAGAAAAATATTTGAGCTAGTTGTACTGACTACACAAAAGAATATAAAATAATTTTTCATAATACATTGACCTCAAACTGTTTTTTTTTATATTCATAAACATTAGGAACAATTTGGGTCTATAATAATGGGCATTATTTATTTGGTTGAAGTTGAGACACTAGATCAGGTCTCGGCAACGTTTTTTGGCTGCGGGTCAAAGTAAAAAAAATGTGACTATCATCAAATGGGTCACTTGGTGACCCGCAGGTCATAGGTTCATCTGTCCTTCTTTTAACATGGGAGTGTGTTAACGTTTTAACTGTCAATACGGCTGTTTTCAAAATGAGGATTCTGTGTCGAGACAAAACGGAGCTGACTAAAAAAAAAAAAACCAGATAGTAAGGATATTCTAAATTTTGTATATATATTTATTTAACTCAATTTATTCATTCAAACAATCTATAGAAAAGTACCGTTCGACTCATCTGAAAGTAGGCGGTACGTAAAACATAAACCTGTATGACTATGTGACTGTCTCTGGTATTTGTACCGACTAACAAAAAATGTTGTAAAGGAGGAATAGTCAGATAAATCAATCATCTGTTTGTAAATCAAACCAAATTCTGTATCATTTATGTTGATGTGAAGGTTTTACTTTATCAAAAGAATGATATTAAAATAACTTGTTAGGACGACAGGAAAACAAAAAGATGAAAGTGGTTATTGAATGAAATTACAGAAATTACACAGAAATAACGGAAAAACATAAATTCCGAACATACATAATTAAGGTTTCAGCATACTTAAAAATGTACATAAGGTAAGAGCACCCATCGCCGCCACTACACCAACTACCGCCACCGTAAGAATGTTCTCGAAATAACAAGAAAACCGTTAAAATTTTCTCAACAAAATATATTGAACGGTAAATACGAATGCATAGTGATCACGTGTCATTTGTTGTTTTGTAGCTAACTGTATTTATTCTATCGGAAATCTCAGTCTTCTGCAAGAGCCGGCGGTACAGTTGTGATTTGGCTTTTCGTTAAGCACTTTGATAAGAAATGGTTAAATTATATTTTTCGATTTAAAACAAAATTAATTGAATATCTATGAAAGTTACGTTTAGTTTGTAATAAATAACATATTCGGAACACTCTAAAGTAAGTTTAAGTCCTTAATTAATATTTTTTAAGTGATAAAAATAGAAAATATTGCGTGGCGGTGATTGGACCCATTAATTATTATATGGGAACCAAATACCGCCACCCGTGGCGGTAATAGAGTTTGAAAACATTGAATTTTTGAATGTAAATTATAAGTATTTAATACATTTTTCAAATATTAAAGTGAACAACACAAGTTATATTTGTGTTGGTCCAATCACCGCCACTTCTACTGTACATTGCTCATCCCGTAAAAGCATCAGCAAAAATATAGTGGCGGTAATAGGGCATTGGCCATGGCGGTGATAGGCTCCACATAAACATATACAAAAATTCAAATTTAAGCTAGATAAACTTAAATATTGCAATATTTTTCATATAATTTATAAAGAAAATGATTAAATAAGCATAATTTGTTTCAAAAATACCAATGCCGTAATAATGTAATTGATAAAATACAGCTTTAATTTAATTGGCGGTAAAAGGAACCATAATCGGTGATTGGGTCATTATTTTACCTTAATTTTCAGATATTAAAAATTTATGAAATATGGTTGGCACAAAAAAATGTTTATACTCCGTGGGAGTTCCGTACTGGCAATAAGTAAAAAAAATATAGTATACCACGTACCACATTGCGTGATAAGATTAGTGGTAAGTATAGGGAATGAGCTAAGCCAGGATTTCCAATAATGAAGCCTCAGTTACAGGACTCTGTCGCAGAACTCACCAAAACTCTAAGCAGAGAAAATCCATTTACTGGTGGAAGACCTGGAAAGAAATGGTTTAGGTGTTTTTTAAAAAGACACCCGGAATTGGTGCAAAGAGTTTCACAGAACCTTACTTCGGCCCGATCAAAATTAACAGAGAGCAACATCAAGAATTGGTTTCAAAAAATTAGGACCTACTGCCGGTATATAGAACCCACGACTTACATTAAGTAGTTTGATATTTGATTACTTATAATAAATACTTAAATATTTAATTTTTATTTTAGACGAGACATTCTTCGATATTTTGGAAAGCAAAATAGCGCCTTCCTTATTAACAGAATTTCAAAGTTCTTCTTCGGATTGGGACGGCGATCTTCAGCACAAAAGTTTATTTGAATTGTGGCACAAAATAAGCATCAATAAGGATCTGCTTTCTCGTATGACCAACGATGTAACCAATCTGGACGAAAGTTTTCGGTTCAAAGAAGGTGACGTTATTGACCTGAACGTTTTAAATGATGGTACAGTCTTAATGGCTGATGACAAAATAATGAAAAAACTGGCAACCCCACAGAAGCAGCTTACACCTAATCCAGTACCTCACCAGGAAAATTCAAATGATACAATGTACCCAACGCCGTTTAAGAATGCACTGTATTAGCCAGAAGCTGCGCCACAGTCTAAAAAGTTAATAAATTTGAAGAAGGTCACTCCTGTTGTAGCAACTTCAAAAGAATTCCTTGCACATCTTCAAAATCAAAAATTGGACAAAGACATGAAAGAAAAGGATATAGCTGAGAGACGGCTGAAAAGAAAATTAAGATTCGATGAAAAGGCAGCAAAACAACAGAATTCTGCAAAAGTGGCTAAAGTACACAAAGAAATTATGGCATCATTTGATACTGGCGATTACGTTGTTGTGACCTATGAAGGCGAATTGTTTCCTGGTATTGTTCTAGGTAGCAATACAACCGATAATGAAGCGCAAGTTAAGACCATGACAATGGCAGGGTCAAACTGGAAGTGGCCTGCGATCGACGATATTTTAAATTACCCTGTTGCAGATATTGTAAAAATTTCTACGCCAACGTTGACTAATACTAGGGTATCTTTAAAAAAGAAGTAATACTTAACCTACTTGCCTAATTTCGTCATAGTATGTACTTATATAAGTAAGTGCCTATTATTTATGTGAATGCCAATGAAGGTGCAATTTTTTATTTACAAGAATGTGATTTTGATTTTTTTTTTGTATTAGGAATGTGTTTTTTTTATATAAATAATTTAAGTACATACCTAGGTATAATAGGAAACATTTAAACATAGATACATAAATAAAATGAATTTAATTCGAACAAACATTATCTTTAAATGTGTTTAAAATGGCTTTAAATTCATATGGCGGTAGTTGGTTCCCGCTTTGGCGGTAATTGGATAAAAAAAAAAATTGGGTGGCGGTAATAGAGAACAATTCTTCAATGAAAAAACTTTGTTTAATTAATTAAATATAAAGCTCATCCTCACTATTGCTTTATACTTAAATAGGCGATATATAACAGTATAGAATTAAACAAGAAGTTTATGTTTTCGTTAAGAAATATAAGAAATACACACAAATTTCTTAAATCAAGCTACTAATGTGGCGGTAGATGGTGCCCTTACCTTATATATTGGAAAGCAATAATAGCGGTCGGCAAACTTTTTGGGCTCACGGACCACTAAATTAACAATTTTAATCCAGCGGACCACTAACTGAACTTTTGTGTTAAATATTATATATTGAAATAAAAGTGATCAAATGCGTCTAAAAATACACCTAGTTCACAAAATAAAACTATTGATTATAAAAGCTTTATTAATTTTTAATGTGATGGATGTTCTTGGGTATTTGAAATAAAATTTATATTTGGCTCCAATGATGTAACTGCAAGACGGAGAACTGAATGTATTTCAAGCAGAAATCGATCCCGTGTTTTGATTGCTGTGACTAGGCTTTTTAATCCCTAATCTAATTTTTATTGGATACCTTTTTAAAATCTAATTATTGGATACCCTAGCTGTGACAGATGAAAAGGTCTTTTCGCATAAATATGTTGTGGAGAATTGAATTAGAATTTTTATCGTCTCTTCACTAAGCAAAGGGTATTTATTCACTTTTTATAGAAACCCAAAACTGATGTCTTGATAAGGATGAATTTAACTTTGAAAGTATCGTCGGATGAAGGATCGATCACCAAAATTTTCTCGCGGACAACACTTAGCCGACTGCTGATATAGATTACGTTAAAAACCTTTGTACTTAGGTCTTGATATCTGGAATCCTTTTTGAAACTAAAAAATGACAAGGTTCGAATATGAAAAAATTTGCTCACAAGATTCAATTTTGTTCAAAAATATCATTTTTACTGTCTCCATAAAGCCTCTTTTGAACCAACCGAATATGCGGCCATGCATCTTCGGCTGAGTTAAAATATTGACTGAGTAAGCGTCAGCACGCATATAATTTTTTTTTAGCATTTCAGTTAATTTTTAGGTTCGACAACACTTGTCAAACAACTGTTCTAACTCATCAAAAACTGGAGCAAGCGCATGCTACAGGTGGTGGGCCACCAAAATACTATGACCATAGATGAAGAATTGTGCACCTGAATACAAAAACAGCGTATGAGCTAGAGATATGGGCCGGACTTGGGCGGGTAAGGTTGACCGAGATTCAGACCTGAATAAAGAGTTTATTTTTTAGAAAAATATTTCATGATTCATTATACCTTGTGGTAATACTATTCATAACAAAAAGGTTCAAGAAAATATGTTTTATTCTTTTTTTTTTAAATGACAGGTTTTTTTTGGGTCGAAAAATATAAATCTTTGCTACGGATCGGGTTCAGGTAACAAGTGAGGTGGTAACTCGAGCTAGGCCTGGATTAGCTGAGCTCGGTTCGGGTAATTTCATCAAATTTTGGCCCGTGTAGACCTCTAGTATGAGTAAAATAAGTAAAGCAGTGTCGTATTTACCTATACATTTTGATTCAGATGTTTTTTTACATCAAAGACTGCAGTAGAAGTATTATATTGAACTAATGTTACAAGATATTCTTGCGTGGAACTAGCATGTATTCCTAAAAATGGCATCCTAGTACGGTTAGTTTCATAAATTGACATCAATCAGTTTATGGATTTATTTTTATGAGATTTCTCATGTTTATATTATAGTGTAAGTATTGCCACTTTTGGGTTTTTCCACGTAAGTACTTTTTGGCATGGAAACAATATGAGTACTACACCAACTTTATATAGTGTCATATTCTCATGACAGTGTAGCATAAAATGCGATACCAACTGAAGATGGATTTATATTACTTGCCATTTATCATATTACAATAAATTTAATATAAGCATAATTATCTACTTAGAAGCAGTGGCGTACGGTGGGTGTTGATGTAGGGTGTACTGTAAAGTGTAAATAACATATTTTTTCAAAACAGACGATTTTTTTAACATGAATTTTATTTTTATTTATTTGTACAATTCTTCTTGTGTTTAATTCTTCACTTTTGCGACATGAATATTTCTATTACACTATCGTAAAACGTGCCTTTCTGTTTTAATTTAACGAGCATCCTTTTTTTCTACATAAATTAAATTTAGGCTACACATTCTGGCCTTGTGTGCTTCGATAGCTTCTTATTGGGAGTTAGTGCGCACCTAACAATGCTATGAGTTTGCAACAAATACAACACGTGTGAGCTAGAATGAAAGAGATCGTCCTGGGTCCTTGAAATTTCAAACAAAAACATGACTTTGATGCGACGCCTGCGCAGACGGGTCAACTGTATGCTACTGTATCAATCACTAGTCGAGCGGCAATAGTATTGAACGCCTTGAACGATTTAATATACGATTCACTGCCGCTTGCAAATGCATTTTAAATATATCGCCTTATGATATAGTCTCTACGGGCGAGCGGCGCACGCCTTGCACACCCTGAATATACGCCCCTGCTTAGAAGTAGCTAAGGCAGTGGCGTACGAAGGGGGATGCGGTAGGGGTGGACCACCCCGAGCGGCATTTTCAATAATAAATACGTTATTTTTCGAGAAATTATATTTAACCATAAAAAAATTAAGCCACCTGTAGTAGAAACTCCTAGTTCATAGATAAAAATAGTAGAACTGATAGAAAAACAAAATTAGAGGAAATATTGGGGGTGGCAAATTCAAGTGACTGTTTCCGATATATTTTTTTTTGCGTATATCAATGATAGATAGTACCTACTGGTATGATATAACTATTAATACAATTTTGTTAAAGATAGTTCTTCATAGTTAATTAAAAATACCTAAACTACTGTTAGAACCTATAAAGTCAAAAAAGTGTGAAAATTCAAGTGATTCAAGGTTAAAATAAAAAGAATTCTATGGAGAATATCTAATGTGATCATCACTATCGGAGAAAATGTAAAAAAAAATGGTGAGAAAAGAGGAAATGGAGAAAAATTTAAATTATTTTTTGTAATTAGCGTTTTAATATCATTTGTGAACAAAAATTATGTTGAAGAATGTTATTTATTAATACCGCACTGTAAGAATACAAAACGTCCTAATGGTTAACAATAACACAAGAAAATGAATTGATCGAAATATTATTCGAATAAAAAAATCATAAATTTCTGAATATGGACCTACAAAATTACAGTGATAATTGAAGTGAGTAAATCACAAATATTATGACAGAAAAATACAAATTAAAATATCTAAAACATATCATAGATTAATGTTATTGTATTATTAGTATTATCAATCTGCACAATATGGGATCCTTAGCCTATGGGTACATTCACATTTCAAAATTATTCTTATTTCAACCATTCGCTAAATACCAATAATATTTTTTTTTTTTTATTCCATGTCCGCTCCCAATATGGAGCATATGGACTCCTAATGGAGTTTATCTCAACAGAATTTTTTCTACGAGAACTGCTTGTTACTCAGTTGCTCAACCTCTCTTTTTCCAAAGAGAGTAGGAATAGAAGGAAAGGGCAAGGACAGGACTAGTGGTTAGCTAATCGCTCTCTATAGGCTCATCCCCCGTTCATAGGATAGGATGGGTAGGAGGGGGGAATTCAAGACATCACATACATCCATGCCTTTGAACAGAAATTCATAAATCAATTGAAAAATCAATTTATAAAACTGCCCGTACCGGGATTCGAACCCGTGCCCTCCGTAGCAGTAGCCAACGATGTTGACCACTCGACCACACAGGCGGCTAAAATAATATTTAGCTGATATTTATTGTAATCTACAATGATATCTCAATCAATTCAATGTAGATATTTCGTAAATTTGTCTGGGGCACTATGTACCCCATTGCTTCTCAATCCTATTTTCGGTACTCTATTTTTAAGACTAGAAATGCTAGAATATTATATTTTTTTTCTTCACCTACTATGACTTGATATATCTAATAGATTAATACTGTGTCCAGGAAAACTTTCGAACCTAAAACATATATAACTCTCGCGGCTCGGAGACTAGAAAAATACTTCTCGGCCGATGGAGGTATTTTAGGGACCCCAGTGGTTTCCTTATTATTGGCCTTATTCTTATGAATTTCAAAAAAATAAATAGTCTAAGGGCTTTAAAATATCTCTCTGCATCATTCCTCATACATTTTTTTTTTATAAAAATCCGTGGTTTTTTAATAAATAATCATATTTTAAGTTGCGCGTAAAATATACGTCGTTTCAGTGCAAATATCAATGTGCTACTGGCGCGCTTTGCTTAGCGGCGTTCAGCCTATTATCTTACGAACGATCGCTGATAAGCGGGCGCTTATCTCTTATCTTATCGTATTTATATAAACTACAAAAGGTCCAAAAAATTATGATATAAGAATACCTTAATTATAAACATTGTATCACCCATATTAAAATAGATATTTAAGAAAATGTGGGTATTGGGGTCGCATTTCTTGAGCTTAGAACCGGAAAAGATAATCAATGCTAGCAGTGGCGGATTACCTTATAAGTGAATGAAGCGCGCGCTTGGGACTTCAAAAATGGTTTATGACATTTATTTATTGATTTGGCATTTACTTGGTAGAACTCCATTTTAATAGGGTAAAATATCAAGGTATTTCAGTTCTACAGTTTACTGTCTACAGTTGCAGTCTACAGAAACTGTAGAACTGAAATACCTTGATATTTTACCCTATTAAATTGGTTTATAACATATAACCCATATATGTTCTGATTTGATACATTTTTATTATTTGATATGGAATTTTCTGACGTTTTTTTTATCCGAAAAACAAGGCTTTCAAATCTATTTAAGCCTAGGGCCTCCCAAGTGCTTAATCCGCCACTGAAGCCAAGCATAAGCATCAAATTATTTTTGCCATTTACATAAAATGGTAAGTATTTGACCAAATGTGATTAAGAAATTGTGCAATATTTGTTTAATATTTACCTCGCACACTTAATCAGAAAGGTAAATACAAAAAATGAAATTCTTTTGCACTGATTCCACATCAATTTAATTTGATCAGGACCGGTTTCTTTCATTTTCAACTAAATCCGTTTTACTTTTTGAATTTTTATCCTCTCATGTTTTCTATAAATCGTGTTTGATAAATTCATCTTGAAGTGTGGAAAATAGTCAAAATATATTGATATAATTTAAATATAATATCATAATTCTAATATTCTTAACATTTGCAAAAAATACAAAATGAATACATACAAATATAATATAATATCAGTAAGTCACCATATTATTCAAACAAATCGCAGCAATTTTGAATTATGTAGGCAAATAATAACTTTTGAAATTAGCATTAAGTAATTATCATTTGATTTTGTTGGTATTTTCCAATTGGCAAATAAATTTCCTAGAGAATTTTTATTGCAGCATTATAAATTTTCTAGGTGAAAAATAGTTACGTATTGTAAAATTAGGACTATGGTCTATGAATAACAAAATTATTTGTACAATAAGCGGCCAGTAATTTTTCATTTACAATAGCCTCTATTCTTACTTTCTAATAACCATAGACTACGAATTAGTGTCATGTACGCGCAGCAGCTGTGTAAATAATAATACCTACTCTTCATTTTTATGACAATAATTCGAGCATTGCTTGATCGTTTCATTACATAAATGTCAATGATCTCAAATTTGTATCGACACCGCTCAGCGCAAGTATTCACTCCGGATATTTATTATAACACCAAATGACCACTGCAACTAATTCTATATTCTGAAGACTACAGAACGAATCATGGCTGGTGATGGTCAGCCCAAATACGATGCTGACGAGAACGATAAAGACGAAATTAAGAAGTGGGACCGCTTCTCTGAGTGGATACATTGCGTGTGTGTTGTTACTTTCGATTTGGAGCTCGGACAGGCCTTGGAAAATGTGTATCCATCTCATGTCAAACTGTCTGATCATGAGAAGACAAACATTTGTTATCTAGCGTTTCCGGACTCTAATTCGGGCTGCATGGGTGACACAAGATTTCACGTGAGACTGAGATCGAGAGTTTCGCTCTCCAAATCGCACATAAATTATAACAACGAAAGTGTTTTCACATTGCAAGCTGACAGCACGCATTTCTGGGGCTTCGTGTACTTCAGACAAGTCAGAGACCCCTCCTTACCACGAGGATATTTTCAAAAAAGTGTGGTTATATTGACGAGGCTTCCCTTTATTAATTTGATGTATAAAGTTTGCGGCCGGATAGGTCCCAAATTCTTCGACGACGGCGAGACCTATATTGAAGCCGCCTGTCACGACATTGATAGATGGCCGCCCTTGAGAGCCGGCGTTGGAGCTTCATTGCCGTTACTTGGCTCGGTATTGCACTGTTTTCTACCGGCGCAAGGAGCTCCCGATGGATTGTTTCAAGGTGTTACTCATCCGAAAGGAACCTTTCCTACATCTCCACGTGACGTATACTCTTATCATTCGATATCGAGCGTTATATCTCATCTACATCTACTGTGGGAGCTCGTGTTAACTGCGGAGCCCATAGTTGTTATGGGCGCTTCTCCTACAGCATGCTCCGCCACCGTCCAAGCTCTTGTCGATTTGATTCAGCCATTGCAATACTTCGCAGACTATCGCCCATATTTTACAATTCATGATAGTGAATTCAAAGAGTTCACAAAGAAGCAGTACAGTCCTCCCTATGTTATACTCGGGGTGACGAATCCTTTCTTCGCTAAAACCCTGCATCATTGGCCTCATACCGTGAGACTCGACGAAGGAGGTGTTAACAAAAGCAAATTGCGTAAAGTCGGCAATGTGAAAACATCCGAACCGCCACCCGGGGTCTACACGCAGTACAAGCCCTATCTCACGAAAGATAAGACAATTTTAAAACGGCTGTCCGGTGGTAACCGCTCTGAACGTCCGGCCGAAGTGCAAGCAGCATTGTTACGCAGGCACATGCTAGAGCTGACTCAGAGCTTTATGATTCCACTCGAAAGGTATATGGCGTCGCTGATGCCTCTACAGAAGAATATTTCTCCCTTCAGAGCGGCTCCGGTGCCTAACCCTTTCAATCCAGACGACTTCCTCGCCATGCTCCAGCAGGCCGGACCACATTTGACAACGGGCATCAAAGGAGACTGGGCCGGCTTGTACCGTGCTTTTTTCAAAACTCCAAATTTCAGCGGCTGGTTCCACCGTCGATATGCGGAACTCGCCCAGACTTTGAGAGCTTTGCAGTTGGACGCTCTCGCCGCCAGCGATCTGGCATTGTGGGCCGCCGGAAGACAAGAAGTGGAACTCGTCGACATGGTTTTAAAACTCAGAGACACCGTACGGTTGAGCTCCGAACTCAGTCTCCCCGTGAAAGGCGAGACCAGGAGTCTGCTCGCCGAAAGACTCCGGGATATAACCAGAGTTTTACCCGATGACTTGAAGTCTATATTGCAAAGTGCCACGTGACGCCGATTCATATGCTCCTATGATCGGAGCCTTAGAAAGATACAGAACTACCGTGGCATTGTGGCATTGTTTCAATTTATAAATAATTTTATTGATACCGTAAAAGAGTTAATTATAGTGGCTTTGCAAGCTAGTTTTGTAAAAGGTATACCACAGAAATTTGAATGTTACTTGTCTTCGAGATCTTGTACATTCCTATGTTAATGTTCTATCGTATGACATCCCCGATTCAATGAATCCTTAACGAATAGTATGAATGTCGGTGAAATGTTTTTTTTTACATTTGCTGTTTCAGATGAGTTTCACTGTGGTGTTTACAAAAAGCGTTTGCTGTTTCTATTCACAAGGGCGTGACTAACGATAGCACAGCTAGTGAAAATTATTATGGCCGTGATAGGTTTTGAATGTTACATATATTTTATATTGGGAAAACTCATGGGGTGTTTCAAAGATATTATTTCTAGGTAAATATAATATTTCTACGATTAATTCCTACCATTCTTATGATAGTGAATGGCTATAATGTGGATCTACGCTTCGTATTTTCTAATGTTCAATGTGCTGATGATTTTCTATTAATAATTTGAATAAAAATAAAAAACATGTTTGTTATTAAACACTTAATTCAACTATTTTGCATATGGTATTTCATATATGTATTTATACGAAACAATCTTTTGAAGGAATCTGAAACCATCAAAAGATTAACATATTTTCGTATTTGAATGCAAAGAAGTGTATGACATTTGCAATAGTCAATATTCTTATCAAAATTAGCAATAATGTCACTACACAATTCCTCTTTTGTTTCAATAATTTATAGACATTATGTATACTGTCTAGATTCATATTATAACTGTTTACCTTAAATAAGGGTTATTAATTTTTATAGAAAAGTATTTATACTAAGTAAATACTCGATTATCATTTTTAGAAATTTATTTATGACATTTTTTTAAATTTATTTGACACCACTCTTGCCTGAGTGTACCTCATATTCTGACTTTAATGTTTCCATCTTCCGGAGATTGTGGTATCAAGTAAAATCATAAAAAGCTGCCATTTATTTGGGTTCTCAAAAAAGAGTAGTAATTTTCATATCTACATGCTTAGCTTCTCGATTGCAATATTGCCTTACATTCAATTTATTATATAACAAATATTATATATGACTCATTTCATACATCTGGGGTTGGTATTATTTTTCAGTATTTTTTTATTGTAATGTCCCAATTTCTGAAACATTTTCATATTAAATGTCACATGCGAAATGTGACCACATTAGTCGGTTCTCGTTATTCCACGTATTCATTTGAAACTGTACAAAATTAGTTGTTTATTTTACAAGATTGAAACGTAACAAAAGCCTTTTTTGAATTTTATTGCATTTATTTTTCAATCCATTTTGATTTTTAATAGTTTGTTTCGCTGGTATTGTAAATCCTTGTTTTCTGAGTAGATGTTAATGTCTATGGAGCGATACTGGAGTCATAATTTAAAAAAACAACCAATGGCTGACACTGAATTTGGGTGAACGCTTTTAGTATAAATTAAATCCTCTGCAATATATATCAATGAATTGAGACAGGTGTCGTTTTATTTGCTTACTCCCCGTTCATATTGATTGTGGGGATTTTAATGTGCTGATTAAATGTATAAAGACTTTCATTTGGTTGTTAATAGTGTATTTTTATATATGCGACTCATTAATTTTATTGCAATATGCAAATCGAGTATTTTTTCAATCGTTTTCACATTAATAAATGCTGTCATAAAATTATACATAAATATTATTGACGAGTTCTTATTTCACGTTTTCTCATATTAGCAGTTAGCTTTGTAAATATTCAAATTGAGAGTGGGCAACTCTCGACTATGCAACCGGAGCAAATATTTAACACATCGTGTTTTATTAATCTCACTACGAATTTGAAAATACGGTGAAATCCTAAAATTATGTCATTTTTCAACCCAGTATAACTTAATTTTTCTAAAAATTTTATTAGATCACATATCACAGATCACATATAGAAATTATACTAATTTTATGAATTGCAAATATATTCAATTTGATTCATCACCTATTTGTATTGTTATTTTATCTGTAGGCAGCGAAATTTCGATTTTATATATTTTTTTTGTTTCACTCGTCTAAGTGTATGTCAGCATGTCTTAATAAAATGCTTTTATTGATAAAATATTCTAATACTTTCAACCAATACAGAATAAAGTACAAACTTCGAAACATCAGAACGTTATATGAAGCTTCTTTGAAATGCGGCTTGTTTTTTTGCTAAAATTTAATTTTGTTTTGACTTTGCCGATAGCATTCAATAAATATACAAAAGTAGTTCTCATTTATTCTTTATAACTGTTGGGAAATACATAGATATGTCTTCTCATTAATAACATAACGATTGATGCACGTCATTCATAGTTGTCTCGAAATAATATTATTAAACTTATCAGTTTTATCTTTGAAATATTTTTTTTGTCAAAATAGAATTATTTGAGGAAAGATTGTAGTAATATAATTACCATGACAACAGTTCAATGCTTAGGTCATTTTTCTTGAGCATTTGTACATAAAAATGCAGAATAATTTATTAGTAAAGATGCGTAAATTAATATTTGTAAATATGCCAAAAATTGCTTTAATGCTACATATTGTGTCAATTCAGCTGTCCATAAAGAATCCTGAAAGTGATAAGAGAGATGTTAATTTTATCTGTTGGTTAAGTTATAATATAGGTTAAAATATTGTCATATTATAGGATACATAATATAAGATACATAATGTTAATCTAGGATCTGAATAAAATATTAAATCATAATATGAGTCGGCTCGAAAACGTTTTTCAAATCCAATTATCATATGTCTTCATATGGCTTTCTCACGGGCACCGACCCTGACCTTTAAAATACAAAATACATTGTTGACCGTCTTAAAATGTAAAGGAAATATTTCTGCTAAGAGATTGATCGGAAAATCTGTAATTTTGTAACGAGACTCGTGGCTTATTTAGTTTAATAAATACGCCACACCGTGAAATAAACGAATTTAATCTTAATTTATTTTATAACGGTTACTTCATTAGTTATTTCTATTCATGAGTTTTAGAACCAGTAATAGACGATGATTGTCCGGCGAAGTTGATCCCAAAAAATTTACTGAAAACCTATTGAATGCGTTATGTTATTTATTTAGTAATTAATACCGTCAACACTCCAAATCCAGAAATAAAATAATCCAAATCTGCTTATTTCTGTGTCAGTTTTTTTTTTAAATGATTTATTTCTTTAAGGTAAAAATAATATTGTGCAGTGTTTTGGTCTGCCACCATTGAAAACATTACTATGAGAAAGCCATTACTGGCGAGGAATTTTGGATGAAAGCATGCGTAATATTTATTAAGAGATTATTAAGCTTAATTTTAAGTAGAGATAAATTTCATCTAGATAGTTTTATTCTCCCTTAAATTTGAGATATTATTCACTATATTTTAATTTCAAACATTGTGTTAGTGAAATTAATGTGTTCATGATGTACCAAAACATTTTTTAGTAATTCTAAATAGAAAATGGCCGGTTCATTAATTGAGTTAATTTTCAGATAAATCAGTTAAAGATGCTTTCTTGCTAAATATTTCTGTTCTCGATCTTTAATTATAAAATGTGGAATTAAGGATAATTTATGCCATTCCGAAAAAAATTAACGAAAACCTATATTGAATCCATAAAACGCAACCAGAGGAAGACGAATTAAGGTTGATATGTTTTAAAATTACCGAGTGAGAAGTAAATTTCTGTCATCAAAAATTTTCATTGGATCCTTAGATCTTGAAATATCTCCACATGATAATTATGCACCGCTACTTATACAATTATTATCTAACTTATCAAGTAATTAAAATCCCCGTGATAAATGTTGTTTTTCTTGAGCTTTTTTTTGTCGCAGTTTAACGACATTCATTTTGATAATGTGGAGCTGGTCTCCCATTTTTTTAAATATTTAAAGTATCAAAATAAGTATACAGCGTTCTCTTTTTCTCTGTCTCTCCCTGTTGTAAATAAAGGAGTCTTCATTTTTCTGTCACAAATAATGTATTGTCACCTTAATTTAATAAAAATGTATTATTTCAAATCCACCACTACCCATCACCTTGAACTGATCAAATATGCAACTTTTCAATTTTACTCGAAAATCCATTGATTTTGGGCATTGAATATAATCTGTAAGACAGGGTGGTTGCTATACAACCCTTCCCTTCATTAATAAAATAAAAATTTAAAGAAATGTTGACGTTTCTTTTAAATTATTTACGTTCATATCCGATTGCTTTGTAAGAACATTATTTATTTTTTAATTTCACAGGAGTGTAGTAGATTTTTTTATTTGGATGCCGATAACTTAACAGTAATAAATGAAAGCCAGTTGTTGCCCTTGTAATTAATTTTATTAAAATCAGCCATAACCAATATAATAGCTGTTTTAACAATTCAATGGCATGACTAACTGCAGATTTTACACATTGTTTCTATAAAATGTCGAACGGATAGTTCAAAATAACAAATGTGCCTATTATCTAATTTTTATTGGACATTGTTTCTCTAGTTGCGGGTTGAAAAAACCCGCGTATCTTCATGTATTTTTCATAAAATCTATATCGAAAATTGTCTGTTTCTAAATTCATGCCAAATTGGATATATTGTGGATATAATATAATGTGTTATACTGAGAGAACGGTCCGTGTAATTTTTTTTAAGATTACCATTATGACACTAAAATAAATGTTTTTTTTGTATGTGTCGATAATGAATTGTTATAAATTAATGATTGTGAATTTTAAAGAATATACTTTTTTTTCCAACTTAATGGCCTTTTCAATTAAAAATATGTTTTTCAGCTGTTCTGCTATGGGTATGCAAGGATTTGACTTTTACAGGTAATAAAATTAATTTTCTCATTACTCTTTAAAAGTTGTGCCGTGCAAGAATAAGAGGAGTCATTTTACTGCCTAACAATGTTCCCTCTAATTTTTCTATTGTGTGTGCGGACCATCAACTTCTGTGAGCAGTAAATTTTCAGCAAAATAAAAAAGGGAAAAGTAGGAAAAAAGCTCTAGTCTCTGGAGGGTTAAGAGCTTCAAATTTATTCAACACAGCTTAATACTGATAAAGATATCATTTGAAATTATAAAACTTATTCTGTTATTTCTCATTTTTCTTTTTTGATTATATACGCTCCCTATTTGGAGCATATAGCCTATAGAACACAGTACCTCCAAGATTTCAGCATCGTTTAGTTCTGCTGAGTACAAACCTTTATAAATAGTAGTAGTTGTCTAGAACGCCAGGGTCCCACTAGTTGAAAGTAGAAACAAGCAGAATTGTGGCTCTCCAGAGGCATTTGTGACTTATTAATTATTAGAAGTAGTGGATTAAGCTCTTTGGAGACCCCAGACGCAATATAATTTGTGGTTCCTTTTTTTCAGATTACAAAAAGCGACTTAATATTTATTCTAGAATCTCATATCATGTGTATATAAAGATATTGCTTTGTTTGTAATCTCTTCTAATTACAAATATTTGCATAAATGCTATTTTTAGGCCCTGAGCGCTAGCCTCGTGGACTTATAGCAGTGACGTCGCAAGAGGTCCCCCCACACCCTAATTTTCTGCAAAAAATATTTTAAATTTACATTAGTGGTAAAATGAGGGTATTTTTTTTCATAAATTATGAGCTGAAAAATTGAGCCCCATGTGATGAATTTTTTTATATTGAGCCCTAGAGAGCTCTGGGCATCGAGCGCTCTGAGCTCGAGAGCTCCGGGCTCAAGAGCATTTGGGTCGGTTTTCTATTTAAAATCAGTGTCGGAATATTATTTATTTTTCCCGACTCCATGGTCCTGGTTTTTTCAAAATATCGGTATTGCGTGATGACTGTTTATTCAAAAAGTGTCTGAGAGGGTTTTATCTGCAGCCAAACTTATTTGCACCTTGTAGATAATATTGAATAAGTGGCCACTTATTCAACGTTTGCATTCTGCCGGTACTGCTTTACGGTTGCGAATCATGGCACCTTACGAAGACTCAGAAAAACCGTATACTGAGCTTCAGGAACAGATGCTTGCGTTGGATAATGGAGCTGAGGTGGTTTGATTTTGTGAGGAATTTTGAGTGTGTTGAGGAATTCAGAGATAAGGGAGCGTACAAGACAGCGCCCTGTCACATCAGTGGTTATGGAGAGACGTTAGAACTGGCTGGGTCACGTGCTGCGGATACCTCCGGAAAACCTCAATCCTGCATGCCTCTTCTTTCGATCGGTGGGATTCCGGCGCCCCGGACATCCGTCGGGTACGATCCATAGGATGTATTCGGCGGAACTGAGGGATGTTGGCATGTCATGGGAGGAAGCAAAGCAATTGGCGGGAGACAGGGAATTATGGAGGTGCAGCGTGGCGGCCATATGCTCCACATCGGGAGCGAATATGGCTAAAGAAGAAGAAGATAATATTTAAAAAAATATATGTATATTTATGAAAATCAGCCTTTCATTTTAATAAAATTGTTATTTCTTCATATTGAAATACCAGTTGATAGGTTTTTTTGCTGTTCATTTTTATCTATTTTTTAAATATATACTGATATCGACATTATTGTCTTTCGTAAGAGTCAGTGTAGTGGTCTACAGCGACATCTATAAAAAAGACATATTATTAAATGATTTATTTACAAACATTCGTGTTATTTATAGAATCTAGCTGAATATGATTTTTAAAATATACCAGTTGAGTTACCATGCACATACAGACATTTCTTGCTTTATGTAAAATTATCGATGACACCTATAATTTAAATTTGATAATGATTAACGTTATTACTATTCACTCACAGATGACACTTCTCACGTTTCTGTGTGAATTGACATAAATACTGTTATAAATTCTTATTGGAAAAATAATCGTTCACTATTTTAGTATAATTAATATGCATTTATTATAACACATTTTTAATTTGATTTAATTATAAAATGAAGCTGCGCCATTTTATTTATTCAGTCGTGGGGAAGGGGAAGAGGTCATTTTCTATGGGAATAAATGGATCTGGTCGAAAGCTTTTGCGCACTGGCATGTATATTTCAAGGTTTTAAAATGCAGTTCATTCAACAAAAAATATTGAGTAAAATAATGCATGCGATGGCAGCACGGATTTAAAACGGTTGAATTAAAATATGTAGTATATATAGACAAACAGGGAATAATTGAAAAATACCATGTTGTAGTCAAACTTGAAAAATCATGAATTATATGACATGTAGCAGAAAAACTATAATATTAAAACTAGTTGCTAGATAACGCGTCGTACGAGATTACGGAAAATTGCGTCTAAAGTTATTTATAATAAATATGTAATTGCTAATGGGTAAATGCAATTGTCTACAGAGACATCTGTTTTAAAAAAACATTCGTTTCATTGATAAAATCTAGGTTTATAGGATTTTCAAATCATCCCAGTTGATAAAGGCATTCCGTATTATTCTATTACATTAACAGTTGTCTGTAACAATTGCACAGGAAGCCAGTGGTGTGTTTAAGCAGAGACCTTTTTTATTTTCAATAAATAAATTTACCTCGAAAAATACGCATTTTTTTTCAAATATCGTCAGAACTAGGGCATCCAATCCCGGGATCCGGGATCCCGTAATCCCGGGATCCCGTTCAATTTTCTGATCCCGAAATCCCGGGATTGACATGGTCGCGATCCCGGGATTTCGGGATTGAGAAATTTGGAGTAAATCTCGAAAAGTGAGATGAAATTGGCAAATTGTCGATTGAAATTCCTCGGTGAGCTAAAAAAAAAAAAAACGAGGTTTTGTGAGAATTCGGGGAAAAAGTATACCAAATTGAGGATTTCAAATTCCTCGGTGAGCTAAAAAAAAAAAAAACGAGGTTTCGTGAGAATACGGGGAAAAAGTATACCAAATCGGAGATTTCAAATTCCTCGGTAAATTTATCTCAATCCCGGGATCCCGGGATTCCGGGATTGAAAATTTATCAATCCCGAAATCCCGGGATTGGATACCCTAGTCAGAACCAATGATAAGTAAAAAATAATCATCATTCCTTTTCTTGCCATATTCTCCATTTGACAGTTACTATTATGTAGATAACATTGTTTGACTTTAAGCATTCACCTTGCAGTTAGTTACTGATTTGATTTTTTTTCTTAAGTTAACAAGAGGCTCACCGGCCTAAATCAAATTTTAGAAGCAAAGTCTTTTCCAGCTTACACCTACCTGTCTAAAAATATTAAATGTGATATTTTTATGTCGTCATAACAATCCAAAACGCCGTAATATGGTTACTGGAAATGTGTATATTTGAAGATTTGAGAGGGGTGAAAAGGAAGTGAAAATCAATTATCCTAGTTTCCAATTATCAGCCCAATTATCGATAATCGAAGGGCAGAGACGCCACGTAAACATTATTTTAAATTGTGCGAGGTGCGGCAGGCACCCAAAGGCGGCTGGGGTGCCGTTTCTTTAATTCGCCTATTGTTTTATTGATTTTAGTGAGTAAATCACAGATTGAAAATTATTTTAGATATGTAAGTTGCGCGATGAGCAGTATTGTAGGAAGGGGTCCTGCCACTCGGGGCGGTCCTTGAATTTGGCGCCCCCAATATTTCCTCTAATTTTGTTTTTAAATCACTTCTACTATTTTTTTATCTATGAACTAGAAGTTTTTACTATAGGTGGCTTAATTTTTTTTATGCATATCTCGAATAATATTGTATTTATTTTTGAAAATGCAGCCCGGGGCGGTCTGCCCCAACCGCACCCTCCTTGCTACGCTATTAGCGGCAAGGGTGTATTGAACGTTTATATTTTACTCGTAAGACAGTAATTACTCGTAAGACAAGGATTAGCTAGTAATTATATAAAAAAAATAGTTTACGTATTTATAAAGCTTAAACTATTTGTTTTTTTTTATAATTTCTATCACATCATTAAATCCCCAAACATTTTTTAACGATTCTTTTGTATGATTAAAGACAATTTTTAAATATCACCTGTGAAAGTTATGTAGAATATGTTGCGAGTGAATGAGTAAGATCGTTTCTTTCCTTTATAAGAGTATTTGTTGTTAGATTAGTGCGGTTTGTTCTTCAACTAGGAGTGGGCTGTTGGGGGAGGGCTTGGAGGGATTCGTGCAAGCCCCTTGCTAAATTAGTCTTAAGCTAGCGAGAACCTTGTTAAAATATGCAAAAAAAAAAGTTTTAGATAAAATCAGTGCCAAACTTTTTTTCTGAGATAAATAATAAATTATCTGTGACTTATCAACTCTTTCGGCTCCGGCCCAGGTCACGTGATGAGGTAATAATTTAATGATTACTATCGGGTACCCCTCAAGCTAATGCGGTTGTAGTGGTCGAACTTTTTTTTTTATTTTTGCTGTGCCCGTTAAAAAGTTTTGGGATCAGTGTTGAAACGTGTGTGCGAAAAAAATCAGGCCAAACTAATTTAATTTAATTTTAGAAATGTTCAAATTACATTATACTGTGTAATAAAATTTTATTTGGCAATTGACTTTCATATATGTATATGTATCGATACAATTTTAAATTTTAGTCTTTCAAATTATGTACACTTCTATTCTTCCATATGATTCATCAATATCGATTCGAGTTTCGCCTTTCGACCACCTGAGTCGATTATATAAAAAAGGAACTTTGAAAATATTGCATAATACGATACAAATGTGATATTGAAGTTCCATCATTAAGTTTTCACACAGCGCTGATGCTATGTGCAAGCGGAGCATGCGACTGCCTTACAGGTTCTGGAGTGGCGGATAAATATTCAATCGTCTAACGCACGGGTTCCCAACCTGGGGGTCGCGAAGGGTTTTCTGGGGAGGGGGGTCGCCAACTTTTTTCGATTTTGGATTTGAACAACATAAGGAGTTTCGGAGACAATCCGGGGAAAAAGTATAGCAAATCGAGGATTTCAAATTCCTCAGGGGTCCCCTAGTCACATGGCTTTTATAAAAAGGGGTCACCATCCGAAAATGGTTGGGAACCTATGGTACAACGGAATTAAATCACAATAAGTAATAAATATGAATTAAACTTAATTACAAATAATACAAATTTTATTCACAGTCACATATTATAGGATGCGGATGACCTGCCGCAGCGAGCTCGAAGCTCAGACTAAATTTAGAGCGGCTCACTTCATAACAGTAACAATGTAATTAGTATATTATTTACATTGCAAAAATACGTGTTTTTGTTTCTATCAAATAGGAAAAAAAATAAGAAATTCGGTATGATTCTAATCAAATTTACAACAACAGAATAAATCAAATAAAATTGAAAATATGTTTTAACTTAACTTAAATAAGTATATATGTTTAGTTAAGTCATATTTTTGAGAGCCACGGGACATGGTTTGTACACCGTAAACAAAGTTGACAAAGTAACCCATACGCATCACTGATTTATATTATATTTTTATAGCAGGTACAATTATTTATGCGCATATGAAAATTGCAAAAAAGATAGTTGCACATATTTTTTTTATTTTTATGTGAATGTTTAACGAGGAAATGTGCAAAAATCAGATTATCAATGTGAACAAGTTATTTAATTGTATTCATCAATGCTGTTTTTTGTTCAATTTATAAATTGTTTTGCTCATTTGTATAGATAATATATTATAATATCGACTGTGGAAAGGAAAAAGGACGTAACCCACACATATCAAATTTTACATGAGACGCTAAAAACGTGCTTTGATGATTTTGTGACATATGCAAATTATTAATTATACACAACCTTGAAATGCACGGATACTTCTAAACTGGTGTTTAAGTGACATAGTATTAATTTTAAAAAATGTCTCAGAAAAACCTTTATTTCAGTGTTTTTTCTTGGTTTTAATTTTTTACAAGGTCATCTTTTTCAAACTTAAAAGCTAAATTTAGATACTTATTCGGCATTTTCAGCTTCCATCCTTTTGATAGAATGTGTGTCAAGTTGTATTAATTGTGATTATCGAAAAAAGGTGTTATGGAAAATTGAGGGTTACGTCCTTTTTCCTTTCCATAGTCGATATGTATATTATACACAAATGTCACCGTGCGCAATTGCTTTGTTTATATGTTCGTCTTGTGCACGTATATCTATTAATCGTTTTTTATATAAAAAAAAAAATCATCTATAATACTGTTCGAAATATGAAGAAAGAAATGAATCAATTTAAATTTCGGTGCCGTAGTATCTACGAGACAAAATAATTGACTAATAATAATTTATTGTCTCGAAATTGTTGTACCTGTTTAGAATTGAGCGCCGAGCAAAATACAATTTCAATACGGATAATATAAATTATCTGTCTCAATATTGTTTATGAAAAGAAAGAGATTAGTTTTAAAGTATGTGTTTTAAATAAGTATTTCGATCGCATTCGTATCATTGCTAACCATTTGTTTGTAAAATATTTTGCGAATGTAACCTGCTGTCAAATGGAACCCTGGAAACTTTGTTGCCAGGACTACATATAAATGAATACTAATATTTTATTTTCATTTATCAAATATTTTCAGATCGCTTTTAATATAAAAAAAATCGTGTGGCTTATATTTAGAACAAATGATTGGGATACGTGACGAGGTATTCATTAAGACTTATTCTAAGTTATATTTAATGACGAAAAACAACTGTCCGGATTAATCATATGCCTAAGTCAGGGCCAGGGTCCACATGTCCCCGAATCAGTAAGGCACTCGCAGTCAAAACAAATAATGAAATAATCATCGAGGCACAAAAAACAACCGCCAAACTCAATGAAAAAAGTAAGTATATACTGTAATTCAGTGTTTTCCAAAGTGTGTAGGAATGTGGAGGATCGAGGTGAATGGAGAAGACTGTTTGCGGTGGCCAATGTCCATCTCAGAATGTGGCACAAGAAAATGAATAAAAAAAACTACATAGTACACCGATACGTCATTTGTTTCACAAATTGAAACATGACTCTTTATTTCTTTTGAACGCTTATAAATGTAAAATGCAAATCTTTTCTCTTGATAATGTGTAACAAGGTGTGAAAAATGTTTCGCATCTTTGAAAAGGATCTTCAGAGTAATTAATTGTATTATACGATAAAAACTGAAATAGTCTTAAGATTCTTCTCAAAGAGGCGAAATAATTACGACAGCAGTGAAAAGGCAATTTTCCCCCACCATTCCAGTTCAACCCTTTTTATTTTTATGGGGCGCAGAAAAAACGATTAGCTAAACACTAGTTCTGTCCTAGCCACCTATCCTTCTATACCAGCGGTGCGCAAACTTTTTAGAATTTCTTACCTGGCGGTCCCTTAAAAAAGTTTCGATGGCTCGTGGACCCTTTCATTAAAAATTATAAATCAATATTATTTTATTAAAATAAGGGCGCCACATAATTTGCACAAGGGTGCCACATATGTACATAGAAAAAAAACATTTTTGACAAACAATTATGTATTCAGGAAATGATATACATAGGTCCCACCAAAACTGCTTCGCGGACTCCTAGGGGACCGCAGACCCCAGTTTGCGCACCACTCTTCTATACTAACAAATCAATTGGGTAACATATTACAAAAATAATTATTCTTGTATATAGTCATCACAGTATATTTCACCAATCAATATGATGAAAAGACAAATATGTTTTTAGAAATGGATCTGAGCCGTAAGATTTTTACGACTTCCGACAAAAAACGCACACGACTCTGACTCCACAGCGCTCGTTCTCGTTGAAAAAACTCATGTTTAGATAAGATACATTAGGAGCCCATACGCTCCACATTGGGAGCACACATAGTATAAAAAATAAGAAAAAAAAACGAATTGGAAGATGCTTCGAATAAACATTAACAACTGCGTCTGGCAACATTAATATGATATCCACGTTTCAAAAGAGACCAATCGTAAAAGTAGATAGGTATTTGATGTAGGTAAGTAAAGTAGGTGCAGGCTGAATTTAGAAGAAAAAGTCTCTCACAGTAAGTTAAGAGTTGCAGTGAAAGTTGGTTATATAAAAATCATATCTCATAATACTGTTTTATCTAAAAAAAATAAAAGTGATATTTATAGTGTGAGTAAAACTATTAAAACACATTGACGTTTATCATCGATTTTTTTTTTATTAAAATATGAATCATGTTGATTGATATTACTAATAATAAATGTAATACTAACGAAGGGTTGGCTTATACTGTATCTCGTACTTTTAATATTTAAATGAAATTTAAGAAACATTTGCGAATTTTCTTTTGGTCAATACGTATTCAATAGTTAAGTGGATTATTGATCGTGATTAGTGGCATAACTAATGGACGCATTCATCTGATATGTGAGAGGTTTTTAAAAACACACGGAGACTACACTTGAACAAGTATTTTTATTTATTAAGATGCGCAAATTATGAACGTGACATAATTATAGGAAAATTATCGATTCTAATTGTATTCTTCAATTTTTTTTCTTTTCATTTTGTTTCTCCATTAGACACAGTTTTATTTATTATACATATTTTAATGTTCTACTTATTTTTGGGTAAAATATACACACTTATAGTATTATAAAAAGTATTATAAAAGAGTCGTAAAAACTTAATGTCTGATACTACGAGGATCGTTTTGGTTGTTGTTGGCTGCTATCTTTTAATGTAGGTTAAATTCTGTGACATATACTATCTGCCCCCCCCCCTGTTCAAGCTTTCAATCGAACCAGGGGTGGGCTGGAGGGGGCTCGGGGGGCTCGCGCGATCCCCTTGTTAAGATAAGAAAATCATTCGTCTTAGATCAAATCAGCACCTAACTGTAATTTCTGTAGATGGTTAAATTTTATTATGAAACAAGACTTAGTAGCCCCTTCATTTTTTCATTCAGCGTTGTGGGCTTTCGTGCCGGACCTCATGGGTTTGAGTTAATCACCAGTCGTGTCTTAGCCTTATCATTATATCTCTACTACTCTCTTTGAAAAAGTATGGTTGAGCGACTAAGTAGCAAACAGTTTCCGTAGAAAAAAGACTTTTGTTGAGATATCTTCATTAGGAGGCCATATGCTCCACATTGGGAGCGAAAATGGATACAAATAAATGGATAAGGTTTACCGCGCCCCTTGTTTAGATATTGGCAGCCCACCGCTGAATCGAACCCATTTCCGATGTCAGTACTTTTAGTATACCCTTCTTTTAATTCATAGATTACACAATATATGTAAAATATCCTATTAAACATCTTAAAAGCTTTTCACAACGTTTAAATAACCAAATGCCTCATGCTTTGGAGTTTGGAGTGTCTCTCCTCCGCTTTGAAGACGTACGCACTCCTTAGTTGCGTTACTGTTTGGGCTTCTATAGATACGTTACTTTTTTAAGCCTAGAGGCTCGAAAAAAGCCCGTTCGACCGAGTTCTATATTACCAAAGAATGGTTTTACCAACCTATTCGATGTGTGTACCGTTTGTGTGTTTATTAACTCCCCTTTTAAATAGTACAATTTACGTCTAGAGGGGGCTAAGCTATTTGGAATACTAAATAATATGTCGATATTTGTAAATGAGTGAGAGGTGGATAGGAGTGACGTCGCGATACAAACAATATATATATTTTAATATTTTTTATTTACTCATTTTCTTGACATTAACCACTTGAATACCAAGCGGGCACAGGTGTCCGAAACATATGCAATCGAACACGGATGTCAAAGACATTTAAAAAATCAAATACTTGGTATTCTAATAGAATATAAGCAATATTTAGATGAATATGTATAGTGCTATCTATACTGAGTCAATATAGGTTTTTTAAATATCGAATTCAAGTGTATATTAGACAAAATTATTTTTCTCAAAAACACGCAGTGTCTCTGGGACAAATTAATGATTTATTTGTGCGGCATTCAAACCGTTAAAATATAAAATAAAATATTTAATGAGAACACTGAGAGTGGAGGGTTCAAAGACGTGACGTACTTAATTAACGTACGGGGCAGTGTAAAAGTTTATGTGACTACACGTGCCAACGAGTAATCGGGGGTGGGAGGTTAGTAAAATAGTAAAAACTGTGTGTTCACACTATGTAATGGGAAAGATGTTAATTTAAGTGACGTCATTTGGTAGGAGGGGGACATAAAGGAGGAAGTCTAAATTGACAAAACCGTGTGACGTCATTTATTTACGACCCTCTTATTCGAACAAGCTACGGTCAATCATTCATTGTCTTGTAAGACTGATGATATCATATTGAGTTGACGTTTTTTGTAATGTCAATAAAAAATATTTTCGTTGGCAACGGGGCATAAGATTGCTATTAATTACAAAATTTATTTATATTAGCAATAATAATATTATTTTCTCGTTTAATTTATTGACAAGAGTGTCGTTATAACCGGATTTTTCTGCCGCTGGCAGATGCATTTCATCAGCTAGCACAATACTCGTCGTTATCAATAATTATTTATTCAGCAACGCGAAAAGATCAACCAGCCTTTCATGTAATAAAATTTTTAATTAGCATATTTAGAAAATAAAATTTTGTCTCGTCGTTCTCGAGAAAGTAAGAGTATGGTATACTTATAGATAACTCTTTATTATAAGCCACGACACGTGCTGTAACGTTAAATTTGCATAATACATTATATTCTGAATTATAAAACCAATAATTTATTCGAATTAATTACCAGCTTACTGGTTTTGCATCCTAAAAGAGATGATGTAACTTGAAATGGGACACTTTTTGATAAGCATTCGAAATGTAAATTTCATTCCGTCATC
Source organism: Himalopsyche anomala (assembly GCA_031772345.1). Classification (NCBI taxonomy): domain Eukaryota; kingdom Metazoa; phylum Arthropoda; class Insecta; order Trichoptera; family Rhyacophilidae; genus Himalopsyche; species Himalopsyche anomala. The sequence goes on from CM062829.1 coordinate 8,530,671, forward strand.
AATTTGTTAATTTCAAATAAGCCCACAATAATTGATGTCGCATCGATCGAATAGAACATTTTTGAATCACATCATCGATATTCATCTGTTTTTGTTTTTGTTTTTGGCATTTGTCGCCACCATGCTGCATACAATTACAATGATCAGCGGGCTCAAAATATGGCGACTATTTTCATTAATTAGCATTTTCTAGCCTCACCTATGACATACAATATTTAATTAAAAAAATGTAGCACGAAGTAATCTAGATGTCAGTTTTTGTGGTCTAGCGGTTAGAACTGTACCCTGGCGATCATGTGGGTCTGGGCTTAAGTCGAAGCAAGGTTAACATAAAATTTAGATTTTGTCAACAAATTTAATATTACTTTTAAGGTGTTCACTGTCAATACTTGGTGGAAAGACATTATATTAATGAAAACACAATATTCTTTTGTACTTCATTCCACTTTATTTAATATGTCAGGACCGGTTGACGATGCTCAGTTGACGATGCTCGTAATGAGCGAAACCGGTCCTGACATATTAAATAAAGTGGAACGAAGTACAAAGGAATATTGTGTTTTTATTAATATCTAATATTTACGAATATCGGCATGGATGTTTGTTATTTCTTTCCTCGTCGAGTTGATCTCAAGTGGTTTCGAAAAAATGTCATGTGATTTAAAAATAACTGTCACCTAGGTCTTTTGTTATTACAAATAACCAAATATTATTTTTCATAATAAAAATATTTTATGTACAAAGCCTTTGAAATACGTTACTAAAACACAATTATTAGATCAAACATATAAGTACATATTTAGAGATCACCTTCATTTTGTAAAACAGTTTTCATTAAAAAATAATCCAGCGATATGTATTATTTGGGAATTCAACCTCCCGACGAGTCTCAAGCACATGATTTTACCACAGGTAATTAATTATGTAAGCAGCTTGCAAATAAATAATTAAATCCAATTAGAATAATATTATAAGTTGGTATTACTGTGACACGTGCTGCGAATTTTTCCGAAGTGGCTCAACTTGCTAGCTTCATATTCCAAATTGTGGGATTCCAGCGACCCGGAAAATGTTCGGCTACTATCCATAGGATGTTTTTGACAGAATGATGCTGACGGGAGAGAGCTAAGCAATTGCAGGATGACAGGAAATTCTAGTAGCGACGAATGGTGGAAATAGACCCCACATAGGGAGTATACATAAGGTCAGTAGCTAGAAATTTGGAGCCTTCATGAAGACGTCACGCAAGGCCTTCCCACGCAATTTGTTTATATTGGGTAGGTAGAATTTTAGGTCTCACTCTTTTCTTGACTCTGCTGTAAAAGGGTATTGATATTCCTATTCGTTGTTTGACTAAGATCTTGTAATGGAAGTAACATGCATTGATTTACAAATCATTCTTGATTTGTAACCAATGATATGGATGTCTGTGATATTATTAATGATTCTGAAAATAGGTTGGTTGAGTGATAAGTTTGCATTTGTCTATTTTTATCATTCACCCTCTCCATCAGCTAGTTTTTATTTATCAAATTCTGTTCAGATGTTCTATTAGTATAGGAGCCCCTAGCTGGTCGATCCCAATTACGATTGTAAATACATTTTGAAGATAATGATTTCCATATTTTTTATTTGCAAGCATGGATGAAATTATTAATATCACGGTCGCAAAATTTATTTGGTTTTTTCATATGTATATTTAACGATATTTTGCCTTTAACCACTCTAAAGCTAACGACCCACCGGTGTGTCGCATACCTACTAACCACACACGCTACCCACCAGTTTGTTGTCATTATTACGACGTCAATAAATATTTTTTAGAGTTTGGATCATTAAAGAAGGGTCCGAAATTTCTTAAGGACTTACAAAATGAATATAAAGTTTTCCTTTATTAGTTTTTAGAAAATTGCTAGCTTACAGGGCAAAAAACGTTATATTTTTCTAGCTGTTAACGGGTTAAGAATCAATATTTTTAACTCTAACGAACTAAAATATCACCATATATTCATATAACACTAATATAAGAATTAAATAGTCATGTAACATAGGGGTCACCAAAATTTTCGAGAAACGGGCCGGATATTTTTTTTTATAAATACTGGAGGGTCGGACACAAAATATTCTTGTTGGAATCCTTTAAGAAATTTTATAAAACTATTATTTCGCATGCATACAATATTTGTAGCTGTTAATCATTGAAGGGCCGGTTCCGGCCCGCAGCCGTAGTTTGGTGACTGCTGACGTAGCATATAGACTTAAAGTAGGTCCCAAACTCAAAAAGATTGATTACCTTTACAATGTCCATTCGATCTTCTTCTCGACTTAGCCCTGTGTGGATCTCGAACTCCTGAAGGATTTTTCACACAGTTTACTGTTTTGTGGATCAGCAGACCACAAAGTCTGAGAGCCACTGAGAATCATCAGCAACAAGATTATTTTAATGTTGATACAAGTGTGACATGTAGATTATTTGTTATTAAAGTAAATTGTGTTGCTGTTGTTTGTGCTCACACATTTTCTTTATGGCCAGAATTTTTGCATTTTATTTATATTTCTCTTAGATACAGACTGTTGCTATAGAATGAATAATATAAACGTAATTCAAGTTTTACAAAATTTTACAAATAGCATTAAAAAAGTATTTGATGGTTTGTCATCACTGGTCCAAACTTGGGGAGACGAAAAAATATTAGCTTCTGTGAGAGTGATTGACAATCTACTTTGATTGTTCCCATGACAATGAGTTCTGCCATGTTCAATAAATTAGTTTTAATAAAGATATTAAAGGTACACATATTTGCTTTTATTAGATATTGTCAATATTTCAATATTTTAGGAGTGGTAGATAGGTGGGAGGGGGGGGGGGTGGTGGGTGGTGAAGAGGTAGGAGTGAGGGGAACAGTAGAGGAGGGGGGGTGAGGGGGTGGGGTAATGTAGGGTGGGGTGGGGACGTGGGTTATTGGATGTAAGTGTTGGGTTCGTGGTGGGAACCCACGATAAATTTGTTTTATGCGGCCCGGTAGAAGGTAAAGGTTGGGCATCACTTTTATACATTAATATAGTGAAGATTGATACACGAATGGTTTAAGAGTAAGTGTAGCAGCTTACAGCGATATCCATACAAAATTAAGACAAATTATTTAATGGCTTATTTACAAACATTCGTTTAATATATAAAATCTAGCTTAATAAGATTTTCAAATCATCAAATTTAAGTATATTGTGATGCTAGTGGTGTGCTTAAACAGAGACCTATATTTTTCAATAAAAAATCGTATCTCACCCAAAACGCACTCTTTATGTAAAAAAAAAAATATTAAACGTTAGCAAAATCAAATAAATTAATAAAAACGTGGTATTCTACGAGAACTGAGTAATATAAAGATAAGATTAAGGCAGGACAAGTGGTTAGCTAATAGCCTATTTAAGGATCAAAATTTTGCTGGGAGATAATTTTAAACATCACAGACATCCATGCCTTCGAACGGTAATCCCTAAATTGTTTGAAAAATACGTCCGAGCTGGGATTTAAGCCTTTATCTCTGCAACCGAAGCCAACAACCACTCAATCACGGAGCCGGAATATACATCAATATTAAAACGTACAATTAAAAATGGACAACTTTACCAAATGTTTTGTGGTTTGTTCGGGTCTGCTTATTTGAAAATTTGAAGTTGAATGTTGAAGTCCATCATTTATTCGTATCCGGGACGATTTATAAATAAATTTATTATCATAATACCTTTCCCAATGTGTCATATGAATTGATATGACAGTTACATAACACCGGCCGAGTCGGTCTAATTTTTCTGATTCAAGTGAACTTGAATGTCTGTTGGAATTATTATAACTATGTTTAATAAATTACGTTTTTTTAATGGATTTGTGGATTACTTTGAGGAAATCTAATTCTAAATAAAATTAATGCGACAGCATTGATATTATATGCGTAAAGCAAGCTTAATAAATAAGTTATTATTTAAATTAAACTTACAATGACGATTCTTACTTTTTATGAAAGTCCGTTATAACTACTACATCGATAACCAATGCATTCTCGATTTATAAACACGATTTTTGAGAAATCCTACATGTTATTTAAAGCAATCTACACGGTTAACTTTTGCACACCGACATAAGCAGCGGCGGACTAAGCACGTGGGAAGCCATAGGCTCAGTAAAATTTGTAGGCCCTGTTTTTCGGATAACATAAAAATGTCAGAAAATTCCAAGTAAAATAATAAAAATATATTAAAATCTGAACAAAAAGTATATGGGTTATATTGTATAAGCTATTGAGATTCGGAGGCCCAAAGCGAGCGCCTCATATGCTTATATGTTAATCCGCCACTGGAAAGAAGACATATATAGAAGGTTTTTTTGTAAATTAATTAATAATATAAATGATAATCCTTAATTGGCCAAATTCGTACGGTAAATGCTTTAGTTTATTAATCTGGAATTTCAGCGTTGCTCTTACCCGAGTTTCTTATTACGATAAATTATACTACGTTTGTCATTCACAAATAATAACGTAAGTTTTTTTACAAAAAATGCCATAAACAATCATAGTTTTATTATTGAAATTGCTTAGTATTTTTTTTAAAATTCATATAACATTATTGGTCATTGATCGACCGCCATTCGTCATTGAATAGCTTGATAAAATTAGCCCATCATGCCCGAAGAAATGAGAGATACTTTCCAGATCGAATTCCTGCTTTCTTTGAATGTGACAATAAAATGGCTGGCTTTCTGCCAACAGGTTAGTTACTATTGCAGGCCCATCTAAATTGAATACTCATCTATGCAGGCAATTGTGACCAAATTTGAATTACAAAACTGTTTTTTTTTAGCAGAAAAGAGATAAATTATATCAAAAGGGTTTTATTTAAATCGAATGAGGTGTGATTTAAATTTAATTTTTGTATTAAAATGAAATATAAGGCATTACAAAGTAAGATAAAAACATTATTGTTAAGATTAAACTTTGATTTAAAAAATGATCTCAGATATAAAACATGTTATCTTATAATGGAAAATTTTTCAAGATTTTAACTTTAAATGAGTATAATTCAGATTCTAAGCCTCTCCCTTCTGACAATATAAGGATAGAAAAATGTGTTTGAACAAAACACTAGTCGTTATCTAGTTGCTTTCTCTAAAATTTTCATGATCATAAAATCATAAGGGTAGGTTAGATTAGATGAAAACGTCACAAAAATTATACCTCAACATACGAATCTGTATGTGATTTACAAATAATTTATCAATGTCCATTTGAAGATTTACGTCTTCGATCATAACCAAAGAGAACATTACCTCTCTAAATTATTACTGAAATAACTTGCAGTGAAAAGAGTGCTTAAAAGTGAAATTAAATCATTAATAAATAGTACGTATAAAATGCAAAGCTTCAAGCAATAAAATATATAAGCTATGATTTCAACTGCAGCCATACTTTGATTGTTTTAGGTTTCGATATCGTCACCACAGTGGCGGATTAAGTACACGAGAGGCCCCAGGCACCATAAAATTGGTAGGCCTTTTTTTGGATAACATTAAAACGTCAGAAAATTCCATGTAAAATAATAAAAAGAAAATAAAATCTGAAAAATTATATGGGTTATATAATATAAATTATTTTTGAGGCCCCTACGATTTAGAGGCCCCAAGCGCGCGCCTCATTCGCTTAAATGTGAATATGCCACTGCGTCATCATAAATCAAAATGGCCAGAAGAATTTGGTAAAAAGAAATTGCTGAAATTTATAAATCATAGTTTAGATTTCATTGCTCAAAGTATTTGTTTTACAGTTAGCTGTTTTTTTACGTATGACAGCGTTATAGCACTCGAATTTATTGGACATGTAATGGACATGCTAAGACTCGAATAGATTTATTGTTATCATTCAAACATTTCAAACCATACACAAAAATATTTCGATTACGGATGCAAATATACGGCGATGGGGTAACTTGTCATGTGTAAACGATGGCTTTCTCTACACCGTATTTCGTCTGTACTCATTGTAGTCAATCTTCATCTACGCAAGTGACTTACAATGTCGACTACTGTCCTGTTTCTAAATAAAAACAACGATGATAAAAATTGTACAGCTCAAATCAGTAATGCGAGTTTATCACATACGGACGGAAGATATTCAAATTACTTAATATTGTAACGAAAAAGTGCGAAAACAATCAATCTAATTATAATTAAATAAAAGCAGAAAAATAGTGTTGAAATGTGAGTGACGGTGATATAATTTTTCAGAAGGTTTTACTAGTAAGTTATTATGTTTTTTAAAATTGTTCCGGTTTTTTTTTTTAGTTATTATATATTTTTATAAAATGATCAGGACCGGTTTTTGCCAACCGCAATACGTTCGACTCAAACATTACTAGTCTAAACCAACTGAACGGCTCAAATAGATAAATGGGTTGTGCTTTAAAATAAATGAAGAGTTCAGAAGAGGAGGAACAAAAATATATTATTTCATTATAACTCTTTAAAGTGATGAGGGGGTGGGGGTTGAAGGGTCTTATAATGCAGAGTTTCCTAATATTTATTTGACTCGCGTACCACTTGGTAGTATATTAAGCAAAATTGTACCACCATATAAAAATGATTGAATTGACATGACATGGTAGACACAAAGGATCTGTTTTGTTAAGAAATTATGTGTAAAAAAGTTATTTGGTAGATAGGTAAAACAGTTTTTTATAAAACTTACCCATGCAAACCGTAAACAATTGGAAAATGGATAAGTTGTAATATTTTTTTTCCTCATAATAATATTTTTTTAACCGACTACGCTGTAATTGGGTAATTGTTATTTATGTTTAATTAACCTTTTTTTTTATCTAGGATATAATTTTCTATGTTCAAATGAGTGTATTTTGTAAAGTGAAATAATAAAACAACAGTGTTATAAAAAAGTAATTGCTGCTTGGAAAAAAGTGTACAAAATTGGACAACCAGTGCAAAAATGGCCAACTTGCTGTTGATGTTCGTGAGAAGGTAATAAATTGATATTATTATTAATACTATCATAGTTTAACTTCTCATAAACACATACGTAGATGCACTTTAATCTGCAAATAATTTAATTGCAAGAAGCCAAGAATTCAAATAGTAAAAATTCATCCTATGATTTTTTTTATTTATTATGTCAAGTGAGGATGTGATGATTAAACCGTTAACAGCTAGAAAAAAATAACGTTTTTTGTCCTGTAAGCTAGCAATTTTCTAAAAACCAATAAAGGAAAACTTAATATTCATTTTGTGAGTCCTTAGAGATGTCGGACCCTTTTTCAGTGATGCAAACTCTAAAAAATACTTATTGACGTCGTAATAATGAGAACACACTGGTGGGTAGCATGTGTGGTTAGTGGGTATGCGACACACCGGTGGGTCGTTAGCTTTAGAGTGGTTAAACATGAAATGAAGATAAAGTAAGCCGGGAAAGCCATATTAATATCATTGATTGTTAGTTTCTTACGCTTTTCTGACGATTAGCTGTACGTGTTTATAAAAAACAGACTAAAAATTAAATCGATGTGTATTTTGTATATATAATATATCGACTCGTAATAGGCAGAGAATCGTAACCGATAGTTTATAATGTTCACAGGAGAAGGTTTTTTTTTAAATTTAGTTCGAAAAAGAAATTCCTTAAGTGCGGTTAGAAAATAGTAATATATGTTCAACGCCTATCCTGATATTATAATAAAATTTTCTGACTAAGTTCAGTTTTCTAGATCAGTGTTTCTCAACCGGGGTTCACGTGGAACAAACGATAACAAGTCAAAACATTAAAATGCACAGGTCCTAAAAAGATTAGGCGAATGAGATAACGCTCTAAAAATTTTTTTCACGGCTTATTTGATATTGAAAAATTATTGGCTTAAAATGCAATTTACCGAATTGTGTCGCTTTGGTTATTTTGCTGATTATGGGTCGATATATTAATTAAGGCAGCGCTCGGAAAAGTGGTGGTCCGCAGAGAAATATGAAAATTGTTTGCATTTTTAAATCCACAGCAAAGTATACAAAAAATAATAATGACTTACACGTATGAAATCATCTCGATCTCGCACAACAAATTTATATAACTTTAAAAAAGCTTAAAAAATCTTAAATGTGATCCGCAGGATTCAAAATGTTGAATTAAGTGGTCCGTCAGGTCCTAAAGTTTGCCGACCGCTGTATTACGGTATAAAATAAAATTCACCCAAATTGCATTCCATGGAAATACTTTAAATGCAAAGATGTTGTATAAGTTTTTAAAAAATAATTAAAAAAGTTAACAATCATAATGTGTTTATACAACTGAAAGAATATAATTAACTTTTAAAAATGTATGCTTATATTAACTATATCGAAACATATAAAATACAAATAAAATGATAATTCTTTTTTAAAAAATGGCCAAGTGAGTTTAGTGAATTATATTTTGAACAGATTTTTCATGTAACCTATGTAAAATCCTTGTAATCAATACTCTTTTATTGGGAAAAGGTTATTATTGAAGCTAATAAATCTTTTCTATTATAATATAGTTTACAAGTACACGGATGGGATAGACGTCACGTTTCCATTGAAAAATCACGTGTACGATTATTTATTTAAGGCAGTGGTTTCCAAACTTTATGTTACTACGCCTCCCTTTGAAAAAAACGTATCCTAGCGCCTCCCCATCCTTTATTTCATATAGCAATAAAGACACGTAAATAAAGTATTTTAAGCTGTTCGCGCCTCCCTTTTCAATAGTCCACGTCTCGCAGGTTGGAAATCGCTGATTTAAGGATTTAAAAAATTACCCATTACAATATTACAGGTTTTATAATTATTTCAAAATATTTATGTGCTTATTATTTATGCTGTGAAATTAATTGTTGTGTTAAAATTTGCCTCCTTAAATTAATATAAAATAATTTAAATCAAGCAGACGGTGTTTATCATCAACCCGATAAATCACAAATGTCACTCCATTACCAAGGCCATGTTTACTAACCAAGTGTTATCTGAGAAAATATGTTTAACCAACAACAAAATGTCGTATAAACATAATTTTATAAAAAAAGTTATTATGGATATGAAGTTTATGTATTGTAAAACAACATATACTCGGATTACGTATAAGAAAACACAGTGAATTCACTGTAACAAATTATCGTGAAACACGGCATAAAGAAATATTAATCATCCATTAACGTTCAAGGTGTCAAATATAATATAATATGGAGTAATTTTCTTATTACGAATATTACATTACCAGCGGTAAACTGCCAATGCGTAAAAAAATGGACTCGCTTGGTCTCAGAACTATTCGCGTAGCAAAGCGGGTGCGGTAGAAGCGAATCGCCCCGGGCGGCACATTTTTGGGGGTGGCATTTTCAAAAATAAATACAATATAAGTGTAATAAATAACACCACTGAATCGAATGTTATTTAATACAATTATATTATGCTACACCAGTGTCTGCCATTTTTTTTCCTTTACGGCACACTGATGAATGGAACTAGTACCGCGGCACACCAAGATGCCGCAGATTATCTCAAAAACTCCTTTTTTTTTTTTAGCTCACCGAGGAATTTGAAATCCTCGATTTGGTATACTTTTCCGCAGATTATCTCTAAAACTCATTTTTTTAGCCCACAGCTTTTAGGCATTATTTAAAATTAACGCTTCTCTCACCGCGGCACACCTGAGACTTCTTGCGGCACACAGTTTGGCAGACACTGTGCTACACTATGTAATATAAAGTACAATAATTAATATCAATAGCCAAAAAATATGCTTTTAAGTTCCAAGATTGATGTATTAGTATTATAGTAATTGGTACCTTTTTGCTTTTGGTTTGTTTCAAACGATAAACTTAAGCTGTCGTAGATAATATTATATTATATACTATTTGCCAGAAAATTGTCAGTTAATTTTATTAGTAATTTTGAATAAATGATGGTACAGATTAATAAATATTAGAAAATGCTCTTCACAAAATTGTTTACAATTAATATAATGAAGCAAAACAAATGTACACGTGTGAGGTATGACCTTTCACAGAATTGTTTACAAAAATATTGCGTTTAATATCTTGGAAAATTTAGAAGCAATACATATCAAGCATCGGGGTTTTTAAGCAGTGTTAGACAATAAACAAAAAATGGCTAGGTGTCCTTTTCTACGAACCGAAAATAAACCATACGATATGTATATACGAATATTTTAAGATAAATTTGAAAAGGCAACAAAGTATTGTGTTTCATAATACTCTTAAACCACGTACAAAAAAATCAGTTCGGTATTGATTAGATCTGAGGATAATGTTTTTCTTTATTTAATAAAGGTTTCGACAGCCTAAGTTGAATTTATCAAGTAGCTCGCGCAATCCCCTACGAATTCTTTCCAGACTACCCTTTTATAATCAAAGGATGTGTGAGATGCGTCTATAAAACTTAGTGATACAAAAAGTGATCGAAGCTAAATAACAACATTTTTCACACACACAAATCAGGGCTACGGAGTTGTTAAGGGTAAGAGTCACGGTCTACAGAGACACCTACATATAATTAAAATAAATTATTAAATTGCTTATATACAAAACATCGTTTAATTGATAGAATTAAGCTAAATAGGCTTCTTAAATCATCCCAGTTGCGATAAGCATTCCTTATTATCATATATTATAATAGAGTTTGTTTGTAAAAAACGAACAGGGAGCCAGTGGCGTGCTTAATCAGACTCCACGACTCCGACTCCACTGTCCTGAGAAAAATAATGATTCGATGATAAATTGGAACGTTTTTACAAAGCATGATACTTTATTTATTATTTTAGTTATGTATGAAAAAAGTTCATAACCATATTAAAAAAAATATTATATATGTAAAGACTTTGTGGATTAATTAGCTATTTTTCTGTTTAATTATATTTTTAATGTAATAAAATATGCATACAAAAACAATTAAAAAGTAAAAGTAGCAACAAAGTATTCAGTATGCAGCAGTTTTTGCTAATAACAGGGTCATTAGATGATACTGGCAGTTTTTTTGACCACGAGCTCCAGACTAGACTAGTCTAAACTGGACCAGATAAATATAATGTTAGATTAATATACAATTAAAATAAGTTCGGTAAAACTCCACAATGTTATTGAAGACTTCACCTCGTCAAATCCTTTATTTATAGCACAATTTCTAATACAAAAATTCACTTTTAGATTGGTAAATCGAACGTGTTAATTCCAATTTCAAAAATAATTGTAGAATTGTTGTTTGAATGGATTAAGATTATGGGAGAGATACACTGACATCTATTAGCGATAAAAATAGATGTATTTTTTTTTTACAAAATAAGAGGTTATTGATAAAATATAATATTTTTTATGATATGTTTTTAATTACCATCTTCTATATATTAAACTCATGAGATTAATGTTTTTTTTTTATTTCTATAATATATGTGTAGTGTGTAAACACCATAAATGTGTAGATACTTTTTCTAATAATATAATGTAGATGTCGCACTGCTGTCAGATAACACTAACAATATTAATGCATTGTAATAAATTTATTATAATATCGATAATTTGGTTGTTTTAAATAGGTTTCGAAAAACATAAAAAAACAATTCCAGTGAATTCCAGTCAATCATACTAATTTGATTTATACTAAGTTCCTGGTAATTGTAAAATTGTCTTGTTTATCGGTTGTAATATTATTACAATATAATAATATAACTGATAAAACTATTGTAATATTTCATAGGAAATTTGGTGTCTACAATTTGCGCTAGATGTCGTTAAGAACAATTAAAACCAAGTACCCAAACCGGAACTGAACCGAAAATCGGAAAAAACTTATTTTCCACGGGCCACACCAAAAATAATGCAGTTCATTTATTAAATTGTGTACTTGAAAAGTCTATCCTTGATTAAGCTTAGCGAGTGCTTTTGCAAATACTAGAAATAAATGATTCAATTTTATTATTTCAATTTAAATGTAGAAATAGTTACTATCAAATGAAGAATAGTTTAATGTCAAAAAAAGGAATGGCGATAATAATCTTTTACTTGTTGTCAGTGTTGACCATATTAGAGAACAGTAAACAGTTCGTTTTTGTCGAGATTCATTTATTAATTGAAACAAAGAGGTTACTGCTGAACCACGCCACTGTATTCCTGTTATTATTTTTTTTACATATAACTGTTATTGGAGTAGAATAATAAAGAATACTTGTTTCAACTAGGATGTTTTAAAAATTTTATAGAACTAGATTTTATCACTGTTTGTAAATAAGTCACTCAACAGTTTTACTTAATTATTATAGATGTCGCTGTAGACCGTTCCACTTATCCTTATGAATGAAGCATGCCATGACTTAAAAATGTCATATGATTACGATTTTTATTTTGATGTTTTTCCAAAATAATAGTTTTAGAAGTTCAAACCTTAAGTCTAAAAACTTGTTTAGGATTTTTTTTCTGCATTTGTTGTCTTGATGTGAGTACTTATTTATTAATCGTAAAAATGGTCTACAACTCATGAAATAAATGGGATTTTGAAAGGATTTTGACATGAATAAACTATGCATAGTTTGAAAAAAGAAAACATTTTTGTAGAAATATCGTTAAGCACTTCTTTGTATATTTTGTATATTCAAATCGATTGAAAACTGTGACTTTACTTTATATTAACAAATCAAGACAAAAAACATTATGAGTATCGGGGGAAAGGAGGTAGTCCAGTGGTGGGGAATCTGCGGCCTTTTGGCTAGTCTGATGCGGCCTTTTGACTTGTACCAATTGTTTTTTTTTTAATAAATCTGGATATTTTTTTAATACATACACAATTTTACAAAAAATATACGCAAGCGTTTGGAGAAAGAGCGTAATCAGCCCGATATATGTTGGACAGACAAAAAAGGGGGGAGGGGGTGTTAACGTTTTCATTACTGAGGCCTTATGTTGAATCAGATAAATGAATGTGGCCTTTAGAAATGAAAAGGTTCCCCACTCCTGGGGTAGTCAACCACTTGACGGTCAAATACACTACTAAATGACTTATATGTGGAATTTTCGTGTACCTTCTTAAGTATATTATCGTTATTTTATATGATACTGACGATTGACAGCCATAAATAATTATTTGGAGCGATAAAAACTATTTGAAATCGGAACATCGTGAATCACATCTAGGGTTGTCAGGTGTCCCGGATTGTCCGGGAATGTCCCGGAATTGGAATCGCTGTCCCGTATCACGGATGAGTACAAAAATGTCCCAGAAATTTAGAGAAAACTATTTAACTTCGATTCGAAAGTCTCGGAAGAGCTTAAAAAAAACGAGTCAAGCTGGTATTTTGGACAAATCGGTAACGAAAGTCAGCAAATCGGACAAATGTCCCGGATTCACTTGCAAGAAATCTGGCAGCCCTAATCACATCAAATGTTAATGTCAAAATAATTGAATTTAATGTAAAATTTTGATTGATTCTAATCAACCAAATCACGCATGCATATTAGACTAAAATTTTGTGTAGACATAAAAGAAATGTTTGGTATATAAACTTCTATTCTCGTAAAGGATTTTTCTATTGTTAGTTTTACACAGTACCAGATGACAGAATCTTTTATATATTCATTACTTATGTCGCGTATGTCGCTTACAAGCGGGAAAAGGCAATAATGATTTAGCAAGAACTAAGGCGTCCCACATTATAGACTTAATGAAAAAGACGAAAAAATTAAGGCAAATCAAAAAACTAAAACTCATTTCCATTCGCATTTCTATCAAATGAAGAATTGTTTGCGAATAAGACTAAAATTGATAACGCATATCATAAGCTTCGGTGATATTTTGCATAATTTTTTCTAAGTATTTATTATCGATGAAATAAATTTATGTCATCCTTATCAGTATTGCTATGCGAAAAAAAAATAAACATACGCAATCGTTCTCTCTAAAATAATTTCTTTTGGGGGTCCTCCTATCGCTGCCATAGTAACAATTATTATTATTTCATCGCGATATACTACGCACCTCATTTTTACAATAACAATAATCAATATTTAAATGCGTAATACCATTTATTAGAAGCTCCATTGGTCGTTGTACTCTGACGAAGTGTCAATAGAAATCAGTGGTCTGTTTAGATTTGTATAATAATTGACAATTTCTTCATAACATGCGTTTTAAATCCTGCTCTATAATCTCTATTCTCACATATAAATTATAACTATCTAGGCCAGTGGTTTCCAACCTTTATGTTACTGCGTCTCCATTTGAAGAAAAAAATATCTTCGCGCCTACCCATCCTTTATTTCATATAGTAATAAAGACACGTTACATATTTTGGACTGTTCGCGCCTCCTTTTGTCCAATCCAATAAGGCGTGCCGCCTACCAGGTTGAAAATTGCTGACCTAAGCACTAATTATGGAAGACTTTACTTCCTTCCTAGCATATTGTTTGTAATTGAATTTTAAAGTTAACTATAACTACAGTTTTATAGTTTTTCTATAACTTAAGCATCATAACTGCGGTTATTTGAACTGTTTTTACAATCGATATTTTATGATTTATTTAACCAATCAGAGCAGGGGTGGGCTTGATGGGGCTCGGATGGGCTTGCGTGATCCTCTTGCCGGCAAAGATATAAACATGAACCATAAAATAATCTGTGCAGTAGGTCACACTCTCATGAGTGTCTTAAGTATTTTTTAACTACTCAGCAACCATCTTATATTATCTTAAAACATTAAATATCCCTTTCTTTTTTATACAATACGAATAAGTCATGTTTTCATAGAAGATACTAAATGATCTGTGCTACAAGTTATATATATATATGTAGACAGTGGCGGATTGAGCACTTTGGAGGCTCTAGGCGCAATAAATTTCGGAGACCCTGTTTTTCGAATAACATAAAAGTGTTACAAAACTCTTCGTAGAATAATAATGGATATCGAAAACTGAAATTAAAATATAAGAATTTATATAATTTATGCTATTTTTGAGGCCCCTAAAATGTGGAGGCCCCAAGCTCGCGCCTCTTGCGCTTATGGGGTAATCCGTCACTGTATGCAGAGCCAAACATTTTTGAAGTCCTTATCCATTTTTTGTATTGTTTTGGACAAAGATATTCATTTGTTTTATTACTACAGACAAAATTATAATAATACAATATGTAAACATCGCTAAAGCAATGGGGGCACGTTCCTTAGATACAGAATGAGTAAAATGGAATATGTATTTTTTATTATATGTAGTATCTAATTAATACTTTGTCCTGAACCAAGTGCATCGCGACGACCCGAAAATCATTTCACTCCATTTCGTATTGTGATAACTTTATTGATAACCTGTTTGACCCGAATGGAGTCATAAAATCATTTAAAACTATATTCCATATCAACAAGAGGAATCCCGCTAGTTGATATTGAATGTTATACAAAGTTCCCCGCTCTATTTCTTGGCAAATAATTATTCTCAATCCATGTGTAATAGTTTTTTATTGGTCAATCTAAATAAAGAAAGCTTCAGAAAACAGTTAAATTTGCGGTAGTTAATGGTAATATTTTATCATTTTTTGTATTGGCAGCAAGGGTTAGAAAGGAAGTAAATAGTTATTTTATACTAGTATAATTCAATAGTTGACGACATATCATATATTATTGTGCAAGTGCTACGAAATAAATCAGCGGCTCCCAGTTCATATCGACACATGAGCTGAGTCTATGCTAATTATAATCAGGGCGTTTTTCCCCATGTAAACGCAGCGGAACGGCGTTCCGGCACTTTTGTCTCGTCATTTTTAACATTTCAAATCAATCTTCGCAAAAAAATATTTTAATTTTGCTTTTGCTTTGAATTTTTTTTTTCCCTCGAAAACCATTGTTTTCTTGTCGCCAACTAAGGTACCTTTTGAATGTTATACGACGGGTACCTTAACACTCACAAATTAATGTACTAATAGTAATACAAAACAATGCCAGATCCATAGACTTACTCTGGGACCAGAGCCAAGCTTGATATATTGTTTTAAAAAAAAGAGGTTGATTAACAAGCAGTTCTCATAGAAAACTTCGGTTGAAAAACTTCTATTCAAAAACTATATGCTCATGTATATCGACTGTGGAAAGGAGAAAGGACGTAACCCACAGCTTTTTGAAAACAGTTTTTTTTCGATAATCGCATTGTGTCCAACTTGATACACGTTCTATCAAAATGGTGTAAGCTGTAAATGCCGAATTAGTATCTAAATTTAGCTTTTATGTTTGAAAAAAAATGAGCCTGTGAAAATTGAAACCACGAAAAAAGACTAAAAATAAGGTTTTTTCAAGACAATTTATTTAATTAATATTAGATTATGTCAATTAAACACCAGTTTCGAAGTCTCCGTGCACGTCAAGGCTGTGTATATTTCATAATTTGCATATGGTACAAAATCATCAAAACACGTTTTTTGTGCCTCCTGTAAAATTTGATATATGTGGGTTACGTTCTTTTTCCTTTCCACAGTCGATAAGTAATATTAGTTTGTTAAGAAATAACGTGTCTGTCGCCCATGATTTAAAAGTACGTAATTGATAAATATAAATACAAAATATGGGACGAATTTAAAATTCAGGAAAATAACGAGTTACTTAAGTAGCACCGGTTTTATATTTAATAGCTTCTCCCCATTTTCATTTTTCGTCAAAAACTTTTGTCTAACTTATTTGCAATTAATTGTATTGCAAGAATTATTATAAATCCATGTACTGATTTTCATTGCTGACCGTTTATTTTGATATTATCAATTATATTAACATCATACTATTGATTAATGATCATAAAAAATATTAAAATTTTAAAAATATATAGCTTTGAAAATAACGACAAGTCGTGGTCTTTGCATCACTTCCTAATGCAGTGGTTCTTAACCGGTGCACCGTAAGCTTATTGCAAGTGCACCGCGAAAAAAATGGTAAAAACGAAAAAAATCCGCAAAATAGTAAAAACCGAAAAATCCGCAAAATAGTGATAACCGAAAAAGTCAAAAAAAAATTATGTCCACATATTTTTTTTCGATGTCTTAATTCTGGTGCACCGCCACTTTTTCCCATGATAAAAAGTGCACCGTGACTTCAAAAAGGTTAAGAGCCACTGTCCTAATGCATGGTAATCCATAATTTGGTACGTCCTCAATTCACCATATAATCGTGTAGAATTTCGTGATTCGCGATTGAGATTTTTTTTTCGGTGATTGAATTGTCAAAATGAAAAGATGTGAGACCTTTTCATTAAGCTCTTCCCAGAATTGGACCGTGGAAAGAAAAAATGACATAACCCACAGTTTTTTTCAAAACCGTTTTTTTAATAATCACAAATCACAATGTATACAGCTTGATACATGTTCTATCAAAAGAGTGCAAGCTACAAATTCCGAATTAGTATCTTAATTTAGCTTTTAAGCTTGAGAAATGAAGGGCTTGTAAAAATTTCAACATAGAAAAAGAACTCAAAAAAAAGGTTTTTCTTCAACAATGTATACAATTAAAATTAGCTTAAGTCAATTTAACACCATTTTACAAGTCTCCATACACTTTAAGGATGTATATATTTCATAATTTGGTTTAGCCCAAAAAAACGTTTGTTGTGTAAAAAAAAAATATGTGCGGGTTACGTCCTTTTTCATTTCTACAGTCTAGCTAGATATTTTACAGACACTGGCAACAACAAGGGCACCATAAAAACTAAATGTTTTTCGTCAACATAGACGTAAGCACGATATACTTTGCAACCGGCGAAATTATTTTTTGCACGCCACAAAAATATCGTTCTCTTCTACGCGAAAATATTTCGCGATTTTTTTTACAATCATTTACATAAACAAACAATAATATTGTTGTACGCCTCTAAGCGTTCTGCTGATACAACAAGGAAATAAAATTATCTGCTTGGGATTAGTATAGGATAAACAATTTTTAAATAGTAAGTTCTTTACACCGTAAATGTGCATATGTGTTTACATATTATGTGTACTTACACAATGAAAACACTAAGTCCAAATTCCACCAATGATAAGAAATCACTGACTAAGAAGACCAAGAATTATTGATATTCTGAGATAATTAATAAACACGTCAATAAAATGATTTTTCCAATTTATAACATTGAATTATATACAATAGTTCATGATTTTAAAATAAAGTTATTTATGTGAATTTGTATGTTGTATGATTGTTGATCACGAATTTTAAACTTCGTCAAATATTTTTTTTGTTAAGTTTCTTGTTCTGTCGTGAAACTAAACTGACAGGATAAGGTTACATTATACATTTTTAGGTTATTTGAAAAAAAATTAGAGCTTACGGTGTCACATAGAGAGCGAGTGGATATCAACTCATAAAAAATCTTCCGTATTGTTTTGTACATTTTGCTCATAACAAATACTCCAAGTTACAAGTTTTGAGAAATTTCATACGAATATTTTTCGCAAAAAAATAAAAAACGATTATTATTAATGTTTTTAGGGTGTTCACTGTCAATACTTGGTGGAAAGGCATTATATTAATAAAAACACAATATTCCTTTGTACTTCATTCCATTTTATTTAATATGTCAGGACCGGTTTCGCTCATTACGAGCATCGTCAAAATGTGTTAAACATTTTAATTTTGTGCTATTTTAGAATCACTTTTAATGTAATTGGTATTTTCTTTTCAATGCCAATTGTTGTTTATAACTGTTCATTTTTGTATAAATAGCATTTTTAAATGATATTTCTTATCAGTTGACGATGCTCGTAATGAGCGAAACCGGTCCTGACATATTAAATAAAGTGGAATGAAGTACAAAGGAATATTGTGTTTTTTTCTATTATTAATGTTGTTATGCTGCGGAATACACCCTTCAAAAAGGCTGTAGCGAATGATTGTGTATTAATGAGTAATAAAGGATTTTTTTTATAAGATTTTGATGTATAATATTATACTTCTATGTTAGAGAGGGAAAATAATTTACTAACCTGTCCATTTTTGCATAAATGATGAAATATTTTAATTATAATAATCATTTCCTATAATTATCTGTGCGAAGTTATGTCACGATTACGAAAGTGAGTTTGAATTATTTAAGTGGCATGCTTTATTAAAAAAAAAACAAGAGATAATTCAAACTGGATAAAAAATCTCCTTGTGGAAAATATTTGATAAATTATTTTTAGATATATGTATGTATATCCGAATAGTGCACGCACATTATTTAATATATACGTTAAAGTATTGAAAATTATTCGATGTTTATGTTTTCCGTCAGGATTAATATTTACAGACGTGGTACATGGTTCATATCATCCGACAAACATTCTCATTATCAGCGTTAAATGACACATTAAAAAGCAATTTTTCTCTCAATCCTTTTCAATTGTTGCAGTTTGTCACAAACATGTGTTACCTGTCGTAATACAATGTACAAGGAAGAGAAACAAAAAAAAACTATACCAATTAATCTGGAAATGTCTGTAATAAAAAATAACAACATTTTCTATATTAACTTCATCAAAGATACTGAAGACAAAACCATTCAATTTTTGTTTTATAGCGATAGAAAGCGATGGAGGTAGGTTAAAAAACATTTAAGTTTCCTGAAATTTTGTACTTTTTGAGATACAAGGTTGTAGAAAATTAACGACGATACCACCAAAGTGGGAGAACGGAACTCCGTCCTAAGTCGAGAACTGACTAGTGACTATATTTTATTTTCGGTATACGTGTATTTATATTTTATTAGTTTTGTGACATTAGATTTTAAGCGATCCCCTTCTCTAACCCTTTTCCGTCATATATACATAATATTTTAAACCATCTCCCCTTATATTGATGTTTATTGACGCATTCACATCTTACGTAACGTCAACACCGTATTGACAGAAAGACAAAGCGAATAAGTCTGCCACATTCTTTGTCTGTAGTTATAAATCCAACTCTGATTAATATCAATCTATTCTTGTATGCTAATTTATAGTAGCGAAGAATTTTAACTAACAAGAGATTGACAATAACAAACCTGCAGCAACATAATATAATATCTATTTGTTGTTTTTATGGTAAATAAATATAATATTATGCTGCAAAACTAGTTGGGAAAAATATTTTTAAGTCATAATATAATTATTTTGAAAGCAGTTTTTTAATTCAGGACATGACAACGGTACAAATTACTTAATACTTGTTTTTACTAAAGCATTATAAATTATATGTTTTGCATGATTGATTACGAATAAATAGCTCAAAGAATACATTGTTATTATTTTGCAGAGATTGTGCATACTTTTTTAAAGTGCATTGCTGAGCGATTCATAGAAGGGTGATTGTAGCCTTGGAAACAATAGGAGCTTTATATCAAAACCAGGAGCCGTATGAACATAAACAAAACATACATAATATAGTCCTCAACTCGGAAGATAAAGCCTTATTCAGACCAGCTCAATATGCAGTCTCCGCCGAGCAACAATATTGACTGAGTAAGCGCAGTCACGCATATTAGTTTTTTAACGATTCAGTTCATCTTACGTGCGCTTCGTTCGATTCAACATCGTTCCAACATGGTTGTCGTAAAATGAAAAATATTAAGAATATGAAAATCAAATGTACACCTGTTTAGACAAGTCGAAACGTGATGGGAGTATCTTCTAGGGCGAGGAAATAGAAACGACTTCTTTTCGCTTGCCGGATCGCTCGGTCGAACTCCGTGCGTACTTTTTTGATAAATGAGACATAAGGCGGAAAATAATACGTGATGAAATTTTTATATTAATCCCCAAAACATCCGCGACGGCTACAAACAAACATATTACATGAAATACAACGTTTAATTATTTTTTGTGTAAAATAATAATTAAAAACTCATGTATTTTTTAAAATTAATTCCCACTCTCAAGGTAAAGTATATGGCCTCCAAATAGATGCTTCTGAACCGAAATTTTCTTTGAGAACTGCTTGTTACTCAGTTGTTCAACCTTTTCTTTTTCAAAGGAGGTAGTAGGGATGGAAAAAATAAGGTTATGATGGGACTAGTAGACTTATCGCAATGTTTCCCCACTGAGCCTTGATTTTTTTTTTTAGTTGTAAGCCGTTTTAACTTTGTAAAAATATTATTCAAAGCAGAATTTCAATACTGTATTATTTCATGATTTTTATATTTAGGTTCCAATATACAAATTATATGGCAGAAATTTCCCTAGGAGTGGGACTGTCTGTATTAAAAGCACCTTTAATCGACCTTTCCGACTAATTTCCAAACTGATATAATATTTTTAGAATGTTTTTTACTGTTATCAGTGCCAAAGTCTGAATTCATAGTTCATTTTTTTCAACACAAAAAACGAGCCGTACAAGCTCAGCTAATCCTTCCGATATTTTTATACTTTTTTCTCAGCTTATCAATTTTATCAGAATTACGACGTTTATTTATCAGATTTTTGGGGAAATATTTAATTGAAAATAATCTTGATAATCCAGGAATTTGTTTATTTACAATAACAAATGTATGCCTTTTTATAGTCGTCAGTAATATTACTAGATTGATATAATTATAATACAGTGAAACCCCCATTTACACTAAAGTCGGGACAGTGTAATTCGGGGTAGTGTAATTGGGGGTTTGAATCTCATAAAAAAATAGGGATTTGTTTTTTTCCGCAAAAAATTGCAAAACTAAGATTCCCCTTAGTTTTGGAAAAAAAAAATTGACGAAATATTTAGTTATCAAGAGATAAAATGCAAAGCGCGCCAAAATCCCACACATAGACAGTCGCCCGCTATATGTGTATAGCTTGGCACGTGTTAAATACACAGACGCTAGCCAACATTTGACTGTATGCGCTGCACAGACGACCTTCTCGTAGTAACGGCAATGGAATGCGACCGTGCAATTGGGGGATTTGCGGCGAATATTTCAAGCCAGCGCGTAATTCGGGGTAGTGTAATTGGGGGTTCCACTGTATACAGTAAATCTTGGGATTGCAGGGCGCGTAACAGTGGCGTAACTAGAAAATCTGGACTTATACAAAAGTTGTCAGAGCCCCCTATTTTTTTGTTACAAAAGTTAAATTTATGCAAAAAAGGATGAATTCGTGTTGCTCCCATCTGTCGACGGATTAGGAACAATATAAGCCTTTTTAACTGAGAATGAAAACAAAAAAGAGTTACTTTTTTTAGCACGTACAGTAAAAAAAAAATCGAAAAAGACAAGTTACTCGTGACAGGAACTTTTAAAAATTATTATTTTTTTAGTATTTTTTTTTTTGAAAATTTTAATATGTATGTAAATTTGCCCCTCCCCCCCTGAGCCCAAGGGTCCTTATGCGTTGAATAGACCCCGGTGTATGATGGTTACACCACTGGCGGGGAGCTAGGTTTCCTTTAAATTATTTGTTTTATTTATAATATCAATTACAAAATATATGTTTGGAATTATTTATAAATATATATTTTTAAATTAAAAGATCATACGAGTAACGCGATAAATACGAAGAGAATGTTTATAAATCATTCGGAATGAGAAGAGACCAAAGATCCCAAACAGTTTACCGGGAATTGAACCAAGCTCTTACTTAACTAGACTACAGAGGACGATAATATATAATTCAAATTATTACATCAATATACGATATGCATAATTTCACTGTAGGTTATGAAATGGTTGCATTTTCTATGAGACACGAAAACAGGTTTTGTGACGCAATCCTAAAATCATTTCCACACTCAAGGTTTGCTAGTTTCAAATTTGAAAGGTGGGCCTACAAGTTCGGGCCATTAAATATTGTTTAAAATTATCAGCGGTAGAAAGCCATTTAAATAAAACAACAAACTTGTCTATGGCGGAAATTTTTACTGAAAAAAACATTCATTTAAATAATGTGTTCACGAAAACTATCAATATGTTTTTATTGTTAGGTTATTATCTTTTGAAACAGGTTAGGTTACAATAGTAAATTTAATTACAATAGTCCAATGGTAATAATATATGATAAAGTTTTCATGCACATAATAAATAAACTCTTTTTTATAACTAATACCCGATTAAGAAATTTAATGTTGCTCATACGATAATAATAATAGATGCCAAGACCTACTTTAATTAATTGTAGATATAGTGAACCAGTCACTTGGGCGCGAATCAATTATATCAAGTCAATTGACGTCTCCGACTCGTTCCTTCTGTTTTATTATTTTAAGTCGTAAATTTTTGCAATGAAAATAAATGACAAGCGGCTAAATTTTAAATCGATTATTCGTGAGTCATTTTTTCAACTCTTTGCGTGCAGTTAACAAAGATATGTAAAGGTTGGAAAATAAGTAGCTTGCTCTACATAACAAGCCTAATCAGATTATATGCTAGTCATTCGTTTTCTTACTCTATGAAACAGTAGTACAAAGCAGTGTAAGAGTGGGTAACCAAATGACTAAAGGCGGAAACATACTGCCGACACCCGACGCCACGTAAGCGTGTTGGATGGGTAGCCGGTAAATTGCTCGAATGGAAATTGCTCGAATTACAAATTATTCGAATTGCTTGGTTATTTAAAAGTTTTTTCACGACTTTTTCTACGAATTTCATTTTTATCTTGTGCAACACTTGTTTAGAGAGTGAAATATAATAATAATTTTCGTAAGTATTTATTTTAACCGTGTTCGCTCCAAATGCGGAACATATAATCTTTTAATGGAGTTTATCTCAACAGAAGTGTTTCTACGAGAACTGCTTATTAATTAGTTACTCAAACTGTTTCTATATATTTCCAGAACACATAGAAGACTAGGGCTAAGACAGAACAAACGGACAGAACAAACGGAAACAAATTGATTATCTTGTTATTCGAGCAATTTCCATTCGAGCAATTTACCGGGAACCTTGGATGAGATCATAGCTACATATTTGCCATTGTATTGTATGGAACAGGAACGCACTGCCGTCGCGTCGCGTTGGATGTTGGCAGTGCGTTCCTGTTCCATACAATACAATGGCAAATATGTAGCTATGATCTCATCCACACGCTTACTTGGCGTCGGGTGTCGGCAGTATGTTTCCGCCTTTACGGTTAAATCCTAATTGCGTTCCCTGTCTGCTATTAGCCGGCTTTACACAAAGACGCTTTCTCCTGCGATTGGGTGAATATGCATATTTTAAAAGGAAGGAAGCTTTAGAACAAACAACACTAAACGTGTTTTGAAACGAAAAAGAATTATACAAGAAAATATCTTATTTACAGACCGTTTCTTTCGTTCTAAAGCACACACAACCACCAATCGCATGGATGGCTATGTTATGGGCATGTGAAAGCGTCTGTGTGTAAAACCAGCTAATGCCAAAATAGGGTGTGATGTAAGTGATTCGGGACTAATATTTTAATAGAGTTGAAGTATTTTGGATTTGTTCATTTGTGAGTCATAAACTTTTGATAAGTTGAAGAGAGTATTTCTAATCATTTGTCACCATTATTCGCTTCAGTGTACTTCAGCGATTTCCAACCTGGAAGGTGCGAACTAGGGTATCCAATCCCGGGATCCCGTCCAATTCTGTGATCTTTAAATCCCGAGATTGCTACAGTACTTATCCCAGGATTTTGAGATTGAGAAAATGAAACACGGAAGAGCTAAAAAAAAAAAAGATGTCGCGCTCTTATTTTTGGTAAATCAGTAAAATCCTGGGATTTTGGATTCGAAAATTCTTGGAGCAGCTAAAAAAGGAGCACGTTCTAAAATATTGCTAGTGCGGGGAGCACATTTTTTCAAGGTTATTTATAACCCGAGAATTTAACGATTTGCCCAAATTAGTTGGCTTGCGCACCGAAATCGCGGGCACTTGGTTGGTAGTCCCTGCCTTAGTGTGAATAGTTTAATATATTTCATTTCCCTTTAAAACGTGTCTTCATTGTTTTATTAAATAAAGTAAGAAGAGGCGCGAAGAGATTTTTTTTCAGAGAAAGTCGTAGTAACATAACCAAGTTTGGAAACAACTGGTGTACCTAAAATATTTACTAGAAAATTATTTGCAATTGCTGCTCAAGTTTTTAGTAATACAGTGGAACCCCGAACTACCGTTCTCGCATTGTCTGTTTTCCCGCATGGATCGTTTATTTGTCATAGTCCCGGCTAAACACCCATAAGAACAATGTAAAAGAATCCCGCATTAATCGTTCCCCGATTTACCGTTTTCCTCGATCTATCGTTTAAATATTTTGGTCCCGTCACGAATATTATCCCGATTGACCGTTTTCGTTGAATATTTTTCATAAATAGTTTTGCGTCATAACAATATTTAATAATTCCACGTTTATCATTCCCCAATTTACTGATTTCCTCGATCTATCATCTAAATAATATTATCGTCCCGTCCCAATTATTATCCCGATTGACCATTTCTGTAGAATATTTTTTAATCGCTCAAATAGTTTTACATCGCATTTAGTTACATAAATAAATAAGTTTTTTGAAAATTAAATATTTTTTTGGTATTATTTGAAGATTTCCCGCATTATCGGTTTCCCGTATTATTCGTTCATTTATTACGGTCCCTTGAAAAACGTAGAATCGAGGTTCCACTGTAAATATTTTAGAAATATAAGAAATATAAAAGTGGTGTATAAAAAAGATTGAAGACCACTGTTACAGGCATGACAAAAAATCATAATAGAGTATCACAATGTTTTGAGGAACATTGTATATCAATTTAAACCAATAATTAGCTATGCATAGTTTCGTTCTTAAATGCTAAATACCGACTATATAATTTAATTTTTTGCTTCTGGGTGACGGCCATTTTCTTATAAAATAATTATTTTGCATGTGTTGTCCAATGCCACATTTCTTTATGTATTCAGCCAATTAAATGTGTATGTATATACTATATTTGAAAGTATTTCATAACAATCATCTGGTATTTTCATTTGGTTGCTGTTTTGTATATAAATTTTATATTATAGGGACGCTACGATTAAATTCCGTGCATGGCGTCTATGTATTGATACGTCAAGATTAGGGTATCTAATCCCGGGACCCCGTCCAATTCTGTGATCCCGAAATCGGACTTCGGGATCGAGAAAATGAAACACGGATGAGCTAAACAAAAAAATATCGCGCTGTTATTTTTGGTAAATTCTTAAATTGTTCGAATTTTGGATTTGAAAATTCTTGGAAAAGCTAAAACAAAATTCTGGGTTTTTGAAATTAACATTTAAATTGTTTGAAAAATCCCATGATTTCAAAATCGCCGACCGAAAATTTTCTCAATCCAGAATCCCAATTTATACACGATTTTATGTTGAGTGTTCAAAAATTGTCAATCCCGGGATCACAAAAAGGGTCCGGATACCCTAGTCCAAGATATGTACATTGTAGTGTACTGAATATAATGCACAATTAATATTCATAAGGTACAGTACATACTATGTATTTGCAAATACACTCAACTCTTTTTTTACACGGTTTTGAAATAACGCGGTCCACCCAAAAAAACGAATACTTTATTTTTACAGGAATTAGTATTGTTCTGTTATACCACAATTCCCAGACACAAAAACGGATAACAGATTTTCAAATAACTAAAAATTCAACGGCACATGACAGTAAAAACAGAAAAGGCTTGATTGGATTCTGACGTTCTGACGATTGGATTCTGACACATTAGACGTGTCAGATATTTCCAGCAATGGAAGCGATTTATGTCAAGCCTCTCATACAAGTCCCAGTATATAGTCAAGTAGCGATGAATGTTATTAGTTTTTCTTGTGTAATTTACTTTTACACATTATTGTTTTTTTTTTCTTTAAATAACATGGTTTTTAGTGAAACGTATCTACCGTGTAAAAAAAGAGTAAAGTGTATGCGCTATATCGAGTTGTAAATATATTCACGACATTCATGGTTTCCTCATTAGGAATTGCATCATATATTATACAAATAGAATGTTAAAAGATAATGCAATTCCTTAATATAAGACCAAATACTTATTTCTGTAATTTTTTTAGTTATCATTGGTGAAGATTTCGAAAACACTTTAAAACTGAAAAAAACTATATTTAGACATTTTTTTGTAATCTTTACCATGAAAAGTTATTGCTCTCTCACTTGGGAGGTGATGCCCTAAAACCTTTTTTTGTATACGAAATCTACAGTTTGTTCCTATCAATTGTCACATCATTATATTGAATTATGAAATGGAATCATTTATATCTAGCCTAGATAATCTACGACCCGCGAGCCGCATGTAACCCAATGCCTGTTTTGGTGCGGCCCATTCGTCTCATTGAATTATTCATTATAATTAGAGAATCACTTCGTTCTAAAACTGTATTTTAATTGCGGCTCGCTTTTCGTTCTCAATTATTTATGTTGATCTTCTGCCAAACAGTTTTCCAGGCCTTATCTAGTTGAATATTCTTTATTCTTCCTTTTCGATTTTCAATTTATTTTCTAAGCATTATCAGTAAAGGTTTTCAAACTGTCTTAAAACAAATAATCAAACTAAAAATATTTTGATCAAACAATATCATAGTTAAATAAGAAAATTCATAAAACAAATACAAAATATATTGTTTCATTTTCTACGATTATTATCGTGGTATTTAGGATTTATTGTGTTACTAAAAGCTTCGGGATTTTGGACGAGAATAATATGCTAGATCCTGGTAATGCAATTCTGAAATATATCGCCATTGTTGATTTATTAGACAGTATGACGAATGGCGATATCTCCTTGAGCCACTGTAAATAATTGACTGTTGTGCAGAAGAAAACGTACAACGTCATCAATCAAGATTACCAATTGAAGCAACGAAAAGAAAATCAAGATCATTACATTTGATTGGTTTCGTAGACAGAAGTCAACAAACATGTTTTGGAAGTTAGTGACAGTATGGTGAAGACGTCATATATATGGCCCATGGACACAAAAAGCAGTAAAAAACAAACTGCGTTATAAAATTCCTTGATTCTTTTGTTGACATACAATTTGAAAAGCGAGTGAGCTGTTTGGAAAAAGTTTTTGCTGCATACAATGATATTCAAAGTTCGTTTGAATTAAAATGTTTTGACTTGGAAACTGGCTTTTAAAAATAAATCTTTGGGGGATTGTCGAAAAAACAACTTGCGGATGTCGTATTCCACACGTCGGAGAAATGTTGTTTTGCTTATTAAATTTATGTTAGAATTATTTAAACGTACTTACCTATTGATAATTTGATTTGTTGTTATTAATGATGTTTTTAATTCATTATTATAATGTTAAGTATTTTTATATATGTATTTATTCCGTAATGTATTTTCAATTTAATAAGTGAAAAAAACTGAATACAGATGGTCTGTAAAATTTCGAAATAAATTTAGCTGGGGCAGGGGGATAGATATCTATTTCCGGGAATCATATCTCAAATATTGTTATTTTTTAAGTAATTTATTTTAGTAATTAAAAAATCATAATTCAGAAGAAATGCTAAGCTACAATAAATATTGATGAATTTTCACAGAAAACATATTTTAAGAATAACATTTCGGTGAAAATGTAATTTTATTAAAACAATTTGGTATGTTATTTTACCAAAAACATACATATTTTCGTAGTGTTTTAACTTCAGAAAACCCTTCCATTGGAAAAGTGATTTGTGGGATAGTCCGTTTTGTTAAAACTCTCGTTAGATAGTAATGGTGGGATTATTATACAATAGTACAGTAGGTAGTATTTTTGCATTCTAACGAACAGTGAGCGGTTAATACGGTCAATTTAATTAAGGCTAAAATGCTAACTTAAGGCGACTCAGTAGGAATGCAAAACTTTAATTTGACCTACAGCATAAATATTGCACTGACTGAAATAGGTAACCACCACTATACGTATTTTTACAGTATCAAAACAAGCAAAACATTTTTATATTTCATTACAAAAATAACAATACCACCTAACACACGAATGGGTATATAGACAGTAATGAGGTATTGCAATGTAACAGTAAGCTATCGTATTTCATAAAGTAACGGTTTTCGGAGAAGCAAAACAAACCATACAATGCAAAATTCTCAAACTTTCTCTAATATATTGAAATAATTAATTTTTATTTTTAATTTTGTATAACCTATTTGTTATGATATTGTTTTAATATGATTTGTTATGATATTGATATTGATGAATACAGTTTTGAAAAATAATTTTGTTGCATAAAAAGATTAAAACATAAAAAATATTGACATAATAAGATTAAAATAGAAAAGTATTGAGTAAAAGAATTATAAGTTGCAATTGATAGTTGTTTCTGGTTCGCGCTATAGTTTTCACTATGTATTTAATCCGAAAATTATCTTAACTTTGTCTTTTGTTTCGTGTTAGACAAAAAATTTCGATATTTTTAAATTATTGTAAGTTAAGTAATCCTTCTTATCAAATCGATTGAACAT
This sequence comes from Himalopsyche anomala, assembly GCA_031772345.1. Lineage (NCBI taxonomy): Eukaryota > Metazoa > Arthropoda > Insecta > Trichoptera > Rhyacophilidae > Himalopsyche > Himalopsyche anomala. The sequence goes on from CM062829.1 coordinate 8,560,115, forward strand.
TTCGCACAGTGAATTCTTTACGTTTTTTATTAATAGCGTCTAAAATGTATTGCGGATTCCATATTTCTATTGACCTTGTGAATCTAGGATCCAAAATCTCAGGATGATCCGTTGGTTCCAGATAGTGGTGCGTAAAAACAAAATATTTTCATATAATTTGATAAATCGGTTCCAAAATCGTGTAAAAAAGTACCAAAAATGTATGAAAAAGCGTAACGGTGCCGTCCAAAAAAATCGCGGAAACTCAAAATCGCGAAAAAATAAATCGCGTAAAAAAAAGGATTGGGTGTATATTTTACTGAATGCGCGGAATAACAATATTTTTTTTATCAGAAAACTTAATTATTCCACTGATTGCTTAGAATAAATGTAAACATCATTAACTAATAGCTTGACGATTAATAGTTGGTCTGAAAACGCTTTTCGAAAAAGCCAAATACGTGTTACAATTTGTAAACGATCAGTGGAATAACAAAGTTTATTTGTTATAAAATGACTTTTTCTTAAGTGACTACCGAAACTATCGAAAATATTCATAATCCATGTTAATAATTTTTTCAAGCCATTAGCAAATTTTATTATGTGCTTATTTTTACTTAAAGTTTATATATAGCCTAACTCAATAAGGAAGAAACTAAATAAATATTATATCTATTCAAATAATTTATATCGAATGCATAAATATATTCGTATTTTTTTATGTTTGAGAACCTCCTCTCTGTCGGAGATATATAAGTTCAAAATTCAGGGTTGTGCCAAGAAAACATAATACTAATAATATTAAAAATAATTCAAACCATGCGATTGATTTGAATATTAATGTATTGTAGGTATAACATTGTTACATAATTTGGTAAGTTATCGAAAAAATATGGTCTTCAATCATTTAATATAATAGATAAATTAAAGTCGTTAAGTTATATCGGCTGCATCGGACTAACTTTGTTGAGTGGTACAAAACAATGACTTAAATGTATGAATAAAAATATTTCACAAGTTTATTATGTATCCATACATATGTATATATATTTGTCATATATCAATTTCGAATATTTTCTAGCATTCTGTTTTGTTCAATTATAAGTTTAAAAAAACACGTTTGACGGTAGAAAAATGTATTCAATTAAAAAAACTTAACGTTGCAAAAAACATGGTTTACCATCTGTATATTATGCAAAAAATATTTACTATTAACATCTTAGCTTCTCCGATAATTTTGAAGTTTTTTTTTCCATTTAGATGACTTTTATTCAACTACTGTTACTATTATATTGAATAGAATCTCTTTTTAAAACCATTGCAGAATAATTATTTCAAAATGCTTATCCATAAACTAAAGTAATACTGGTCTTTACAAGTATTTCGACTGAACAAGACATTATTGTATTATAAATAATAATATTATTTATCAGCGCTTTGCGCAACCCTAACCCCAACCGATATTTAACCGTTTTTATGGTAGTGTAAAAAATACATTGCTTTGATTCATATCTCTAATGTTCGTTGACCAGTGATTTAAAAATATCTAAAGAAATTTTCGAAACGTCCACTCTAGACCAAGCCTCATCTCAAACTGAGCTCAAACTTAAGAATGGTAGGTAATAAAAAGACATCCCCGAAAAATGGTTACCATTTATTGGTATTATTAATTTTTTTTTTTTTTTTTGCTTTTAAATGTAAACAATAAAATGTTTTATCATTACAATTTTTTGTAGAAGTATTTATGATCCAATTATGCTTTAAAAATCAGTCAGAAAAAGTGGGAGAAATGGTACATTTCAAATGGATGTACAATCATTACAAAACATAAATTGGAAATTCTGCTCAATTCACTTTCTTAAACAAACCTTTATCTGCATTTCTTTCTAAGACATTAAACTTCGGTATCTTATAATAATCTCTAAAAATGATTTCAACGTAAAGCAGTTTTTCAAATTCCGTTTTTTGTGTTTGCCGTGTTTCCTTTAAAATATGACTATTCTCATGAAAAAAAAATGCAATAGTGTAAAAAAGCGTTTGGAAAATGTAATTATTGAAAAAAAAAATTTTTGAGTGAACGGTTCACGAGATTTAGTCGACGGCAAACGATCGATTTACTCTGTTTTCAGGCGAAAAGGTACTGTATCCTCTTAACAACTACCTGATATAACTAACACTAAGGTATCTCACCCTTTTCTGATCCCGGGATTTCGGGATTCACATTTTTTCGATCCCAGGGTCTTGAAGCTGTACCTGGGTTGTAATGTGTGATATATTTTACAAAAAAACAAATATCAGGCATAACAGGTAGCAACCATGACGCCAGATTTTTTTTTTTTTTTTATATCACATAAGATCTCATGATTTTGATGTTGAGCCTGTCGAGACCTGAACCCAGACCCACCCGATCGCTAAGCGCTCATACTACTCAGGGTACTCATCATACAAGCTAAATAGGCAACCGCCGAGGGCGCAAACCATAAGAGGGCGCATAAATGGAGCAGTAAAATATTTTTGTTTAGTTTAATAATAATAAATATATAAGCAATGAGCTTCAAGCAGTAGCTCGAAAACTTAAAAAAAATCTTTAAGTCATTACATAAAATACTGCTCTATATAGTGCAACAAAATATTGAGTGAGAGCTAAAAAAAGGTCTCACACTTTTTAATTTAAGAAAATCCGTCAATTCTCAACAATTTTATTTTTTATTTTAAATTTAAGTTGTGATTATTATTGCCTGCAAGTGGAATGAATTTAGTACTTGTATGTTTTTTTGGAAATAAATAAACAAAAAGGCTTTATATTTCAAATTAAAAACAATCCATCGCAAGATGTCGCTGATCCCGTGATGAAATGAATTTGATTGAGAATAATTTTTGATTAAAATTATGCAAAAAAGCACCTAAAGTAATGAAACAACCTAATCTTGTCTACGGCTGTTACCTTTTTAAAATTTAGTAAAATTGAATGGTCCTGTCGACATCGTGATTCTGAAAAAGCTTGGATAAACAAATCTATCGCTATTTTTTATTATTGCTTAAAACGTAATAATTATTTAGTGCACAGCTGAAGACAATCAAAGAAAGGTGGATTAACTCTTATCAACAGAGTCTCATATCAATTACCGATATAAATAGCAAATATAGAATTGCGTACAAGTATTTACTTATTAAAAGTCAAATATGCTGTAAATATTCTTGTCCAATTGAAAACGAGTCAAGATTTTTTTGGACCTGCTGAAAAATTTCATTTTTTAAAACTGTCCGTGTTGGGATTCGAGCCGCTCTATCACGGACCTGGCAGTTACTAGTATCGTGTAAATCAGCAGGCATCATTTTTATCGCGAAATCATTTTTACTGCAAGACTTTGACAAACTTTATTCCCAATATGTATGTTCAACCGCACAAAAGGGTTGAAAAGAATGATTAAAAAACAATGACACACAATTATTAATTAGTTGCGCAACACTTTCATTTGAAGATTAAAACAATGTCTTCCGATTTTTCACGTGCATAGTCCATTTTTTAATTATTAACTCTTATCGCCTGAAGTTTGGTAAAAATCATGATAATTGTTGTTTCCGATGATGTTATCTTCTATAGACAATTTCAAGTAAATACCTATTTATGGCAAATAAGATAATAGAAAATGCTAAGCCGACTAATTGAACAATGACGGTATCAGAAAATCAAATAATATTTGCAGAAATACAAATAATATACCCACGACAATAATATTATTGTGAATTGACACGCCTCTAGAGATACGTCATATTATTACAGATGCCAATTAATAAAGCAGAGAATTTATTTTATAATCAAAGGTAACATACGTTTATCAAAATCTGAGAATTTTGGTAAGTATTATATATTGCAATTTATAATTTGTCAAATATTAGAATCAATGTTAAGTTTGTTCGTAAATAAACTCACGATAGTATGTCTGAAGATGTTTCTCAAATAAGCGAAACACGTGTCACAGTTTGTTACACAATCATAGTGTTATAACAAAATAATCAAATTCAATTTTATATTAACTTTTTCGTTGCCGTAAATAATTAATAGTAATTACCTAGCAGGCCGGCTATAATTTGCGACTATTAATTTAATTAGTTATTGACGAGATAACTCGTATTTGGGCTGTTGAGCACGAAAAAAATTACGAGATATCTCGTATGTGGCAACCATCGAGTTAAAAAAAATAGCTTCCACAAAGCTACCGCCGAATCCACCGAAAATGTTTGTGTCTCTTTTTGACCTCAATAAATAACCTCCTCGGCATGAGATGTCATATAAGGTTGCCAAGTAATTCATATCTGGGGTTAATTTTGTATTATTATAAAAAAAAGTATGTAAATCAAAAATATTTTGTTTTCTATTTTGAAAACAACGATTAAAGCTGTCTGCAAGCATTTTATTCAAGATCTCTCCTTTCGGATCAACAAAACTATAAAATAATAAAAATAAATAGTTAATTAGATGGTGATGAAATAAAACATAAAATAACATTATTGAAAGCAAATATTATTCATTATGTTTGCATTTAAAGATGTTTTGTTAAAGATGAGTTAAAAATAAATTGTAATCATGTTTATGTTTGGAATTATTTACTGGGGGTAATCAACGTTGTCGATGAACCTACGTAGAAAAGAAAATTTGTTTTTTTTTGCCAAGGTCTGAGAAATTCACGTCTATTTTATAATAATGTAAATAAACTACTTTACCGATATAGCACATAATTTTCAAATTATAGGGAAATGTACACTGGTAAACATATTTTTTTTAAATAAAGTTCATGTTTATCTTGCATAGTAGAATTGTACACTAGTTTCGATTTGTTCGTAGTGTACGTAGATCTAGCTCCATACAATATTTTGACTAATGACAGTCCGCTAAAACTATCGGGACAATTGATATCTCTATGGTCCGCATTCCAAATTCAAATTTAAAACAACAGAAATGAAGTGTTAGTTGAAAGTACCTACTATTTTATTTTTATTTTTACTGATATTTAGAAATGTGTATATTTCAGAATACATAACGTGGGCTACTTAAAACGCATCACCTCAAATTTAATATTGTTGTATGTTACGTTTTAGATAACGGAGCATAGGATTTTTCTATGGGAAACCTACAAATAACGCAAATTTAATGTTTATTTTCTAAAAATTCGAACGAAAAACAAAATAGTTCCAAATTTGAATACACGATGAACAGGATTGACCCCTTTTAAGTTTTCTTATGTAGCAACATTGAAACAATATATTATCATTATGAATTTGTGTCTAGTTAAAAAAAAAACTTGATTAAGCACATACAATTACAGGATTATCAGGAATCCAACAGTATCAAAATTCTTTAACAATAATCATAAGAAAATTAAAATTTCAAGGCTGTATGGTTTATAAATAGATTACATTCGAATTGGTTATCACTTGTCAGTTCGAGTTTATCCGTGCATTTAAATGCTTGACAATGCCGAAAGGTGAAATCCGAGTCGTTAGTGACGAAACTTATGGAAATACACAACATTTTATTTAATAAAATATGAAATTGATTTTGCTTAGTTGTTCGAAAAAGCACGCGGTTTTTCAATAATACATTGCAAGATTCGCAAGACAGTTATGAAAAATGTGATTTGCACCACCTCAATTATTTCGTAGAATTTATTATTTTTTCATGCTGCGAAAGTATTTTTTTTCTCGCTGTAAACAGTATGAATCGTCACCTAATTATTTACCGAATTGATAAGAAATTTTTAATACTTTGCTTATCTCTGAAAAAAAATTCTGAGAAGAACGTTATAATGACATATCACTAAGGATGTATATTCCATGTTGACACTGAGATATGGAAGCTAAAAAAATAGTATGAAGAAAACGACGAATGTTAGATAGCTACAATATTAACAATTTATTAGATTGTAAAATGACGGTATAATAATCGTATTAAATTAATTAAATCTTAAAATTTATTTCGAGTTATATGAGAGAATGTAAAATTTTATGACACACCCCTTTTTGAGTTTCCTTGATGAAATATACTATATTTCGATATTTTAAATTCCATTTATGGAGGAAACAATGAGCATAATAATTTAATGTTATTGTGTCGAAGAAAATTTTTAAAAACTTTCAATTAAAAATGAATGAACAAGACCTATGAAAATCATTGGTGATGTTCATTGATTTAAATATTATATAATAATAAAATATTAATAGGCTTAACAGATATTAGTATAACCAGGTTTGCAAATAATATGCCTAAAATTCATCTATATTCTATATGATGACAATGTATAAAAAAAGCGAAAAATGTTTTCGAATTGAAAATGCGTTGATTGTTTTTAATAATAAGAGTTCATTCTCTCAGGAGAAAAAAAACTGCTTTTCGTATATTATTTGAAATATTTTATTATGTTGTTTTTTATGAGCGCTATCCAAGGATGTTTGATTAATTTATCAAATAATAAACGAATTTTTCACAGAATGTGACTTTGGCGGCTGAACTTACACGAAGAAGATTTGCCGGTCATTTTGATAAAAATATGATACAAAGTATAGGGTATCTCATATTTAAATAAACACTCTAATTTAAACGTTGTGCAGTAAATTTCATAATAGAAAATCACATTTGATACCTTTTATATCCCACTGTGTATTGTAGTATTGACTGATTATTTAAAGCTGTGTTATTCTGCGCGGTGGCGGATTAAGCACAAGAGAGGCCCTAGGCGCAATAAATTTTGGAGGCCCTGTTTTTGTACAACATAAGGACGTCAAAAAATTCATGTAAAATATATAAAAATCTGAACAAAATATATATGGGTAATATAATATAAACTATTTTTGAGGCCCCTAAGATTCAGAGGCCCCAAGCGAGCGCCTCATGCGCTTATAGGATAATCCGCCACTGCTTCTGCGTACTTCTGACGGTTTGCTGGCGGTTTGCAAACCGTCAGAAGTACGCAGAAGAACAGAGCAGTGCGATAAAGCACAAGTTAACATAATAACAGGGAATGTCTGGTGAGACTTTGTGGGAGTTCGTGCGAGCCCCTTGTTAAATAAAGAATAATAATATCATCGTTATATAAAGTATAAAAATGCATTATAATTAATTGTAAGAACTCCGTGATATAAAATTGATGTCTGTGATGTATATGTATATACAAAATAAATACATTTTTCAGCTATATATTATTTGTATTACGTATTATAACATAATATAAGTATGTATAGTATCATTCGATAGCTTTAATTACATTACATATAGTAAACAATTAAATCACCTCTTCCCCGGATTACCGCGTATTCGCTTATGCTTTGAGATTTAGCGAGCACCTTGTTAATGTGTTGGTAGCCCACCGCTGATATAATATAAAAAATACAATTCGGAATATAAAATTAAATTTGATAACTTAATTATTCTACTGATTGTGTTCAAATGATGACACGTGTTTTGCCTCTTTGAGAAGCATCCAGCAGTGGAATAACACCAAAAACGTATCCAATTTTATTTCGTATTAAAAATGAATTTTCACAAAGTTGACGCCGAATCCATCGAAAATAAGATCATTTTAAATGTTTCGACTGTACAAAAATACTATTTTTATATTCAACAAAGGTTAGTAAAACCACGGAATGCACACATAAACTGTAGTATGCTTTTTAGATACGTCACCGGCTTATCAATGTGGATGCCTGTGTATTATCTATTTTATTTACCATAATATTGTAGATACTAGGTAACATTGTGAAGTACAGCGTGTAATAACAATTTTAAATCCCCCCTGTTTATGTTAGCCTTCAGGTTAGTAATCTCAAGACTTACTGTCCCTTACACAAATACTGCATCATAAGCAATAACGGACGGAATAAAAATCTTTATTGAAAACTTAATTAAAAATGTATGGGTTGTGTTTAATATAAGCTATTTTTGAAGGGCCTAAATTCGGAGGCTCCAAGCGCGCGCCCTCTACGTTTATGGCTGATCCGCCACTCATCAGTTAAAATACAGGTCACAGCAAAAGGAACATCATAACAGATATGAACTGTTATTTCTACAGTAAGAAATTTTACTGATCGGTTCGATTTAAGATGTCATTATGAATCGAAATAAGCCATTGAAATGTTGAAATAATAATATAACTATTTACTTATTTAGAATTTTTTGTTTACTTTTCATTGTTGAAAATAATTAGTTATACTTTGACGGCAGAATAGTTGTATTTTTTACTTTATACTTTACACACAATTTTATTAAGAGTAGGTATAATACAGATTATTTTAAATGTCTAATTGAAATACAGATATTTAAAATTCGTATTTAATCGTTGAGAACCAACAGTTAAGATGGCGTTGATGGATATATAATAAACAAAATACAATACAGAACAAACTTGTCCATCGCCCCATTAGTATCCAACTGTGAGGTTGCTGTAACTTTCCGCAAAAAACATGTGAGGTGATTTTGAGGCTATTTTATTGATTTTAATTTAAAAAAGAAACAATAACATTAACTTATACGCTTAGCAACAGCAGTAATTTATTTAACACACTGTCAAATCTATTTTGGTATCCTTGTGTTGTGATGTTTTAGTTATTTATTTGATATCTCTTCACGCGAGAGTGTTGGGTGACAACGTCGAAGGCTCGACGTTCAAATTAATTTCGTATTCTAGACTCCTCTCGCTTAGCGATAAAAAAACATGCATGGCAACATACCAACACACACACCTTCCTATCACAAATACTTACTCGAATATCTAAAGTGTGCGATTCTCTCTTTTAAAATGTGCTTTATTATTAATGTATCTATTCACTATCAAATTATTTTTTTCTTAGTAAATTAAATATATCGTCAAATACCGTATTTCCCCGACTCCAAAACGCATGTTTTTTTTTCTATTTGGTATTTTTAAATTTGGAGCAGTGGCGGTTCGTGACCTGAAATCTTGGGTGGGCTAAAGAAAAGTTTGGCATTGTATATTATCTACGAAATTGCGCATGTGTCCACTTCACTTTATACATTAATCTACAAGCAAATTAACAAATACTACGATACTACTGCAAAGCATAAATTATTATATAATAAAATCAAAGCTAATGTAAGTATGAAATAATAATACATTATAATACACAATCGAGAATATTATTGTAGGTAGACATAGCATTGCCTCATATTGACAGATGAAAATCAAAACAAAGATATAGTATAAATTTGCGAAAGGTTATTTACATTTAAAAATGTATTTATTTTGTTCAGCGGCCGAATTGCTGTTCATTTTTATTCGTTATTACATTACACATTTTGGGTGAAAAATGCAGGTCGGGCTAAGCCCACCTAGCCCAGTACGTAGAACCGCCACTGATTTGTAGAGCGTCTTTCGATGCCGTAGTAAATGGCGCGTTATTTAAATAAATAAATATATATATAATCTAAAAATAGGGGTGCGTCTTATAATCGAGGAAATACGGTACATGTATCAAAGTGGTCAGTAACTAGATTAAACGACCGGTAATTAAAATATATCATATTCTTGAATTCAACGTTTATTATTTATACAAACCGCATAATCGACCATTAAAGAAATAATTAACTACTGACTGGTTATGTGCTTAGCAAATTACAGACTGAATAATTAGTTACTTAATAACACAATTGTTTGAGGTCAACACTTGGTGGTAAGGCATTATATCAAAAAAATAGTACAACCTTTTGTATTAATTCCACATGTATTTATAAATGATCAGGACCGATTTCACTCAAGGCGAGCATTCGTTAGTTGAAAACGTTTCATGAGCGAAACCGGTTCTTATCATATACATAATTGTGGAATTAGAACAAAAGAGTCTAATACTTTCGATGGATTCGGCGGTAAATTTTGTGGAAGTTTATTTTAATATAAAATAACTTAGATTATTCCACGTATTGTGTTACAAAATGTGACACGTGTTTCGTCTCTTTCAGAAGCATCCCCAGACAACTACTTTCGTAAATGCTTGCTTAAGTACGAATTAAGAGTTATTTTGTGAATTGTAGCAGTAGCAGGGGTGGGCTGGAGAGGGCTCGGAGGGGCTCGTGCGAGCCCCTTGATAAATTTGACTAAGGACGGCGAGCTCCTTGTTAATTTTAGAGAAAACAATATTCTCAGATCAAACTAGTTCATAACTGCAATTTTTGACGCATATATTGTCTACGACAGCTTCAGTAGACACAGTAGTACATTTCTAGCCATTTACGGTTAGTTTACGGTAAATTGCATATTGATACGATTGCTTATTTAAATATTGAAAATAATTGCGTAGGAGTGTTTAAAAATTCACTCCTTCCCCGGAACACCGAGAATTGCTTGGAGATTAAGCGAGCCCCTTGTTAATGTATTGGCAGCCCACCGCTGAGCAATAGTAAAGTAAACTGCAATATACAATTTAACGATTTTATATATAATAAATCTATATGTTCTGCACATTAAAAACGCAATTTTATGTCAAATATGTTAAAGATTTCAGATTTGAAAGCGTCAAAAGTCTGTGGGTGAAATTGAGGGGATTAGAACTAAAGTGGCTACTGTCTACATTAAGACGTTTTTTTTTCAATGAAAGCCAGGATATTTAGTAAATTTTCTTAGCAATTTTACTTATTTCACGTGTTGAATAAAAATAATAGGTAAACTACTGGAAATAAATATTATTAGGGAAACGACTTCGGTAATTTCCACTTTGTATGATTTCAAACCCACTCTAAAAATAATATTTTTGAAAAGAATGTTTATGTTTAGCTGCTATCTGATATTATTGTCAGTGTGAATTTTAAAAAATCCAACAGGCTACACATTTAATCGTAGATCAATATTAATGTGAAGGCTTAAAGTCAAACAACAATATCTATTAAAGTCTATCTTTTCAGGAGAGCCAAAAAAAAACTCTTTTTATTCATTTATAACTTTACTAAACAGATGTTAATTTAAAACGCAATGTTCAAATTTTATAAATTATTGTGAAATGTACGTTTATGTCTAAAGTCTTAAAAAACATATGTATTTACTTAACGTTAAACTTTATCGGTGATTTAAGAAACTAGAAAATATTGATATAACGTTGTTTCACATTAATTCCTCGATATTTATGTCATAAATTGCAGTTTATTTTAACAAAAGGCTCTGCGGCCTTAGTAAAATTAAACAAGGAACTCGCGCGAGGCCCTCTAGCCTCCCCAACTCTCACTGTTAAAATATCAGAATGACAATTTTAAAATCAAATATATGGATAATTCAAAAAAATGTTTTCAACTGAAGATCTCTACCGAATGCTCGTCATGAGCGAAACCGGTATATTAAATACATGTGGAATTAGTAAAAAAGAGATTTTGGATGTTCCCGAAAAAATCCTCAGACGATATGTATAAAAAATGTTTAAAAAGATATAAAATAATATTTTTAAAAAAGAATAATCATTGTTTACATTATTTTTATTCGTTTTATTTTGCGGATCTTGTAATATGTACATAAATTAAAATTATACATTAACAATAAACTATTATGTTCTTTTTAAAAGCGTGATTCTTAGTGCATGTGAGTTTTACGATCACCGACTGTGCATAGATATTTGTTTTATGGCTTGTTTATGCGTCTGACGACATTTTATTTTTAGTATGTCAATATTCGCTTAGCAACAACTGGGGGCTTGGCAATCGTGCCGGATAAAAAATAAAAATGGTCGAAACAAGCGCTCCGGCGAGCCATTGAAATACCACATATGTGTTATCTGTTGGTAGCAGCAGCTGCTTTACAGCTAAATACATGCATGCCGTATATTTCTTATTATAGATTTGTTTTTGGTCTGTTTCGCCGTTCAACTTAGAAGGACGCGAGTATAGAGGGCGAATTGAAGGTTCTGTCGTAATATCAATACGTCATACGCGTCACAACTCGTAGAATTAAAGTACAGGCGGACCTCAACTCTCGCACATAATTGATTCCTGAAAATGTGTGCGAAAGTTTGATGAAAGAGGGATGTAAAAAAAACACCAAAAATTGTTTTTTTTTAATAAACTTGTCTTTTCAATAAAGTTAGTTGTATTTTACTCACTTTAATTTTGTATTTCATTCTCGTACTCCTGTTGGTCGATTAAATATTCATTTGTCTTCACATTAAGATTCAATCATCTCATCGACATCTTCACTGTTAATATCTAAGTTTAGTTCATTCATTAGGCGAACCAGCGGTGGGCTGCCAATATCTTAACAAAGGACTCGGTAAATGTTATCCATTTTTTATCCATGTCCGCTCCCAATGTCAAACATATGGCCCCCTAATGAAGGTATCTCTACAAAATTTATTTTTCTACGAGAACTGCTTGTTACTTAGTCGCTCAACCTCTCTTTTCTAAAGAGAGTAGTAGGGATAGAATGATAAGGATAAGACAGGACTGGTGATTAACTAATAGTAGCGCCCAGTTGAATTGAAGGATCGGAAGAGTGGGAGGCAATCTTAAGACATCACAAACACCCACGCCTTCGGACAGAAAATAAATAAATCGATCGAAAAAATGCTATTTCGTACTGGGACTCGAACCCGTGAGGTCCGACACGGAAGCCTACAACGCTGGATGAAAAGATGAAAGGACAACTAATTTTCAAATTTAACCATCTCCAGAAATTGCAGTTATATGATGATTTGATCTAAGTCCAATGATTTTCTTATCTTAACAAGGGGCTCGCGCGAGCCCCCCGAGCCTCCTCTAGCCCATCCCTGAGGCGAACTATTTCAATTGTGATTTTTTCTGGAGCTTCATCAACTGGCAAGGAAGGTAGGTCTACATTAAAAGATTTCTGAAATCACTCTGCATGAAACTTTCGTTCCATGCAATAAAATTCTTTCAGAAATCTTTTAATGTAGACCACCTTCCTTACCAGTTGCCTTGATGGCCTGATTCATTATTGACCTCATATAATATCATTTAAAGAACTTTTTTTTAAATGTGCGAAATAGTGAATTGTGCGAAAGTCTAGGTCCGCCTGTACTAGGGCTTCCAAACCGGTCTAAACCGAAACCGGTTAACCGGTTTATCGCGTGTTTTGAAAAAAAACGAAAACCGGTTTATTTCTCTCGGTTAACCGGGCTCTATCAAAAAATACTCTTTTCTTATTTTTCATTGTTTTTTACAAAAAGAAAAATGTTTTATAATGAATTTACTGCGTTATATAGGAAACAATTCACAACATACAACAAACATGTACATATACATATGTATATTTTGTAAAATAATCTACTTCTGTCTCAAAGTTGTCCATGTTCTGAACAGAAATGACTCTTTCAAATAATTTGACATTTTTATATAATAAGTGAATATTTTGGTATTCTACTCTATTTTTGTCTAAACATTGGATTTCTTGTCTTATCCCGTTGGTATTTTTAAAAATTGAATGCGTTTAAACATCATTCTTTTGGTGAATTTTTTTATCTGACGTATATTTTTTTTATCATAAAATATGTTTTCACATGTTATAGTAATTGTTACTTTTCCATAGCAAACAGGTTGGTAACTAGAGTCCTATTAAGATAAATGTCGTGTTTTTTGTTTGAAATTGGAGTATTAGCTGTTATGTCAAATATTGAAAAATTTCTACGATTTTTTTTGCATACCTACCTAATCAAAATACATGATATTTCGGTTTAAACCGGTTACCCGGTTTATTTGTCAAAAAAAAAACCGAAAACCGGTTAGTGTTTAAGTCCGGTTAATTGGAAGCCCTAGCCTGTACATATCTTGTTACTATACAGGATATTGCCCCTTAAAGCACAGGTCTAGCGAAAAATATGACTGTAATAGAGTTATCTCCCGTTCGTTTAAAACAGTAATGAACAGCGCGCGGCCCTTTTTGAAGTTTCTGGCAGCCCTTAAATGTTTTTCTCAAACTAAACAATACATATTTTTTTCACGTAAATCATTTATGTTGTTGAATAAATGTAAGCAAGCTTTTTTTTAATGGAGGAGAATAAATCAGTTCATAGAAACAGGCTTACTGATAAAAATTTGGATTTGATTGTGCGGTTAAACACTAAATATTGAGTCAAATTATCAAGAATTAGTTTAAAATTAACAAAGACCAAGATCGCATTAATTTTTGAATTACATATAAATAAAACACGTATATCTAAATATTTTACAGTAAAAACATTTTTAATAAACAAGTTCTCATCATCCTCTTTTTGTACGGTTTATTTATTTTCACGTTTTCGAAATAACACGGACAAAAATAATGTAATGAAACTTATCATTCATTTTTTTAAAAATCCGTGAGGAAAATTTGTCGATTTATTGATATCTATAAATGTTTTTTTTTGATGATTTGTTTGTTTCGGGTTTCGGGTTTTTTGGGTGTTATCATATTTAGTTCCTATATTTTTTCTCGATCAAAATCGATCAATGTTGAAATTAAAAATGTGTCATTTGATGTTATCAATGAATAAAGTGCTCCCAACAGATTAAAAAAATAGCTATATGTGTATGTGTCAGTGTGTATACACATACGAGGTATTTCACACTAAAAGAAAACAAATTCAAAATAATAAGACGCGCAGTCCAAAAAACAGATTGTAAGCCAAAGTCTGAATTACATCAGCAAATGTGTAGAGTTTGGTTTGGGCGAATAAAAAGGCTTCATTTCTAACACACCTCCGTGATAATGCAATTTGATTGGTCCAAACATAGAAGCCAATCGACTATAAAAACACTGCGAAATCAAGTAATTCTCATTCAAACGTCAAACGTCTGCAGTGAATATTATATTAATTTATAATACTTATTCATCAAACAAATTTATTAGATGGAAAATTTTATATTCAAACATTTACCAGAGTTTTTCTCATACCGCAGTGTTCTTTCGGTATTTTCTTTTCACTGAAGTAATTTTAAAAAAAATAGTTTTTTTGTGTTTTTTTGAATAATTGTTTTGTATATACATTTATATTCAAAATGCCTGAAGCCATGGAAATATACAATAGACTGCCGTAAGTTACAAATAAATTATTAATTCCCATATTAAAACAAAGAATACGTTGCTAAATATTAAAACATTTGCTTTATGTGAATCAAAAATGTTTATAGTCATTTTAAAATCCGAAAATTTGATTGAAGTACTTTTATATTTCAACTGCAACATAAATAATAAAATAATTTACGATCCAGTAACTAATTTAATAATTTTGGCAGTTTGATAGGTCAAAACGAAGTATCTATATTAAGTTATTTATTTGTTTTTTAAATAGTTATCTTTAAAATTCTTGCAAAAATATCCACTGTGATTATTGTTTTGTCACTATAATCAATTCACCAGAACCTTTATCGAATTTAATTGACGACATTTTTTTGTCGCAAGTATTCTTCGAATTCGCGTGAGAAAAGACTTTGTTAAATAAGAAGTTTCTTAGAAAAGATCGAGTAATTATTTGTTTACACATAATAAAGTATTGTTTGTATTTTAAGTATTAAAATAAGTTTTGCATACACGATCTAAATCGCGTGCAAGTAGCTTTTTGCCTACAGCTACTGATTGCAGTTATTTGATTCGGGATCAGGGAATGATTTACATCTGAGGTCGTTGGTACTTACTTTCCAAATTTTAAGGCTCCACTATTGTCTGTGTCTGCATCCCTTTTTTACGTTTCAAGAATGCGCTCGGTTACCTGTCCAGTCTGAGCTTTTATTTTTTTATGAATACCTGTATAAGTGCCGTGATCTAAAGTCGTAATGTATTGCTCCATCGTTTACTCAATAATAAAACCCGACAATGTTTTTAAAATACTTTATAGGTATCTCCCTAGAATTCTTTTTTAATAATTATCCGACAATTGAATGTTAAATTAGTAATACACCTTTGTATGTTTTGGTAAATTGATTTTTTGGCGTAGTTTATTTGATGTTGCAACTATCAATATTATATTGTAAATAATATGATTATATTTCAGATGCGCAGGGTCGACCGTTCCCCAGAGCTGCGGAAAGGCTGCCCTCAACCCCAAGACTTGCACTCCATCGGTGACAAACTTGGCTCAATACAGAGGCGTCTACACGAATATTGCTGCACTCCCTCCAAAGGTATGATAATTACGCGTTTAAAAACCTAGACAATGAAATAATTTTGTAAGTTTTTTGTCTACCGTTTCTCACTTATTCAATTGACTCTCGTCTCGATGTTGAATATTGTTGACGACTTTATTGCATTGATAGTGTGCCGTTGACCATTAAACTTTTACACCAGCGTCTAGACTTAACGTGTTTATAAATATTATTGTAATTTATTGATTATCGTCGAAGTGCGACAATAATTATTATTCTCTTCGTTTCGATATCGACATCCGTCTATTTGGAAACTAATTAGAATCTCCCCAGAGCGAAAATACAAAATATGTGATAATTGGCATTGATAATTAAATGAATCCAATGAATGTTTTCTTAACATTTATATCTTTGATCTTCATTTTGATTCGTCTAGACCCCACCCCCTCTTCCTCACGTCGGTCTGATTTATGACATTTAATGACATTAGATAATGTTAGAAATACGTTTAACATTTTGATTTCATTCCTTAATTTTTTGTTTTCATTTTTGTTATTTAGGTTAAAGCTTATGTGGAAGAAAGTGTCGCGCTCTGCAAACCTGAGAAGGTTCACATCTGCGACGGAAGCGCATCCGAAGGTGTCTCTCTGCTGAAGCTTATGCAAGCCAGCGGGGCGATTACAAAGTTGAACAAATATGACAATTGGTAAGACATTTTATCTGATTATTCGCCATAAACAATAAATCGATCAAACTTATTGACGTCCATAGATATTGATATATTTGCGTTGAGAATTAGTATAAATTTTATTTATCTCTCACAGCTGGCTGGCCAGGACCAATCCTTCCGATGTCGCCAGAGTTGAAAGCAAAACTTTCATCTGCTCGGAGAATCAGCGCGATGTTGCAGCTCGCCCGCCAGGAGTTAGCACTCTAGGAAACTGGATCAGTCCCGCTGATTATTCCAAGGCTATCGTTGAAAGATTCCCAGGATGCATGAAAGGTAATTATGTCAAAATAACTCATTACGATATCACTTCAGAGTATTGTACATAAATTCTCAATAACAATTAATCCTGTTTACTTACATTCAATTTATTCCACATTTAAAATGTAATTTATGTACAATAATATGAATTTGATTGCATACTGCTGTAATAATAATTATTGATTGACAAAATGATGATTTAAAATAATGATTACGCTATTATTCAACTAATGAAACCGAATTTTTCAACAGGGCGCACAATGTATGTGATTCCATTTTCCATGGGACCTGTCGGCTCTAACCTCTCCAAAATCGGAATTGAATTGACAGATTCGGCATACGTAGTTTACTCGATGAGCATTATGACGAGAGTTGGTGAGTTAAAAAAACATTCTAAAATTTCATTAATTTTTTGCATTTTTAATATTACAATCATAGTATGATTATTTGCATTGAATAAAGGGTCTTCTATCTATATGTCATAATTTTCCTGTCTTTGAAAGACAATCTGATCCATAAACAATGCAATTTTATAATGTTAAATCATATTTTGTATAGGTTCCAAAGTGCTGGACATACTAAAGAAAGATGATGCTGACTTTGTCAAGTGCCTTCATTCCGTTGGAACTCCTGCAAGTGGCACGCACGTAATGCCAAACTGGCCATGCGATCCTGCAAGAACCATAATCCTTCACAAGTAAGTCTTAACTGCAATCACAATGACCTTTTTGTATTTATTTAAATAGTTTGACCTTATTCTGAAAACCATTCAGTTCACATCTGAACGTATAATCTGGCATTATATTTCACGTTGTCCGCCCATCTCTTGGGAGGGCTACTGACCTACCATATTTGACAATTATAAAATAATAATACTGTATGACTACTTTTCAGGCCTGAAAACAATGAAATCGTCTCGTACGGCAGCGGATATGGTGGAAATTCACTTCTCGGAAAGAAGTGCTTCGCTCTGCGAATCGGTTCCACCATCGCAAAAAGAGAAGGATGGTTGGCTGAACATATGCTGGTTAGTAGAAAATTATCAAATTCATTTTTAATATTATAATCTTCTACTTGGTTCATAAGTCATCGAAACAGTATACAGGAATGTTTCTGTTATTATAATTATTCGATTTGTAATACTGATTATTGTTTTTTCACAGATTATGGGAATCACAGACCCAGCAGGTCGTAAAAGATACATTGCAGCAGCCTTCCCGTCTGCTTGCGGAAAGACAAACCTCGCCATGATGATGCCTACTCTTCCTGGATATAAGGTATATATAAATTATTATTCTGTTTATTTCATGATATAAAAATAAATAAATAATACAGTAGAAGAATTGATAAGAATCGTAAGCATAACCAATATTGTTTTTTCCTACAGGTGGAATGCGTTGGTGATGACATTGCATGGATGAAATTTGACAACAATGGCCAGTTGAGGGCAATTAATCCAGAAAACGGTTTCTTTGGTGTAGCACCAGGTAAAAGCACTAACATATCTGTTTGATATACTTACAATAATTCAGACTAAAAAATCATTGAATATCAATTGAATGTAATATTTATACAGTGATCAATAGAGCAATTAACTAATTGATGTTTTTTATTCCAGGAACATCCAGTGAAACAAATCCGAATGCGATGAAAACCATCTTCAAGAATACAGTTTTCACAAATGTGGCTGAAACCAGCGACGGTGGAGTATACTGGGAAGGAATGGGACCATTGCCAAAAGGCGAGCAACTCACCGACTGGCTTGGCAATCCCTGGACTGAAGAAACAGCCAAGAAACCTGCCGCACATCCTAACTCAAGGTAATTTATTTTACCCACTATATCCGCTAATAGTATTTTATTTCAAATCATTCTTTTTGAACTTTTCAAAATTCTCTGTAGCAATATTTAAATGAGTATTGTTATTTCTATATTATTTCTTATCCATCAGATTCTGTTCACCTGCCTCTCAATGCCCCACAATTGATCCACAATGGGAAAGCTCAGAGGGTGTTCCTATCTCAGCTATTCTACTGGGAGGAAGACGACCAACAGGAGTTCCTCTAGTGTACCAAGCACGCGATTGGAGTCATGGAGTTTTCCTCGGAGCTGCGATGAGATCTGAAGCAACGGCCGCCGCTGAATTCAGCGTAAGCACCTATTAATTTAATGTTTTGATTTACAACAATGTATGATGAAAAAATGGTCTTTGATTTCAAAACAAAGATAAGTCGTAGAAGCAGTAGCTAATAGTGGAATGTTTATTAAACAAATCATTATTTTCAACAGGGTAAGATGATAATGCACGATCCGTTTGCAATGCGACCATTCTTCGGTTACAACTTTGGCCAATATCTCTCACATTGGTTGTCGATGGCTGATAGAACAACACCAGAAAAGCTCCCTAAGATCTTCCACGTCAATTGGTTCAGAAAAAGCAGCCAAGTAAGTAATAATGGATATTTTTAAATATAACCGGTATTCTATAAATTTGCTCTAAATAAAGACCTACTTACTGCTAATGGTTTCTCAAATTAAATTTATGAACTTTTGATCAAAAAGTCAGGAAATTGACTTTCTAGTTATGTCAGTAACTATTTAAATGTGCTGTATTAATGTAATATTATTTTTATCAGGGTAAATTCCTCTGGCCTGGATTCGGTGACAATTGCCGCGTTCTAGACTGGGTGCTGAAACGTTGTGACGGAGAATCATGCTATGTGAACAGTCCCATTGGCCTTCTCCCAACCAAAGATTCGCTGAACCTCGAAGGACTCAGTGAAAAGATTGACATTGATGAACTTTTCGATGTTCCAAGAGATTTCTGGTTTGATGAGGTGAGCTTGTACTTTTTTCTTGTGTTAATCATCTGATTCGAAAATGCTTAATATTATATAAAGTTATCAACTATGATTACTATATGCTAAGACTTTTTTAAATACTCGATTCCTTCTATCAAATGATATTTCTGCTAAAAATTCCAATGAACACTAAATTAATTTATTATTTTTTTCTGTTTACAGGCTAATGCGATAGAGAAATATTTCCACGAACAGGTTGGAGATGATTTACCTATGCAGATTCATCAAGAACTTCAATCGTTACGTCAAAGACTTCAAGATAATTAGAATTTAGTATAACTGCAAACTCATGTGTCTCACTACTACTTCAATAATGATTGTTTTTAGAATATAGTATAATATTAAGAATAAACTCATAGATGTCGTTGTTGCTTCAGATGACTAAATGAAAAAGATGAGATTTTCCAAAAAGATATTAAAAAAAATATATAATGAAATATAATCCTGCAGGCGGGATGTATTGAATTATAATGGTGTGGTGCGCACTGAAGCAAATTATATAAATTTATTTTGTATTATGTATATAGGTAATTTAATGCATTTGATGAACTGACTGTTAATTAGCTGTAGGTGTAAAAATAGTATTTAATAATATTATATAATAGGTTGTAGGTATATAAAATTTATTATAAACGATGTCTGCTGTTGAGAATATCAATTTAACTTATTGTTTTTTTTTTATAAATCACAGATGGCATTTTTATACTCCATGAAAAGTTATTATTTCATGGAAAAGATTCATAAAAATCTCACGGAAGGGTACTGTAGTGAATTTTGTAAATTTCATTGAAATAAAATGATTCCAAATTATGTTCCGAATTTTAATGATTGCCTTCTAATGATATGTTACATTATTCCAACAGTATTCATTTTTTGGATCGATTTCTATTTGAAGGCATTGGTTATGTCTAAAACTTCCTTCCTATCCTTACGATCCTTTAATAACTGGGAGTAGAGAGAGCGAATAGTTAACCACTAGTCCTGTCCTAGCCTTATCCTTTTATCTCTACTATTTGAAAAAGAAAGGTTGAGCGAATGAGTAACAAGCAGTTCCTGTAGAAATTAGGTCATATGCTGCACAATGCGAATGGATATGGATACAAAAAAAAACATGATTATATCTACAGAAAACTGATACTCTAAGATGAGATAGGCACTTTATCATTGATTTAAATTTTGTATTGTGAATTATGAAATTGAGCTTTTATTTGCATTTATGTTTTGGAAAAATATATTTTTTCTTGATTTTTAAAATAAAAACTAATTTAAATAAATGCTACTTCCAAGGTTGTTTAATTCCCAAATTTGCAATCGGTGCTATTTATAATTGTGTATACTTTTACGACTCCTTCACCTATCATCATTATTTTTAAAGTGACACATAAATATATCCATATTCATTCATACATACAAGTTTCATAAGACTCCATTGAGGCATAATTTATAGATAAAAATAAATAAAAGGCACGACCATAGCAATAAATGATGTCGTAACTTAACCATTTGGTGAGAACTGCATGTAATAAACGTAAGTCAGCAAAATAAAAAAAAACATCGACACCCATTTAGGCTAAAACTTGCATGGCGAAGTTACCGTGGAATTAGTTACAGCATTAACTGGATATACCCGTGTTCCGTTGACTATAGCTTAGGAAACCATGTGTAAACTAATACTCAACACAAGATGTTCAATATACAGGGATACATCATCTTAACTCGATGACTGCCACAGACGAGATATCTCGTAAAAAATTTCATGCTCAACACGCCAGAGACAAGTTGTCTTGTCAATAACTAATTAAATTAATAGTTCCAAATTATAGCCGGTGTGCTAGGTAATTACTTTTAATTATCTACGGCAGCTAAAATGCTAAGTGATGTCAAACTGCGGCCGAAACAAATAATATATGTAGCCTAAAAATTGTTCGAACAGGGGTGAGATCAGCTCTATGGGATTGAAAGGGTTAATGTACAGCAGTGATGCACAAACGCGGCCCGCGGGCCGCATGCGGCCCTTTTTGAATTTTGTGGCGGCCCTTAAATCTCTTTCTCAAACATACTTTTTTCAAGTAAAACATTTATTAAACAAATGTAAGCAAGCTTTTTCTTCAATGAAGGAGAATACATCGGTTCATAGAAACAGGCTTACAAATATGTCACATTAAAAAAAAAAGTTAAAAATTAACAAAGACCAAGAACGCATAACATATTTCACAATGAAACGATTTTTAATAAGCACGTACTCATAATCCTTTTTTTGCATGGGTTATTTATTTTCGAAATAACACGGTCAAAATAATATAATGGAACCTATTATTCACTTGATCTTTTTTACACGATTTTAAGGTTTTACATGGAACGTACATATGTTCTGTATAAAAAAAGGATTGAGCGTACTTTAAATCATTTTTTTCTTTGCGGCCGAACCCACGATAAATTTGTTTTATGCGGCCCGCTAGAAGGTAAAGGTTGTGCATCACTGATGTACAGTAACTAAATTTGCAACAATTTTCAAAATATTCAACCTATTTTTATATTTTTTCAACTCATGCGATTGTTTTAACGATGAAAAAAAAAATTTTTTTGGGAATATGGTGCATCATGCATACTTTTTGAATAGAAATGCCTATTTATCAAATAAGTATTATTTTTGTTCGCTTGGAGCAACATAATTATTGTTACAAATAATACTGTACCATCTGTTGAAATTTCTGTTAACTGCATCCTGTTTTTAATTAAGATTATAACCTATAACATTAATTAATGATGTTATGTATGCACTAAGAGATGAAGATTCCAAAGAACTTTCAGTTCTTTACGATCCAAGTATCAATCGACAAACCTGTGTGTGGATTTATCTTCATGCATGCTATCAAATCTAGAACGCACAATAAATAAGTGATTAGGCACTTCAAAAATTTATGAAATCTTTAATATTTGGATTTAATTCAAATTTAGATTTAAAGACTAATTTTGTGTTGATCACAACTTTATTAATGATCAGTTTTAATTGGGTATTTTTGGTATTAACAGCTTTAAGTAATGATAAGTTGAAGTGCCTGATTTTTTTAAACATACTTTTTATGTTATTTTCAAACATTTTGATATTGGTATTGTATTTTTTCAATAGATGTCCTAAAATTGTGCGGTGCATTTAAAAATAAAATAAAAAAATGAACCATTTTTTTATTTTTCCTTGTTTTTATATGTATAATTCATAGTAATACATAATTATGTAAAGCAACACAAAAAACAAATATTTTTATAAAAAAAATATCTAATAAAAGCTAAAATTAGACTGCTTGTTTGTTGGATTAACATTCAGGATTTTGGGATTGAGAATCTCTCATCTTACGAGGGAAAAAGTGGCTATAATAGGAAAATCAAATCAGTTAATCACTGGTTAAAATAAATTTTAGATGCTCAATATAACATTCATACTTCAACTTAAAAACAAAATATGTAAAGACATGTAATAAAAACTGTAAACTATTAAAAGGTGAATATTATTTATTTTCCATGCTTAGCAGAGTAATATCTAACATTGTTATGATTTGATCCTCGAGCATATTTTGTGAGAAGGGCATTTACATTCAATTTCTCTGTTGTAAATCGTCTGAAAAAATAAAACAAAATGTAAGATTATATTATTACACATTGTCTGGAAAATTTTACAAAAAAAAGAAATTATCCAATTAGACAATGTTACTCTTCGGATATAACAATCAAAATGTTTCTGATTTTCTCCAATATACGAAAATATTAGTTACTTGATAATTCATTACTTACTCAATATATGGCGCTATTTGTGCTACGGTCCATTTAGGTTTTGTTTGGAAAAGAATTCGAAATCGTTCAGAAATGTTTTGCGGCAGAGTGTTCTCGTAGAAAGCCCAAATGACCTGAGGATTGGAATCCAAGTCGATTAAAGCCATCCCATCAAGCATGCTCTCCTACAAAAATTATTATACGAGTTAATTATTGTAGAGTTATTCTTTTAACATTCACAATAATTAAAACTAGATATATAAAAATAGAGAATTTACAAAGGTTATCAAAAGATGTCTTATATTATGATATATCAACTCAAAAAGCACAACCCGTATATATTGATATATTATAATATTTTTACCAACGATTTTTAGCATTTCCATACAAATATAATACAAATATAATCGCAATTATTAAAATTAATAAAGTATGTAGCCAAGTTTGAAGCCGAGTGATTGATGTTGTTGTCTTTGCAGGTGAGAATTCCAGTATGGAAATATAAATAAATAGATTAATGGTTTTTTGTTTCAAAGAAGCCCCCCATTTACAGAGCCGTTTTTTAAATCATAGCAAGGGCGATTAGGTATCCACTGGCCCTGCCCTTCCCTCTATCCTTTTATTCAAAGTAACATGCGTTTCATATAGAACAAGCTTTTGTTAAGATAAGCTCCATAAGAAGTCCATATGCTCCATATTGGGAGCAATTACAGTTATAAAAAATGTAGGTAAGCACCTCATGGCTGAGTAATGGATAAGACTATTCATAATGTGAAAAGGAAATGAACATACCTCAGCGATCATTCCCTCGGGGACGGAATCTTTCCATGCCTGCATGAAATCATTTAAATTAAACTTTCCAGCGCTCTTCAACAAAACCTGTGCCAAAAACCGGCACACCTTCCCTTCCTTATATTTAAATAGCTGATCCAAACCATCTTTGCTACCCTTTTGGGTGTAAAAATCAAACATATTATCCAAAATCACAGGAGGTACTAGATCCTTTAAAGTCTCTAAGGTTACTTTTTTGCTGATTTTATCGGGATCCCAAGAGTTTTCATCAATCAAATCCAGCATGTATGACACGACTCTGAATTCATATTTAAATGATAAGATGCGAAAGTAGCCGTCAACTTCCATAGCCTGCAGATTGTCAAGACCTTCTGACAGTTCTTCGTCAGAAGCTTGAATGATATCTCTCAGCTGTTGGTGCGTCAAAAGTAACTTTTTATCTATTGAGTACTCGTATTCGGGTCCTGAATACCTGGTACATTGTAAAAGATCATTTAACTTTCCTAAATGTGGCTTACAAAGTCTCGGTTCGTAATATGTATAAAAGACTTTTAAAATGTCTTTGTGAACTAGCTTTCTCGGTGATCTATTCGCTTTATCAGAATCGGTGGAATTATTCAAACTGGTGTCGGGAGAAATGTTTTTTTGCAGCATGTCAGATGATTTGTTTTGTTTTTCTTCCATGGACTCATCGTTCATCGATTCGTCGTCGGGGTTATTTAGTTTAGTTTGTTTTCCCCACAACAAGCCCGGTATTAGAAGTAAACTGTTGGATGTTTCTGCTTCTTTGATATCATAAGTTCGAGAAGACGTGCAAAGCACTGCATTGTCACTTTGAGAGCCTGAAACAAAATTGTATGATATTTCAAAAAGAAAATCCTTAACAAAGTGTACAAAATTTCTTAAGGTTTCTTTATTCTATCAGTGAAATTAAAATTTCTCAGGCATAAAAAATATATGATCTGGAACAGCAGCATACTCAATCTGTGGTCTGTCATTTTTAAGCATAAAGCAATGATAACCTCATTATATTTGCGTTAGAACTATTTTCACAATGTACACTTCCATAATAATTGTTATAATGGAAGTGAACATTGTGAAAATAGTTCTAAAGTAAACATAAATCTCCATCAAGCACCTTCAGTCGAAATTCTAAATTATATCATTATATTTGGCTAAAATATTTAAATTTGTCCCAATCAGTGGTCTCGTGGGCCCATATTCATATATATTTAGTGTCAGAGCGCACCCAAGTATAAATTATTCCTTCGTATTCGTATAGGAAATTGTGTGCACAATGTTTATGATTTTTAACAATAAGCTATTTACAAATGTTACAAAAAGTAGAGTTCTTTCTACTTTTTGTAACATTGAAAAGTAAATCAACGGCAGCTAATAATTGTTTTATACCTTTGAAAACAATAGTTCCTCCTTTTGTCAATTCTTCAAGCAAATGCTGATCCACTTGCAGAAACTTAAGGTTTTCGAAGGCGGGGTCTTCTTCAGGAAATCTCAGCACCTGAGTGAGGTCTGTTAGTTCTGATTCGTGAAGCTTGGCATGTTTGATTATTTCCCTAACATCTGACGAGCTTCTATCGTAACTGAAAGAACAATACATGTAACAATAAGTGGCGAAAATAATAACTTGTATTGCGTATGCCCTTTTATGACTTTATGTTTTTTTATAGTGAATTTATAACTGCGATTTTATTTAAGAAGTTGAGGAGTAACAAAATAGTAATGCAAGAATCGATAGTAAGTGCATGTGACGAATACAAGAGGGTATCTTAGGAATTTTGCTATGAGAAAATGGGCCAAGTAGGAGTTTATAATAATAAATAAAGCAATCGATTGAGTTGGCATTTGCTTGGTAGAACTCCATTGCAATATGGTAAAAAATATGAAAGTATTTAGTTCTACCAATTTTTCAAAATCAGTTTATAGCTATTTCGGCTTATGCCATCATCAGAACTATGTTTAATATTTATTACCGTAATAAATAAAGCAATGTTGACCAGTAGCAGATAAGCCAAGGGTTCTCAAAAATAACACATGTCACTGACATATTTTTATTTTTTACAGTTTTCAATATTTATTTTTGTTTTACAAGGAATTTTTCAACGCCCTTTTGCAATCTGAATAACAGGCCCTCAAATTAAATTGCGCCTGCTTAATCCACTACTGTTGCTAACCCTGGTCGTCTTAAAAATTCTTGGAACTCACCTATTTCTTTTTTAAGCCAAATAGATTATGGTGACACAGAAGGTAGTTGAAGATCATACATTGAACGCAGCGAGCGGAACAAAGAAAGTGGTGAGAAACCGTGATTATAGTACCAATATGTTTCAAGATCAGATATGGCAAAAGAATCTATATTATCTTTTTATTATAAATTATTTTTTAGTATCAACAAAGATACAAATATTACTTCCAAAATAATCACTTTTTTATGGAAAATTACTAAAAAATATTTTCTCCACTTATTCCAAATGCCAGCTGCGTGGTCGAGTGTCAATGTTGTCAATTTAAAACACAGAGGTAACGGGTTAGAATCTCAGCATGGACCGTTTTTTGATTTTTTAATATATTTATGAATTTCTGTTTGAAGGAATGGATGTATGTCATGTCTTGAATGACCTCCCACTCATCCTATCATATAATGGGCGTAGCTAGAGCGATTAGCTAACCACTTTTAGTGTCGTCCTATCCTTCTATCCCTACTCTCTTTGAAAAAGAGAGATTGAGCAAATGAGTAACAAACAGTTCTCGCAAAAAAAATCGGTTGAGATACCTCTATTAGGAGGCCATATGCTACAGATTAGGAGCGGACATGGATTAAACAAAAAATGTCCACATACCTACATTTCTCTCCGATTCGATTATCATACTATGTATTTAACATCATTACCTTTTTGTCAATAGTAGTAAATTATAGTATTACTAAGGAAGAAAACAAAATCTTTGATAAAGACGAATCAAAAAATTATTGACCGTAAATTGAAAATCTAAAATTGTAAAAACATTACGTATACAATTTTGTCTATGGATCTTATACTATTCTAGTCAAAATAACGATAACACGTCTATTCGAATTTACCGCTTTGAAAACATGTGACGATGTTCACGTCAGCCTTTGCGAGTCTGCGCACGGCGTAATAAAAAAAAATATTGTGCATAACCTCCAAATTTTTTCTAGAATTGACAGCGAACGACCGACCCTAGCGTAGTTGTTGTGTAATAGTGTTGTTTACCCCGTAAAACGTCTATTTCATCGTTTAGTGGTTGAAAATAGTGAATTAGAGTCAGTCGGTGAAAATGGCGTCAATATTCAGCGAATTTAACTTCAAACAGAAGAACGATGATGATGGTAATTCGAGTTCTACGTCCAGCAAGGGAGGCACGGGAAATATGTCGCCGCTATCGCCATATCTGAACTTCGACCCTCACTATATTCCCAAAATGCAGCCTGAATTTATATATCCAGATGAAAATTACAAGGCTCACACCACCAAAAGGACATCGGTTGCTCTGCCACAGATTGGCGCTAGCTGTATTATTGGAGCTGGTATGTGAAGGCAATAGAACGATTACAACTTAAAAAACATAATCATTTGCACCAAGAACCTAAGAAGTGTGGTTGGTATTGAAAATAAATAAAACTAGTCGAATGTGCATACTGAAATAAAAGGCAGTTATTGCATATTGTATGTCTTTACATCCAGAGAATAGTGAAGAAGTATATCAGTATATATAAAGAATTCTTGAATTCTTTTGGTGTTTCTTTGATTATTTCAGTGGCGGTCTCTCATTTTTGCTTTTAAAACCGTTTTTACTTTGTCAATGAGCTATCAAAAAACATGTAATACATGAGTGTTAGTTACAATTAATAATCTATCAGAATCTAGTATTTGTTTGAAAGAACATCAAAACTATACATTTAAAGTTAGTCTTGAAATATCTGTGCATGTTTCCATTGATAATTTAGCTTGCAAGTCATGTAGATTTATTAATTATCTAAAATTAAATTATTAAGTTTTAGTAATTCACCACACTTAATTATACATAAAATTAATAATTAAAAGAATATTTAATTTACTCCACTCAAACTATCATTATCACATTTAAAAAATAAGACTGTTGGTTAATTTGTTGTATTCGAAAATATATTCAAATACCGAAAAAACAATCAAATGACATTAACCTGTTAACAGCTAGAAAAAAATAACGTTTTTTGAGCTAGTAATTATCTAAAAACTTATAAAGGAAAACTTAATATTCATTATGTGAGTCCTGAAGAGATGTCGGACCCTTTTTCAATGATGCAAACTAAAAAATATTTATTGACGTAATAATGACAGCACACTGGTGGGTAGCGTGTGTGGTTAGTAGGTATGCGACACATCGGTGGGTCGTTAGCTTTAGAGTGGTTAAGATCATTTTAAGTGGTATATGTTGTACCCATCAACACCTACTAAGAATTTACAGTCTTAACTGCAGTAATGATACTTTAAAAATGAGTTTCTTAAACGTAGTTATCCAAACATTGTTGCTGTGCACTCCAAGTGAACTGAAATAAAGATAGCCTGTACAAGGAAAACACATTGGAGTTCATTAGCGGATCCAGGGGATGGTCATGACGGCCACCCCTTGAATTGTATATGGGCCCTGCTAGGGATTGCAATACCGGTTTTGAAAATGGAAAAATACTGCTATTTCAAATTTTATATTCATCAAATATTTTTTAATTGAATGGCCATCTCTCGGCATATTTTCTGGATCCACCAGTGTATGACTTGAGATCTACTTGCTCTCCATTTGATACTAAGGTTATTAAATGCAATATATTTCACGCCTTTTGCAGCCATGTGGGCGTGGCTGATCGCTCTGAATGGACATGACTTGAATAGCTATTCTTTTTCAAATGTCCATCAGCAGATATCTCCATAGGGTGTGATTATTAGTTTGTGAGAAGAAAACCTCTGAACTTGACAATGATATTTTATATTTAAATAATTAAGGTCTCGGCGGGGCAGTAGGACTGTACAATGGAGTAAGAATGACCACCCTAGAAGGCCAGGCAGGCAAAATTAGAAGAACACAAATCCTTAATTACGTTATGAAACAAGGTAAAATTGATTTCTTCCACAGTTCAATAAATTGATATAGTTTTTTTTGAAAAATTAAAATTTTGTACATTGTCACTTACAATTCAAATTTCAACATATTCGGTCATTCAAATGAACATAAGAACTCGAGCTGACCATTCAACTTAGGAATTTTACAAAATTTTAATGACTCAAATTTAATATTGAAATTACATTAAGCACCTTTAGTCGAAATTCTAACTAATACAGTATTGTTTTTTATATTTAGTATAAAAAAAAACCTGCTGACTACAAAAATGCATGCTTTCGAAGGTTATTATTTAGTTGACATTTCAAACGTTGGGTATACATTCCCAACGCCATTTATGAAGAAAATACTGAAACAAATAAATTTTCGCTTTTTTCGTGACTAAAATTTTATTATCATTCCAGGTTCAGCCACCAGCTGCACGTTAGGAATAATTGCATCATTTTACTCAGTGGTAGGAGTTGGCATATCATACGCCCGAGATAAAGAAGACACCTTCAATACTTTTCTGGCCGCAGGAATTACCGGAGCTCTTTACAAAAGCACATCTGGAGCCAGAGGGTCTGCCCTCGGTGCCGCGGTTGGCATCGCCGTAGCCGCAGTTTACACATTAGCCACGTCAGCCGACGACACGTCCATTTGGGGCAAATTCAAGCGGTTGCCGATGTGATGGGATTACATCCATGAATGTTAGAGTTCTGTTTATGTAAGATGGATTCTGTTGATAGTGTTATGTTAAAATTTTCAGTAAGTGTTTGTACTCTAGTGAATTTTAGTTTTCTTGGAACAAGTGTCAAATAGCCACTCGTTTGTGTTGAAGCCGAACTGTGAATGTTATACAAATCTTGAGTTAATCTAAATGTTTGAAGACAAGGCCATATTGAATTCCAAATGCTCCACTTATTTTCAAGGTTTCTGACAAGCAACAATTCCTTATATATTTATAATATTTGATTAGTAAAAAAATGTAATATTGTTTTTAAATGTTAACTTCAGTGAGTAGTGAAAAAAAATTCTGCATATTGTATTGAATATATTATCTACAAGTATTGTCTTCTTTTATTCGTAGAGTGATTGAAGAAGGTTCCCAAATGTTCTTAAACTGTAGCAATTATACAGTGAAAACATGCTCAAACCAAATTCTTACATTGCATAAATCAAAAGTGAGGTTTGCAATGTGGTTTTTTGCTCTCGTAGTTTACCTATTTGACTATGTTACTTTGTTAACACAAATGTTTCAAATTATTATGTTACAAAAACCCTTGAGAGTTCGAAATATTCAATTATAATAATGCTTGTAGACTTTGCAGCTCATAAATATATATTAACTATGCAATCAAAATATACTTGTATCATTGCGATTTTTTTGGGTTTTAAGTTATGAAGATTTTTTTTTAAATAATTTTATTTTAATTTAATTTTAATGATTTTTGCTCAACATCCGCAATTTGTGTTGCTGAATTTTTACCACCCAAAAAATCGGTTGCAAATATTATACACCAAATAAACATGTTTCATATAAAATCAGGTGAACGCAAACTTCCTATAGACATTTAAAGAGACAGGAATAGTCTTGTTTATTTGCTTTCCTTTTCTGTGTAAGAATGTCATTAGACAGTCGTTGATGAACGATTTTGTATAAATGTTTCCTTAAATACACACTATCGTGTCAGCTGTGCTTATCTGATCCTTCATTGTAAATAAATACATAATATGTGACATGTTCGAAAAAGAAGTCCTAATATGAGTTTTATTTTATATCTGATAATCTTTGCAGCCGATCCCGTAGTAAAATAGATTTTGAATACTAACCGATTCATATCCAATAAATAGCAGACGAACAAATAAATAGATGATTTTTTGACAGTAAACAGTTTCTTTTTAATTGAAAAAAAAACCTAAAAAGCATTAGTAAGTAAAACTTCAATTTATCTTTATAAGAAATCCAAGTTATTTTAATGAAATCGGTGAACTTTTGCAACTGTCAATGGACACCTAAACAGATTTTTTTTGGTATGCTGTTCACGTCATCCGGTCTTGAAAAGTTAATCTTCGTAGTCGTGGCCTTCTTTACTCTGATTACAGTAAGAACATAATAAAGAAATATGTATCTTCATGTTACCTTCAAACATTGATACTATGAAATGAGGAAAACATGTGCGGATCTTTTTATTTTAATTTAAGATTTTGAAGGTGCTTGGTGGAATTTCAATATTAAATTTGAATTGTTCAAATTATGTACTTGTGTGAATGTACATATTTTAAATGATTTAAATTCAAACAAAACTTTGTACCAAATTGATTACTCATCCATTTTGTTTTGGCGCGACGTCCGGATGAACAAGAGATGCGGCTTTTAGCATCTAGACGCTAAATGTAGCGTTCCTGTGCCACGTCCTGCATGATAGCGAGACCGCACTAGTTCATTTTCATAGTAAGCATTTATTACTTGCATTCGGCATCACACTGTACGCAGCCTACAGTATTTATTTTAGACTAGCGCCTTAACGTATTACATTTGGTGATATAAAATAGTTATACATTAGTAAATTTAACATAATGGTTTTTATTGGAAAAATATTATACTAAGATAAAAAAGCATATATTTTAAATTTGAGAGATGTTTAATAGGATATATAACTATTCACAAAAAATGGCTGATTCTTGTTTGCTTACAATTTTATTACTTGATGGCTATATTGCATACAGAAATCTAATCAATTTTAGTCCTCCATATCAATTCCTGCTTAAGAACACTCGTCATATTATTATATTATATTAGATAATAGTTTGAATTTTGCAATGAAGATTTTCATACAGTAAATGGCCAATTAATTTATGGATGTTTTCCAAATATGTGGATGTATGATTTTTCCAAAACTTCTCTAAGATCAATTTGCTAACTAATTGGCTTTCCCTGATCCTATCTTAATATCATCACCCTCTCTGAAATGAGATTAACTTACAACCAGTTATTGTCAAAAATCTTTTGAAATGCTTAATCAAATGAAAGTTCAAGTGACATAGTCAAAGAATATGGCGAGATATTTTTAAGAAGCATGAGAACTTTTATGTCAACATTCGCTCAATATGATTGATGAAAAAGTGAGGTTTTGTGTGTGTGCTAGAGGTCTGCACGGGCCAAAATTTTACAAAACTACCCGGTCCGAGCCCGAAAAACTCACGCCCGACCCGGCCCGGGCCCGAGTCTAATGCCGCACTTGTTACCCGAACCCGACCCGAAACACCGAGAAATTTGAAATCCTCGATTTGGTATACTTTTTCCCCAGATTATCTCCGAAAGTCCTTTTTTTTTTTTTTAGCTCACCGAGGAATTTGAAATCCTCAATTTTGTATACTTTTTCCCCAGATTATCTCCGAAAGTCCTTTTTTTTTTTTTTTTTTTAGCTCACCGAGGAATTTGAAATCCTCAATTTGGTATATTTTTCCCAACATTATATCCCAAATTCCAAGGCCCGGCCCGAGCCCGACTCTCAATTGCGCTTACCCGCCCAGGGTCGGGTAAGAGCCCGTGGGCCAGGCCCGGGCCCGTGCAGACCTCTAGTGTGTGCTGTATTTACCCAATACTTACACACTGCACATGCACTGACGGAGTGTGTTTGTGTGTTCTGACATTATAGAAATAGTTAGAGAGATAAAATGGTAAATCAAAACCTATATATTATATATGATTATCATGAAAATAGCATTAAAACAAAAATACTTCAATTACTGAGGTTATGGTGTAAAATAAATACTTGGTCTGACTTTTTGAAGAGACCAGATGAAACAAATAATTTGTGGGTCAGGGCGTATAGTTAGAATTTGTCATTTTAAGATACATCCAAAACAAAGATCAAAAACTTGAATGCAAACACACCACCCTGTATTATTAAAAATATGTTTAGACTGAAAACGCACATTCTCAGTACTATACATAACCTATGACTTAACTCACATCGAAAGAATATTTTTTTAGTCAATTGGCATTGTATTTTATTGTCATTTTTTTAACCACCCCTAAAATCAATGCATGGGAAATGAAAATTCTTAATAAACAATTCAAATTATTTTTCTTTAAAAAAGTAGATACAGTCGAACTTGGTTATTAGGAGGAAGATGGGACCGACTGAATTTGCTCGTTATAAGCATTACTCGTTATATCAGAGAATAGGTATTTTTAAATGCTTACAAACATGCTCATCACATGAAGTATCTGTAGCGGTCACATAACACAAAAATACACAATTAGAATTTAGTTTCACACATATTACATTTTTCTTATACAATTTAAAATTGATGCTTATTTCATTGTTTTTAAATTTCCCCTCAAAGCATTCAACCAATTAAAAGACTCTTGGGTGGCCTCAGTGCTCTGTGCAAAAAATTCGACTAGCTCGTCCAATATGCCTCTGGAGACCGTGAAAATGTTTGCTTGGTATGCCCGAGAAGTAGCTCGTTATATAAGTGAATGGTGAAAACCATAAACTAAAATGTCAACGAATGTTTCCTCATTACACCCGATATCTCGCTATTTCCGTGATCGTATTAACTGAGTTTGACTGTACATATTTGCAAAACAATGAGTGTTTGTGTGTAAAAAAATGTGTGCATAAATTTTAAGAAAATGGCATTACTTAATGGGCCAAATACTTCTAGTTATAAAATCATAAGAGGTAAACTTGATGAGAATTTTCACAAGTTACTTGTGATCCACTTAAGGAGAAGGAACATCACAAACATCTACTATGTATATCAAAGATCTCAAATTACTGGAATTTTAACCCAACTAGTGCGAGACCAAATGCAAAGCTCTTACCAACTCGGCCATAGAAGGTGACTCAGAGGTTATATTGGTAAGAGGGCTTTGTATATTTTACTGGTAAGTTTCGTCCCACTACATAAATATTCCGTACAAAAGATGATCAATTTAGAGAAACACTGTAAACTTGATAATCAATTTAAACAGTGAATAAATCAATGATCAATAAGATAGTTTTGTATCAGCATTTTACGAGATCTGAAAAATGAATGATATATAATAATTCGGAAGATAGTTTTTGAATTCAATGAATAAATAATGAAACAATACTGGAGATACAGATACGGCATCGATCAATATTAATGTTAGGAAAACAACGATTGAAGATCGATTGTATAAGCTGTCAATTCGAATGCATTGAGATTCTTGTCTTTTACGTATAGATTCTTATCACAGTTTATACGATACGACAAATTTAATAACATGATAAGTCATACAATATTTTGATTTTCCCGCTCTTATATGTGAACGTCAAAACTTCGTACGATTTTATTAAATACAAAAGAATCATAAAAAGCATGAATTACCTTTCATCCATTCTTTGTTATCACTAGTATAATGAAAAAAGAACACTTCGTACTTGTACGTCGACTAGTTTTCTACACTTTTCTACTAAAAATGACTAAAAGTACGTGATCAGCCAATACTTTTGAGATTTGACACTTGAATATGATAGGCTGATTCCGTTTAAGCATATATTACATTCTACGAAAACACAAACAAAATTGGCTTGTCACTACATACCACCCAGTTAGGTAAAAAATAGTTTTATAATATGTGATAACAGCAGCAAAGTGGTTAATAAATATTATATTAAATAAAATAAAAAAAACAGTTTTGTTCAAAAAATTTTGTAATTCATAAAGACCTTAGATATATTTGTGATTAAGTTTGATTTAGTGATATCACTTGTAATCAGGGTTGGCTCGAGGATTTCCGTACTTGTATGCGAAGCGCCTGGAAAAACTAGAGCTAAATGAATGGATAATGCTAAAATCTTATTGCCTGTTTGCGCCGCACTCTTTGTACACTCCTCGAGCCAGCCCTGCTCGTAATATATCTTTTTTTATATATATATTACTACATTTTATTGTAAAATAATTATTTTGATGATTTTTGAGCCCTATTGCATGATTGTAAATATAACTTCAACATACTTATTCAATGCAAAATGTATCCAAACATTCACTGGTAAAATTGAAAAAACTTATTTCTGTAATATTCAGCGCTGCAAACTATTCCGCCTATTTAACTGTCGTAGGTATGACAAATTATCATATAGCTGGCTGTAATTTGAAGTCACTGATTAGCAACATTGATTATGTTTCGTTTATGTGGCTATCACTTCCGTCTGTCAATGGTCCTACAAACATTTTGTGGCAGATCATCTAACAAGGTGGAACGTAGTAAAATCTAGCATTATGGCATCAAAAAATGAAAAAGATCGCGTCAAACAAATTCAGGATAAATGCCAGACAATATTGACACAGCTTTTGAAAGATGAGGACAATAAATATTGCGTAGACTGCGATGCCAAAGGTATTTAAATTTTCCTACCGAACTATTCGTTACGATATGAATATTTTTCGATTTGCATTTACGACTGCCTGAATTTCGTTTTACAGTAGTAGATAGAAAGCGTTTGCCCGCATTATTTTATTATTTATGTTATTGAACGCCGTTGCACGTCGAGACCTTGAGCCATTTAAGTGTAATTTGAGGACTATGATTCAGTATTGAGATAGATACGCCTATTTATTTTTCAGTTCTCTTGTCAGATTCATCCACAGACGATCACACAGAGAATAATTATATGACTCAACATTTATCTCTTAATTATAATGTATTCAAATTGATTTTCATGCACATTTTTTCTCGTTTATTAGTTGAGTAAATTAACACCTCATACAAGAGAGCATTTGTTGGATAAAACTTCGGTAACAATCCTGATAAGAGTGTTGAAATTTTTACAAACTTTTTTCAGTATATCATGCAAGATTTTTACATTTAATAGTGTGCTATGAAATATTTTTGCTTGCTTGAGTTATTATTGCATTTATACTGAAACATGAAAGGAAAATGAGAAAGGGAAAGTGCATATAACACAACATAAATCATAGTAAATATCAAGTTGGGTCTGTGGTCGATTAGCAACGTCATTAACTTTGATTGTGGCGCTTGCGGGTTTGAATCCTGGTACTGATATTTACATAAATTGATTTATGGATATCTATTAAAAGACGTGAATACTTCTGATGTTTAAAATTCTCCCCTACCCATGAACAAACAGAGTGATTAGTTAATCAGTCGTCCTGTAATATTCGTATCATTATACCCCTACTCTCTTTGAAAAAGTGAGGTTGAACAACTGAATAACAAGCAGTTCTCATAGAAAGGCTTCCCTTGAGATAAACTCCATTAGGAATCCATATGCTTCACATTGGAAGCGGACATGGTTAATAATTAATGTATTCTCTACAACATGCTGTTCTTTTTCTACCTGATAATTTACTCAATGCCGTTTATAAAATTACAGTTTTGAAGTGTAAATAAATGAATAAGAAAATGCCAAACTATCATACATGGGTATGACAGTAATCGATAATTTCAACACATTCTTTAATACAAATTATCAGTTGAGTTTGATCTGTGAGAAGCATGTGTTCTTTATTTAAGCTTAACATAAATAAAAGAAAACTTTTGAATAGTGTTTCTGACTGAATAGGATCTTTGAACCTGGGACAATCTAGGCCGAAGGTCGGCAGACTTACAACTAAGAAAAGCCAAGTTGACAAGGAAACAGGATAGCAATTATGTTTGAAGAGCCGCAGTCTGCCGACCCCTGGTCTGAGCCAATCTGTAAATTTAAAATTCAAAATAATAAATTGACATAAATGAGTGTTTTCATATTATCATTAAACTTTTCCCCTCCAGGTTCACTTTTAAGGTGTTCACTGTCAAATCTTGATTGAAAGGCATTGTTGTAGCAAAATACTTTTTGTACTAATTCCACATTATTTGTGATGTACCAGCTTTGGTCATCGCTAGCATAGCTAAATAATGCGGAATAAGTACTAAAAGTGTCTTTTTTCAATGTAATGATTGTTTACAAGATTTTAGCTGTTTTTCAATTTCGCACCTTTATTATTAAACTTCTTCTCTTCTTCTTATCCTCTATTATAAACTTGTTATCCAAAAATGTTAAATCTCGTATTTAAATGCTGTTTTCAATGTAATTAGTTGGTCCGGTCTCTGTGTTGTAATGGTTAAAATTATTGACAAAAACTTTGATGGTTAAAACTTCCTGGATTCTAAACATTGTTACTGAAATATAGAAATTCCCAGAATGGTTGATCTTTAGATAAGTGAATAATTACCTGTGTTCACCCTTTCTCATAAATACGTACAATTATTTTGTTACCTGAGAAATATCTGTTGGCCTCCTTCCCTTGGACATTTGTAGTTTCCAAAGTCATGCTTGTGCGTTTCTAGTTTTATTTTTGTGCGCCTGCCAGTTGATATATGAATATTTTTTTTTTTTTTTTTAAATACTATTAACCAATTCGTGAGGTGGGGTGCAGTACCCATAAAATAATGTCGAAATATTTGCGAAAAATGGTAAAATACTTATTGGACTAAATGAAACTATTTTAAAAGGGACACCAAAATTGGTTTAAAAATCTATATTCTGGGTCCAACTGTAATAGTATTCTTATTATTGATTCAAATCTTATCAGGTATTTAGAAAGCTATTAGAGATTATAATGTGTTTGTTTAACGAACAAACAATCTCAATAACTTTGTTTAACAGAAGCTGTGCTGTTTATTTGGTTTGTAGATGATCAAACGTACATACTTGGAACTTTATGTGTACTTTTTTTTATCCATGTCCACTCCCAATACGGAGCATATTGTCTTCTAATGGGGGTATTCAATACAAGTTTTTCTGCGAGAACTACTTGTTACTCGGTTGCTTAACCTCTTTTTTTTCAAATAGAGCAGTGATAGAAAGGATAGGGCTAGGACAGGACTAGTGGTTGGCCTAATTACTCTTGCTACACCCTGTTATTTTAATATTAAAATAGTGAGGGGCAGGAAACTTAAAACATT
>CM062829.1:8598729-8701566 GCA_031772345.1 Himalopsyche anomala
TAATTCAATGATGTTGACCGCTGTACCATGGACCTGACTGGCCATTGCAGTGGATGAAACACATAGTTTTTTCAACATATATTTTCCTTAAGGTCCTCGCTGGGCGTCATGGAACTTGGGAATATTTCTCTGCATCCGGTGTGCCGGAATACATCGGAATCTCGGAGTACACATCTCAAAAGTTAAGAGTGTCAATCTCGACTCATGGACACCCGAACAAGTTGTAAGTTTACGTCAATATTACACTTAATTAATATTTTTTTACTTATGATCATAGAACTATTCAAACTCATATCTTTGATATGTATGAGTGTCCATCGAACTTTGCGATGTGCTAAATTGTCATTATATGTTTAGTACCATACATGCACACAATTTCTGTAAATTAAGAAGTTTCTTTGACTGGCTAGGACAGAATTATTGCTGATCTTTTGGAATGTTATTTATTATCTATTCACTCTCAAACTTTTTATCATCTTAATTTTGTAACAAATTAATTCACTGGATATTATTGAATTCCTTAATAATAAATCAACTATTTACATGGAGCTACTTCTAATATTTATAAAAATATGTAAAATTCACATTGTTTGATTACATTTATAGGTTTCGCTACAACAGATGGGCAATTCCCGAGCCCGAGCGGTATATGAAGCAAATTTGCCCGACTCGTTTAGAAGGCCGCAAACAGATTCAGCGCTCGAAGCATTCGTGAGGGCAAAGTATGAGCATCGGAAGTACGTTGCTAGGGAATGGGTGCCACCGTCGCCACCAACTGTTAACTGGTCAGTGTTACATTGAACATTTTGCTTAGTCAAGCTTAATTAAGCTTAGTCAAGATCTTCAATGACTTATTTATCCATCTCATGCGATTAATACTTTATTATATTAATACCTTTATACCAAACAAAATTAATCTTTTTTCATAATTGTCGTTTTATGTTACAATTAACGATTATGAAATAAAATCACATAAGCATAGAGTAATTTATGTTTATTTTTGAGGTAGGACATTTTCACAACAGTTTTTTTTATGTAAAAAAACATACATATTAAAGTGAATTTGAATCCAATCAGACATTCTCAATTGTGGATGTATGTATTAGTTAGCAATATAAAGAATGCAGCCTTCCAACGCAGAAAAGAATACACCCCTTCAATTAAAGCTTCCCAATTTTTTTAATACCATGGTCTCTAGGAAATATTTGATTTAAATCTCACTTAAAATGATACCCGATTCCTGATTAAAATCATTCAATTTTAACCACAAATATTTTTTACTGTACCGTTAAAAAGTGTGGCTTAGATATCAGGATGTGGTTAAATGTAAAATAGGCACCAACTTGGATAATCAAAGAATTGTCCTTCATACAAAAAATAAAATACAATCTTGACCTTAACAAACAGGTTCAAATGGATGTTAATTTTGTAACTCGTTTCATTCATTCCATTGAGTCGTAGCTTTATCGCATTGGCTGATCTTCTTAATGTTACATCTGTTAATCATTTATATTCGCCCAGAACCATCTCATGAAAATATTATAGTTGCATAGTTGGATTGCCGCCAGAAATGTATAATTTTACAAAATGTTAGTTTTAGATTAGTTAGTTAGTAGTTTCAAAATCATTTTGTGTAAAATGAAAAGCTTTTAAGTTGTGATCTATGACGATGAAATTTTTGGTGCTCTAATTAAGGATATATAAAAATTATCTACTTCGTGTTCACGTTGAATAGTGAGAACACCTGAAGAAAACTGGCCCTACATTTATTGTGGATCATTCAAGGCCAGGATGAGAATATTTACATTGCTTGATAATGTGCATTATAATTGTATGTGGAATTTTGGATGTAAATTTTTCAACTTGCCAACTGTAGAACCGACTAGCAATAGATGCTTCTACAAAAATATTGATAAATTTCACCGTAGACGTGAGTGAATGAGTTATATAGATGTTGTCAATATGAATTTTTAATTAAGGCTCGGTGAGTGAGACTTGATGACATAGCTCAGCGCGTAGTTATTTGTAGTTGATTAATATTTTTTCTACGGCTATATTTTTCAGGGACAAAGAGATCGATGAAGAAATGGAGCGTCAGAAAAAAAAGAAAAGATCTACCGGCTCTGCGGCATCTAACTTGGGCAGTACACCGTTACCCGGGGCAGACAAAAAATCAAGCGTAAGTAGCACTCGCAGTATCAATCTTGAGCGCATTTGATATAGTGGAAATCGGTACCTGTAAAAACACCCACCCCCCATCGTATACAATTCGAGAGCGATTATTTTTTAACCTTTCCAAATGAAAAGGTTGTAGAGCTGATTTACATCCATTGATGTGTTAAGTAATGATTGTTAAATTTGACACCAGTAAATTTACCCATATGTTTAATTCTAAAATTGGCAGGCCGATATTTTATTCTGTGACAGAATGAGGGAATAAACAGCTTTTGTAAGCTCCACATTCAGAGTGGTTATGTTTAAATAAAACTCAGCAATTTAATAATCTAAATTAACTATTATTTTATGCAATATATAAGTGTAATTTCCCCACTGACTTTTGGAGTAAAAATATACTGTGTTTTGAAACAGTCATGCAAATACATTATGACCTACTAGTACTAAGTGCATAATGCAACCTACAATTAGGACACTGTTTGCGTAACAATGATAAAAGCAATATTTTTCTTGTTTCAAATGCAAAATATTTGTCCATTTAAAAAATATTAATAATTTAAAAAACTATAGCTGTTGGCAGTATACATTCAATAATTAAAATAATTTTAATGCAAAAAATATATCATGTTTTAAATTAAAATTTATGAAATTCTAACTAACTCCCGGAAATGAGCCAACGTCTGTTTTTGTAACCTCTTCCTGCTCACGGTCAATTCGATGGTTCAGAAAAAGAATCATACCATAAAAATTATTAGTGATAACATTTAATAGGACTCATGTTTACTTCATTGCTTTCAGAAATCAGAAGTAGTACCGCAACTATTACCCAAACCGAAATCGTCCGCGAGTCCTAAGCCCGGAAGAGCCACTCCCAAACGAGACTCAAGCAATACGACAGACCTACTCGGAAATTCCAAGCTTCCCTCGACAGACATCATCTCTTCGACCTCTTTGAACAATAGCGACGATGTCTTCAGTAGTTTTCTATCAGCCCCGCAGCAGCCGCCGGCGACTCAAGAAGTCAAAGCGACCGAATCTAAAGCTGTGGATCTGAAATCTGAAGAGGAGAGCTTCTTCAATCAGCCGGCGCCCAGCGAGAAAGAAAAGTCTAAAATGACCAAAGACAGCATTCTAGCGTTGTACGGCCAAGCTCCCAATCCGGTGTCCAACGGGGCGTTCTCTCAGCAAGTCGGCGGAGGCTTTCCACAGACTCAACCGTTCAATCAGTTTCCGCAGCAGCAGCAGCCGCAGAATAATGCTTTTCAAGGATTCGCAACGCAAGGATTTCAGAACGCGTTTCCGCAAAACGGGAACTCTAACAACTCTTTTAATTCTTCGCCGTTCGGACAGTTCGGTAATAACACTGCGTCAGTACCTCCGCAAAACAGCCAATTTGCACAATTCAATCAGCAACCCGCTTTCAGTATGCAAAATAATGCATTTCAAAGCGGAAACATGAGCGCTTTCGCTGCAAACACAAACACACAATTCGGTGCGCAGCCCTCGCCCTTCCAGAATTCTAATCTAAACGGCGCTTTCGCATCGAGC
The DNA here is from genome assembly GCA_031772345.1 of Himalopsyche anomala. Lineage (NCBI taxonomy): Eukaryota > Metazoa > Arthropoda > Insecta > Trichoptera > Rhyacophilidae > Himalopsyche > Himalopsyche anomala. Next base: position 8,602,453 of record CM062829.1, read on the forward strand.
GGCGCGCAATCCTTCTTCGGGACCCAGGCGTCGAACACTCTCCCGCAGCAGTTCGGAAGCATGTCTCTCGGACATCAAACGAGCCAACCGGGAGTCTTCAATCCGAACCAAGGGTCGTCTCTGCCTGGAGCTTTTCCCGTCAAGGCCCAACAGTCGAACATGGCCGCTAACAGTGTCTGGCAGTGAGAGTCGAAGATATTAACTCAAAGGGTATTACGTAATTAAATTATTGGACGAGTGTTCTTTTTTTATGCCGGTAAAATGTTTGTCGACAGACGGCGAGGTACAGAAACGGTACTCTCGTTTCGAGGTAAGCTTTCGATGTCTCGGTAATATGTAGATTTTTAACAAAAAAAAAAACTATATATTCGATGCGTTGTCACAGATTTGATGTTAACGGTGCAATAGCCGATTTTAAGGTGTTAATTTTCATTACATTTTGTGTTTTGACATATTAGTATAAAAAGCTCTCCGGTCTCAAAAATGGCTTTCAGCGACAGATAATTCCGATTTTGTAACATCGCGTATCGATATCGAGACTTACAAGTATCCGCTGACGTTTAGTTATTTGTCGAACAAACAATTCCTCTTGTCGCTTATCTGATTTTGCAATAATTGTTTTATGTATTTTTATTAGAGATAAATTTATGTATAACTTAGAAAAACGTGGACCGTGAAGTTGTATAATCCTTAATTTTATTTCTAGTATGTAACTAGACTATTCGTTAACTCTGTGTTTATTTCATTTAAAATATCACTGCACGCTTTGAATTCTTTATTGTGACTGTGCTTATCATAAAATATCAAGGATAGCTCATTAAAAATAGACATTGCTCTATTTTGTCCTCTATACATTATGTAACTTTATGAAAGCGACAGTTTTGTGAATGACCAATCTATTGAAAATCGCCTGTAATAAATTCAGTAGTTAGTGACGCTTACGGGGTCCTTTTCTGATAAAATTATTATATTCCGAGTTGCGGCAGAATCAAGACATTGATTTCGACAAAACTAGCTTTGTAATGTTGGAGTCGATCAATAACAGCTGGCAGTAATTTTTTTTTACCATCTGATCGTCTGAGCTTGTCGAGATCGTTAAAACGTATTCAACAAATATTTATTCAAATCAAACGGTTTCGAAATATTTCAAGATCTGCATCGAATCTATTTCAAAGACCTATCTTGCTTTTAGTTTTCGAGTTATTCAATATTGCATTGAATTATTTTATTTTGAGTTGAGATGGTATGGGTGTCTGTAAAAAATAAATGAACGTACATTTTTGAAGTAGGAATGTTTTTTTCAATAAAAATTAAAAAAAAAACAAAATTATAACAATGTGCAATTAATGAAATCGTTTTTCACTCTTTTCGTCTGAATTTATTTTAATTAATATTTATTTTGTTGACATTCGACAATCCAAATAATAAACGGATGTTTTTATTTTAAATTCGTTACAGAACTTCGATTTATATGATTTAATCGTCATTACGGTGCAAGTGATTGGTCTACGTTTTGTCATGTATTCAATATAGCGGTTATGCCCGAAATAAATCTTGCATTTTATAAAGCCTATTATTGTGATATTGAATGAAAAATTATAACAATTAACTTTCAAAAATTATTAGCTGTTTTAGTCGAAAATCTACTGGCTTAATGATGATTATTTATTGGAGTGCCTATGTTTTAACTCCTTTTTTGGCTGTATTTAGTTTAATGAAATGACAAAAGAAAATGTGTCGTATGTTACTGTATTCGTTCAAAAGTAGTAATGGCTGAGGGATCATGATATTCGCATATTCAATTTCAGAAGTGTAAGGTGTTTAGGCTAATTATTTGAATTAAACTGAACTGAATAATATGCTGTGGAAATAGTATATTTTAAGGACTGACTAACTTTGCAAACCGGAAACAATAATTAGTTTGTATTAATAGATTTTCCTAGCTAACAATCGGAGTGAACAAGTATTAACAGAACATGTCAGTAATACTTGGGATCATTTAACAGTCTCGACAAATATTATAACATCTTTGAAATTCACTCTTACATATATTTACCCAATCCCCGTGTATGAATATTTAAAATGCACATTTCTTAATGTAACATATAGTGATTTGCTTTTTTTATCAGAATATTCACCGTCAATATGGCAATATTTCAACAATCAACTATTGTGAAGTCTTAATGATATTCCAAGCACTTAATATCTAGGCCTAACGTGTGATTGAGGACCCCATTTCGTTTGCAATTTTTGTTTGTAATTACATAAAAATATATTTACTCCTTTAAAATAGAAAAGTTTTTCTTTATGTATGTTAATAATGTTAACAAATACCACTGTGATGACTCGAGGAAAATAAGCATTGTAACTTGTAAGAATTATTATATACATACTACCTTGTAAGAGCTGTGGAGTTTCATTAATGTAAAATTACAACGTCAGGAAGAACTTACAATTGTTAATTTTACAAATTGAAAATCTGTGAAGTGACATCTAAAAATTGATTTTAATTAGTCTCTTGATGAATGAACACTTTTCTGTGTCGTAGACCGACAAGAATCTTAAAACACACTATTAAAAATAGCCAATGTTCATATTGAGTTAGACGCAATGTCATACCTTCTCATGTTCCTAAATGTCTGAAGGCGAGACAATCTACAGTATTCAAAAGTAAAGTCAGACCAAAGTGTCTGATAAATATTTACTGTAATAAAATACTTTGCAATTCTTCTGAATATATAATATTAACTAAATATTTACAGCGTATTAAATTCACGGCTTAAATTAAATCTAAAAATGTGAATTCATTCTTTGATATATATAAGTGTGACAAATATTTTTTTATTTGTAATATAACTATTGTTTGCAATAACTACTATCATCACAATTCGTGCAATAGTCTTAATATTTTTTACTAAATATGCCTCGTGGAAGTTTAATAATTTGAATGTCTCTTGGCAAATTGAAATTAAAAAAGAAAATGTTCAGTCCTGTCTCAGGCAGCAATATTCTGATATGGTTTATATGATCCACTCGTATCGATGGTTTGACTATCGTTTTTTGAAGTTATCATAGAAAAACATTTTAGTTAAGAAAACAAATGCAGTGCAATTCTGTGTAATAGTTACAGTTTCAAAGAAGCAGGGTATAATTAAGTAATCTAAATACTCCATGAAATGCTTTCAACATTTAGATGAAATATTGCTTTATCGCATTGTTCAACTAAAATTCAGTAGATGGAATCGCTTCCATTTTATAAGTTGCTCAAAATGAGAAATATTATATAATTGGTTTTTGTACTTATTAATGATATAAATTAATACAATAATGCATTTCAGAAATTGTAGCAATTAACAGAAATGCACTAAGAATTTATAAACAAAATATTAATTATAGTAACTATGTATTAAGGTAATCGTTGTCGAGGAAGTTATTCAATTCTATGTTTATTTTGAAATGTGTATATATTTATGAGATGAAAAATATACCTTGTAAGAATCTTTGATGTAGTAAATTTATTGTTATTCTTAATTTTGTCAAAATGTTTCATTTTATTATTATATCGTATAAGTTTCAACAATTAAAAAAGTACATTTACTATAAAAGCGATGTGAGAAATCAATTTGTGTTTTTTGTTGTCACATCCTTTCCTTTCCGCTTTACATTTTCAGCTGTCATGCCACCTTGAATTTGGATTAAAATTATATAACCGATGTCGATTGTAGTCACGAAAATGGTTAGAATGAAGCCATCGAAAATAGGGATAAATAAATTTTAGTTCGGTTCCAAGTTTTAAAAGTAAAAACGTTTGATTGTTCTATAAAGAAAAATATTTAAAAATATACTCATGGCATTAAGTACTCACTACAATTTTGAAGAATTTTTTTGCTGTAACAAACTTCGAACCCTTTTTACGCAGATTTTCCAGGATGCATCTTCAAGTTTAATATTATGAAATCAATGTCCTTCATTTATGCATTTTTATTTTATAATGGATCTTGCGAATTTGTGGATAACACATCTCAGTTAGAAACGACAAAACAACTTAGGCAATGCTGATGATGCTGCTTTACGGTTGTGAATTACGGAACTTTGCAAAAATACACAGTAACCTATACTATATTTATGAAACAGATGTTTGCAGGTTATAGGGCTACGTGGACTCTGAGGTAAGCATCAGAATAACAAGCCCAAGAATGAATTTCATCTCCTTGGTAACCTGTTGACCACAATGTACTCAACAGAGCTACAGAAAACTGGGAAAATTTGGGTAAAAAAGCAGAGCTAACAGGGAACAGAATCTTGGAGGCACGAGTGGTGTTCCGCAGAGAGCGGAAATAGTAAAGAAAAACACAATTTTATTGTTTTAGAACAATTTATTGATGCTAACAAAGTACATTAATTAATTAACACGGCATATTTCAAACTTCAATAATAGTATCTAGTACACTCTTAAAAAAATATAAAATTCCTATGACTAACAATAAATTATTATATAATTTAATAATATAAAAACATGTTTTTTTTTTGTTAATATTTATTATTTCAGTATGAGAGATTATTTTATGAAATTGTATTGTTTGTGACTCCAATAGAAATTTGCTGAAGGATTTTTTTAAATTCTCATTTTTTGGACCCAATATGATTATTTTGTTATGCTATAAGTATTGCTATGTAATGTGTAATTTAGACAAGTTCGATATAATACATAGGCAATACTTTGACTTCATGGTTATTGATGAAACAATGTATGTAATACTATTTTATATATCAACAGCAATACAACACCAATAGCATCTACGGATCACATAAATCACTGTTAACAACAGATCAATATAATAAATTCGGATTTTTCAGCAGAAAATAATTGTGCCACATTTAAAATTCATAGAAAAATAGTAAACAAATAACACACTTTAAAATTAATATATCTAATAACAGTTGTGACTTATAGGAGATAAAAACATGTTGTAGAACAGCAGTGAATCGTCCGCGGTGAAACAATTTTTCATAATTTAGTAGTGCCCGGAATCTATCCACAAAATAAATTTTATTCAATAATATTGCACAATTTATATGCACCAAATAATGGAGTTCGATTTTAAACAAGTGTTTAAAAATATTTGATAATTCATATTAAATCTACAGTCAATTTTTACTCAATTATTTTAGAGTAAAAAAGAGCTTACAAATATTAATATACATTTTAATTTTTCACGATCACAATAGAAAAACCTTTCATTTCACCAGCGAAAATACACTTAATAAAAATTAGAAAATAGAAAACACAATAAATAATTAATTATCATTAAGTGCTGAACATAAAATAGACTTCGCATTTAAAAATATCATAGAAAGAGTTATAATAGAAAATAGTTAGATTGCACACAGATTTTCAGACTTCAAAATATTTGCTAAGATAAGTCCAAATACAACGTAACCTATGATATATTGGAAGCAGAATTGAAAGGAAAAATAATTATAATACATGATGAAAGAAAGTTGAGAAAATGCTATAATCACGAGTGCAGAGAAAATGATGTGTCGACAAGAATGCAAACTGAGTTGTCACTTTACCCATATACACCAAACAGGTTTTTCAATAAATATATATATGACATTTGGTCAGATTGTTACAGTACATTATCTATACTTTATTTTATTATTTTCATTAGACCCTCGAATATAATGCGAGTACTTTAGTTTTAATTTAAAAAACAATGGACAATATATGGCATTAAAGCTGCGTCCATTTGCTACGCATGGTTATATGACTAAAAGACAGTTATAATCGGTATATTATTTTTGCTCGGTGTGTTCGGATAGTACAGTAGACAGAAGAATTTTTGGTTAATTTTAAGGCTTCAAATATCTTTCATTCGATTGTCTATATCAATATTAATACTCCAGAGTGACAGAGATTTTCAACCTTTATGTTAATGTGCCTCCCTTTGAAGAAAAACACATCTTCGTGCCTCCCCATCCTTTATTTCATATAGTAATAAAGACATGTTTTATAAAGTAAATATTTTGGACTGTTCGCGCCTCCCTTTGCAATAGCCCACGCCTGCCAGGTTGGAAATCGCTGCTCTAAGAGGTGTGCGAATTTGATATCTTTATGTGTTATTTTCCATAAACACTGATGCGTTATTGTAAATCAAAATCCGGAAAATCCGGCATCTACTGTACGACGTGTGCGCCAGTGACGTAATTAGAGCGCTTTACTTTATAGTATCACACCCATGATATGTTTTTCTTGGTATCAAAGCTTTAAAATAAATACATAAATCAATAGTTGCAGAAAAAAATGTGTTCATCAACAAAATGACTCAGCAATATAAATTTGTTTTGCAAAACATATTGCACTTTATGAATTGTAAAAATATATATTTGAGATGTTACTGAAGATTTTGATTTTTAAGTACATCATAAGGTCATCGGTATTAATACAAATTTATGTTAAGCTTTTAAGGAATATCATTTTACAACAGATACTCTTCTTCAGTACAATTTGTTGACTTCATCTCAGTATAATATATTGACTATTAAAATAGTCACATTTACATATTTATAAAAATATCAAACATTTTGAGTTGTAACTTATGAACGAAAATTCGGTCTACATTTTATTTTAAATAATAACAATCATAATTCACAGACGCGCTATTCATTTCTTTTAAATATTATCTATCTACACATTAGAAAATGATGATGCGAAATAAGATCAAATCAAGATATATTGTAATTTAAAAGATAAATATTCAAGTATTTATTTAGAAAATGACTCTTTACTAGGATGAAAGTAAAATTGGTGCATTGAAACTATACAAAAATTTCAGCGAAGAATAACTGTTTAAAATATAACAAGTCATCCGACAAAAAAATAACTAATCGTATATTATTTATTATGTGGCAATATCTATTTTTATAAAAGCTATATTATTACTCATATATCTTAATAGCTAAAATCACACTGATTTAATGAATAATAATTATCCTTAGATTAATATTATTGTCTCTTAATCTGTTGTAGATTTAAATATATTTAAAAAAAAAACTTGAAAATCAAAACATAAAATTTATTTAACTATACGTTTGTCTTCTGCAGATATATTCTTCAATAGTGAGATTGAATTTTTTACCCCGGTTTATTGGATTGATATTATTTATGACAAAGCACCGTATATATATTTCTTTTTATTTTGATGTTATATTTTTTACCATCGTTTTCATTCACTCCATTGAAATGTGTTTAAAATAATGTTAAACGTATTTCAATTATTATTATTTTAAAACGTATTTAAACGTGTTTAAAATAATGTTAAACAAATACGTACTATCGATCCAAATGTATCGAATATTTGGCGAACAATTTTGCACGGTAATCGTTGACATCGATTTCTTAATTTTATCAGACTACTGATATGAATAATAACGTTTTGAATTGTGAATTTATTGCAATATTATTATAGGTATATGTGAAACACTTAAAACGTATTTTAAAATAAAAATAATATCATACGGGTTCTGAATGTTAGCACGCTAGCTTACATGGTACAATTATCATTTATAATATCTACATTTTTGCTTCAATTATGCTAAATATTATTATATAGTTATACAATCGATGAAAATCAAAAGGAACATTAATCGCAACGGTGATATTTGATGCGCACACAAAACACTTTTCCCTATCCGTGCGAGAATAATATATTAATACAATATTATATTTATACAAGTTATATTGAATTATCGTGAATGGTATGTTTAATTCATTAGATAATCATAGTAAGTATCCTCTGCAGATAAATAACAGTCATTTATCAGATAAAAATATTTGATTATTGCATGCGGATAGATTCTCAATAAATGAAGCTTTTCTTAGTCGCGATTCGGCTAGTCTTCGAATTAAAATACTTTTAATGTAGATGGTAAAAATCAGTAAAATTTACATGATAAATATTACAAACAATAAAAAAACCTATTGGACTATTATCATAATATTACTGATTCTATTCTCACTTTATTCAAAATTAATTAACAATATTATTAATGATGGAAGACATTGTAATATTTGCTGTTACTTGCATGTCATTTATTTAATATTTTGCTAATGATTATAATTATTACTATTTACTTAACTTAGGAATATATTTTTCACGTTTTCTTCTTTCGATCGAAAGATGACAGAATTAAGATATGCTATGAAACTTGAATAAAATATGTTCTTTGCGATAAAAAAAATATTACCAACGGTGGCACTACTACTATCGAATGATTCATTCAAATCTATCGAGGAATGATCTTTTAAAACTGTTAATAATTAATACTGCATACTTCGACTGCCGCCGTGCAAATAAGTAATAGCAAGAAATTTTTAAAACTGATTTTCTTTTTTTTTTATAAAATATTGCACACGTGTCGGCTAAAAAAAAATAACAAGTTAAGAAATATTAGGTCTAGATTTTTATTATTTCATATATAATTTATTGTTTGTTCGAAAAAAAATAACATTTCAATGGCAAGAGTAAATAAATATTTAAAAATATTTGGCATTGTAGCAAATTGCCAATGCGTCAGATACTTATGAATTTAAAATCGTTCAGAATATACTCGAGGACGATTGAAAAAGCCACCAGACATCGACTCGAGGAAAAAAGACAGCGCCTAGACCTCTACAATTCAATATTGAATTTGTCCAGGAGTTAAACATTAGACTTTCCGACGGCTAAACCGAATTCTCAAAGATAACTGCCGCGGTAACTTAGAAAAAGTCTGTATAATTTTTGAAACAAATTAAATATGTAAAATGCTTCAATAAAACAGTGAAAAAATTCTATAATAGTTTTATGACGAGCCTTGTTTGTCTTCAGTCAAAGTAAATAATTTAAAAAAATATTTAATTTAACAATGTTATTTGTAGCAATTTTTTTAAGAAAGGGTATTCTTACGACGGACCTAATTGAAGAAATTCAACGTTTATAATATCATATTTTATATAATTCTTAACGATATTATATAACGAAAAACACATCTCACAGACTTTACATTTATGTAATAAACATACTAAACAGAACGTAATATTATTGGCCTGCTCGGTCAAATTACTTTTTAGTTAATTTTACAGAGGCTCGTACTATTTTTTCAAATTCTACAAATGTATTCGATATCGTATTTTACAGTACTAAATTGAAATACTGAATCATTTTTTTTTCTTCGTTCTTAAAATTAATAAAATGTAACAAGATTTTAAAATTTGGTGGTTTTGGAATATAAATAATACAATGATAATACACACTGCTGAGGTTATTATATAAAATATTTTTATTTTATGTGATATTTTATAGTACGTAATAGTACCGTTAGTATCATATTTATATGTAAATATGCATATAATCACTATACATTAATTTAGCATTGCAAAATGTTGCCACTTACATAGAGGTTATAAATATTTTCATTTTTTTTTTTCGTAAATAAATGTAAAAATAAAAAGAAAAATATTTAAAGCATATTTGACAGTTTCTTTTGACGAGGAATGTATGTGATTGAAATTTATACAAAAACAATATAGTGCAATTGAAAAAAAAATATTTCTGCTTAACAAAAATGCCGCACTTTGGAAAAGTATATCGAAATTGCATTATATTTAAATCGCAGTATCCAAATCGACTGAGACTTGTTCGGTATTCCATAAAGCAGGATTCGATCAATCACATAAATATTCAATAATTTTTCTCATCATCAGATGTCACAATCGTACACTCTTCAGCTTTACTCATTGTCTTAAGGACACATAGAACACGATGTAAAGATTAGTGGCGTTATGTTGCAATATACATAGTCTGTCAGGGGGTATGAGAAGTTGAGTCAAACAATGCTAAATTAGGGCAGATTGAAAAAGGCAGCTATTACAAAAACAGTTTTATTGTAACCACCCTTTTAATTAACCATGAAGAGTTCGAGATATCGGTTGGCCAGCGGCGGAGGTTGCTGTCTGGAGAGTACATGGGGAATCGCAGCAGTCTGCGGAATGGGAGGTCCATTAATGCCCGCCATGCTCTCATACTGGACGGGAAGGGGACTGCCCGGCAGTGGCATGACGTCGCCGGGGACCTGCAAGAAAACATAAGGAGTGTTGATTCTAATTATTTTTCCCCAAGATAAATTTGAATGCGTTTTTGAAATAAATCCTTTTTAAACATTACGGGAAAAAGAATATTGATATCGAGGAAATACAGTATTTTTATGATGGCAAATATTTTAGACAGATAAATACAAAATCTCTATCGGATCAACATTACTTGTTTACTTATTAATATAAAGCGATGAAATGAATATTTTTTGACATGATCGAGTAGTATCAAACAAATTAACAAAGTTAGATAGTTTTTTTTATATCATGATGGATTGTACCCATTGCAGTACATGTAAAAGTTATGTTGTGCATGGACAACATAGAAATATTAATTTTTCAAGCCTTACTATCTGGCAAAAAGTTCATTGCATCAGTGGGGGATTATATAAATATTCATATATTCTATAATGCCCATATATTTTATATTCAGTTTCAGTTATTCGAAAAACAGGGCCTCCAAAATTGATTGTGCCTGGGGCTTCCCATTTGCTTAATCCGTCACCGCATTGCATCTATAGAAAACAATGGGAAAATGATGTATTTTACAAATCGAAGCAATAAAACTTTTTAAATTGGAATGAATAGTATTCGTTATCATTCATAATTACAGTTATTATTTTCACACAATTTAAACAACACATTATTTTACTGTATAAGATTGACCCACAAATATTCAACATCAAATTCAAAGCAAGCATTTCTAAGATTTTTTTTCGGAAAAATATTGATATATCCAATAGCCTACGCCCCCGTTTATTACAATTAAATATAACATGATCACGAGTAAAATTTTATACCAAATGAGCAGGCGGCGGCGGTTGGAAGATATGCGTGGGAGAAACCGGAGGGCTCGGGTAACCCCAGTAGAATAGAGGAGCGAGCGGAGGCGGGTAGAATGCTCTCACGCCGACGCCCGCTCCCGGATTGGCCGCTCCTCCCGTGCCGTAACCGAACGGTCCGGCGTGGAATCCGGCCCCTGGCAAGAGCCCCGTGTGACCTGAAACTGAGCATATTTTAAAGTCAAAACAGAGAAGTTATTTGTTAAATCATTACTAAGATGAAAGACAATATTTTTCGACAATAATTTTTGATGACACGAGTTCGAATTAAAAATAAATAATGCCAAATCATTCTATACATCAGCGGTCTTTGAGCACAATTCGGTAATTGCAATATTATTAGAATGCATTAGTAAATTTTGTTATCATTGTTATGGCTGTAGATATTCAAAATAGAAAAAATGGATTTAAAGTGACGATCCATACAAAATGTAGTAAATTAATATCCAAGTCTGAGTAAACTTAATAAGGACAAAGAATTAAAATTGAAGAGTCTTTCAATTCGGCCACATTAATATTGAGTCACACCGTTGTTGCTCAAACACCACTGATATATTCCTGTTAGTAATAAAAAATTTGGTGTAAATATTATGTATATAAGTAAACTAAATTATATGAACCAGTGATTGAAGACTTTGGTGTATGCAACTGAATAAATGTAACACACCCAACCAGCATTGAAATTTACAAAGTATCTAAAAATAAATAATCTTGACCCCGATTCAAAAATTAGCTACCGACTAAGTATTAAAAATTATCACATTGTTTATGAAAAATAACTGAAATAATATACTTAATTTTATAACCTACGCCCAGAGTTGTAATCAGTGTTTAAAAGTAAATGGCAGGCCAGTGATACCAATATGTGAGTATTTTTATTCGATAATAAAATACGAATATTCATATTCCCATGATTTCTATAAAAATAAGTTATATTACGTTGAGATAAGTACCAAGCGGTTTGTATTACTATACTATATAAAGAGAAAGAAGCATTAAACACTTAGTTAAATAAAATTATAATGATTGTATTAATCGAGTCTGGCCGGTGTGATGATCTTATATCTAAGAAAACTGGAATAGCTTCGGTTTATTATTAAAAGAGTCTACATAAATATATATAGTCATCACGCTGAGTAAATATAAACCGAGCGTGAATTTGACTAATTAATAAGTCCAAAACTGACTTCAAATTGATGCATTCGATCTCACTGATGGTAGATTTCAAACCTGATTTATTGTCGCAAAAACACAAATGAATTAATATATTTCAGATCTACTCGGCTTAACTAAAAGGTTTGTCAGTTGAGAAAATTAAAACAATTAAATTTTTTTATTGTGTGATATGGAGATATTTTAAAGTGTAGAGTTAATCAAATTGTTTAAAATTTTAATGACGCACATTCTAATTCCTTACAAATTTACTTACAGGTTTACAAATTATTGTGAATTTAGTAAAATTACAACTTTTGCGAATTTTCCGCAAAATTGCACGGCCACCAGGTGAACTTCTATAAAAAAAACGTGCGGTCGTTAAGCTATTAAGATTCACATATTTAGGATTTGATGTGGAAATATTATTGATAGCTTCAGAATATTAAAAAAACTTGACTATAAACAACTATCGTTCGAGAAAAGAGACGTGACAAACCTTAAAGCGAGCGCGGAAGGATGAAAGAATAGTTTCAAAAATATTAAACAGCGATGATAGATAATATGGATAAAAAAAATGGACACTCACCTCGTAACATCCCAGACACAGAGAGCAACACCCGCAGTCCCAATATCCACCAACATCCATACCAGCATAAAACCCACCAGGCGAGTGTCAACAAACCAATTCTAGCCGTTTGTTATGTTATAACGTGAGCCTCTCAGCAAAGGTCATATCGAGAGGGGGTCTCTCTCCCCGTGGAAATATTCGTTGTCAAAAACGCTAGACGGTTGAAAAATTGAGTTTTCTATAGCGGTAGACGTGTGATTACTTTTTATATTGTTTTTATTTAAGTTTTACAATAATTTACCAAAAAGAAATCTTCAGACAACCGTTAAACCTGTGCTCTAAAGAACTATATAGAAATTTGTGTAGTTAGAAGAAAAACCAAATTTATAATGTTTGAAATTTGATTATGATATAACTTTAAAAATAAATTATTTACCTTAAGTTTAATAATGATTAGAATAAGTTTATTGCGTTATTTCTTCATACGTTACCTTTTCACGTGAACTACAATCTATTCCGAGACCCAAACCTGAACAGGTGCAAGTGTAAATTGTGAAAAACTACACCCCCTCTCATCTTTGAACGTATGACCGATACTAAGGCTAGATACAACATGTAGTATGTACGTGGATCAAGAATACGACAGTCGATACAGAACATTTTGCCTTGTTGTAATTACAACCCATTCCCAAACACCATCGCTAATAATTATGAGTACCTAGTGTGTGTGATATTAATAGACCAATAACATTATTGTATTATAAAGCACGGTTTTCAACAATGCATTCGAGATGCACAACTTTTATTAAAAAATTAAACACGGCTACTATTCAAGTAGTCGTCGCACTCCAGTAGCAAGAGTTCAATTATTTTGATTTCATTAATTGAAAGTTAATAAATGGAGCAAAATGAAACTAATACATGATTGGATGGCAAGAATTTGTATTCAGTAATGTGTGATCTGTTATGTTTTTGTAGTCAACTAGTAAACAATGAAAAGAAAACTTTGTAAATTCTTTTTTGAATTTTGCCATGTTTTACATTTTTATAATAATTAGAATTCAACATAATAATATATATGAAGTTGTGATTGATGTTTCAAAAATTAAATACAAGCTAGACATGCGACACTGTCTACGGAAATCCATGTGAGATTTTATAATTTTTCACCTGGCAAAAGTAACAGCGGAGGGACCAACGAACAATTTTACATTTGCGGGTTAGTTTTAGTTTGCACATTCACAAAATGTTTCCGGACTGTCACAGAAAAGAACGAATCGCTGTAAAAAAGTGCACGGGAACGGGTTAAGATGCGAATGTGTGAAGGCAGAATAATATACATATGGATAAATATGCATACATGGAAGATTTCATTAGTATACATAAAACCCCTCCTATGCACAGATGTGTGGGTACTCGATGATGTGATGCGTGTGTGTGACCTTTTTATCGGCTCGTCCTCTACATTAGATTAGATGACACTTTTAAACTACCTTCAACATATCTTAAATGTAAAAATCTAGATTAACAATCCGGGGCAATTTCGGCAACGAAAGGTAAATGAAACGCCACAGTTTATTCGACGGCGGAAGTATTGAATGATTAAAATTAAGAGTCATGCATTTTTCAAGGATTCAAAAATGCCAAAACTGCCCTGGTTTCCTGTCACGCATAATTTTTACACTGATACATTCGCCACCCAGTCAGCAGCTATTTTATTTATAAAATGCATGAAAAGTACCAAATATTCTGAAGGCTAGAAAAAGCATAGAAAAATAATTAGTTATTAAAAAAATAATACTAAGAGTATTCAGAAAAACCTTGTAAAAAAAATATTATTCACTGCAGTAAGCCAAATACTAATCACAAATGTACCGTCGGTAAGTTCTACTCGCATTTGAGAAAAAATTTACGTGCGATTCTTATCTATCACAGAGTCAATTGAATTCCTCAAACCACCGTTAGATTGATGAAATGAGAAATAAAATAGACGATAAATGATTTTTAAAAATACGCAGGGTTTCACGAGAGCGACCAGATTTTATCCGACGGCACCGAATAGAAATTCGTATAAGGCATACCCGATAAATGTGCAGGAATTATTCTCAACCTGTTGCCGAAAACGTACAATTTAATATCTTCATACGGCACACCGTTTCTAAAACACATTAGCAACCCGGAAATATGAGGAGGATATGGAGAGGAGCGATGTTAAAACACAAGATATTTTTTAATATTTTTGTAACACATATATTAGAATTTATTATATAATAAGAAAATAAAGAAATGAAACATGTCCTTGTGACCACAATGATCGAGTAATAATTAAAACCTGTTTTTTATATAAAATCTAATAATAATAATTACAGTTTCCTTTTTATTGAAATTACGGAGGAGTTTGATAGTGCCTCAAGAAATAGCATATTATTGCGGCACAATTGAACTATTTCAGGTTGTCTTTTTTAATTCAACTCAATAATAAAAGAATTAATGAAAACTTTCGCTGACGTATCTATTCTCGCATACTAAACGATCAATCATGAATTTCAGCCAGTGATGCAACATATTGTACTATTGAATTGGTAAATGGCGGCTTCGTGGATATTTATTGTTTCCTAGATAAAATCGTATCACTCTTTGCAGCCTTTCGTTCCTAAAAGTTTAAGTTAATTTTCCACGACAAAGAAAAAAAAAATTGTCGAATTGTCATTAAAATAATTTACTGTCAACGCTGCGGGTAAAAAAATGTTTGAAATTTTGCAGCGTGCGGTGCTGTAGATTCTCTTCCGTCATACCAATTAAGACGAGTTAGTAAGTAACGACAGAGGCCCAAACACCAGTTATACGATTTGCTGCCACGCTGGCGCGTGCCGACATCGATAGTGGATACGTATGCGGCATGCTTTGGCCCGGCGGCCGCGATCGCCATTTTGGAGTGTGCAGTGTTTAATGTTCTGTTCGCAAATATGAATCAGCGACCAAACCGAAAATGAGTACAAATCGGAAACCATAGTGTTTTCGTGGATACTTGGCAATTATGCACGTAGGAGAGATAGAGTCCACCGAATTATCAATGCTACGGTTCGCAAATACAAAATACTCCAACTTTTATAAAATTTCACAGGATGAAGCGATGATAGCAAACGTGAAGTTGTATAAAATAAAACGAGACATAAGACGAGACAGTTAATATTTAGAAAATTATATGTAATATGGTGCAAAAAAAATACTAAGTGGTTAAAACAACATAATATTCAGGAATTTAATACATTTAGGCAGAAAAAAATCTGCAGGCTTGGAAGCTAGGTAAAAATTGAAAACCATGTTGAATACTTTGACCGGTGAGGAGAAATATTATTTGAAATATAAAGACAACGGAAAAAAAATGAGAATAATGCAAATTGTCAAGTAGTGCTCTACCCCTCCAGAGATGCAAAATAGCTTTGTTATAAATATATGTCATGTTAAAGCACAATAACTTAAATATTAAAGATAAAAGCGGTGTAAACCAAAAAACCCCTGCAGACTCATTGAAATAATTTCACAAAATTATCATCGAGCAATTATTTACCAAATAGTAAATTGCTTTTAAAAACAATAATATTGTGTAAGCATTCAATTTTATATATTTTATGTAAACTTACCTTGCAAAGACGGACGACGCTCGATGCGATTGTTATTTATATTTTTAAACTTAAATATTACACATGGAAATACTGTCAAAATAAATAATCTTCGTAAAAATACCCTGTGTTAGGAACATATTGTGTATTAATTAACTTTCGTTACCGACAAACTCTGATATTATGGGCTAATATAGTAAGTTCAAGTCTACACTGCAGTACATAAAAACACAATGATCATATAATAAAAAAAAACATGCACAAACCAAAATGGCGGTCGATGTTTGATAAAAAAAATAATATGTTGCTAGTTCTAAAAAGAAAACCCTCATCCTTACAAAACAAACCCTGATTATGTTTAAAAAAAACCGTCTCGCCGGACGGCCGCTGTCGTATTATATCGTTGCAGATTACCGTTTCAGGAATCTCGATACTCGATCTCGCAGTGAAAAGTTCAAATGTTAGATAACTAATAAAACTTTAAAGGCAATAGATATATTAAGTACGAAATCACAACCATATGAAAATTGTCATCAAAAGTCTGATGCCGAATTCAAATTATTCGGCAATCTTCCGTTTGAACTCTTCATCTGCCGATCTTTATCCGAGAAAATAATTAGTATTCCCGATGCGAACGGCGAGGCGACAGAGTTCTGAGATTCGATCTCTTAAAGACTCGAATGTACCCTTAGACGAGACCGTTTCATACAATACCTATACTAGACCTACACAAAAATATAGATTACAATTGCCCGCAAGCGGTAGTTAAAAAAATATCGAATAAACTTTCATAAAGCGACACCTGCCAAATACCAATATGTAATATTACAATAATTAAAACTATCAAAGAACTGTGTTAAGATGTGTTAAAAAAAATATAACACAATACAGAGATGAAAAGAAGAGATGTCTCTCAGCGAAAGCGTTAGCTGTGACAGTAGTGATACATATTAAGTATAATTATTGAAAAATGGTGAAATACGAGAATTATACTCATAACACATAATAATAATTAGAGAAACTTTCGGATGAAACAGTCCAATAGCCCAGCGGTTCGCAAAAAGACAGATCGTCTCGTCGAGGTGTATTATGAATATTGAATATAAAAATTATTTGCCATCAGAGTTATTGAATTGGACCCAAATTTCGTTTTCGACTTTTGAAGGCCAAAATTACAATAATTTATAAACAGGAATAAACCGATGCCCCTGACAAAATGAGCGTATGAAAAATGCAAAAAGAGTTAACCTAATTAATACCAAGTTGCCATATTTTTCATGCTTTTCGGTCAGTTTTCATGAAATTACTCCAGATGCGAGTGAAGAAAACAAATGTGGTAGAATATTAATCTCATATATGACAAGCTCGATATCAAATAATTCATCATCGAGAGAACAGAGCGATGGCACTTTTTTTATGCCAATAATAACCATCTGTGTAAATTGACACTGGATTAAAAAATGATTTACTTTCACACGTCTGCGTAAACAGAGTGACATTTTTAATAAAAAGCAGTCGGTGACAGTTGATTTCTGACGAAAAGATGACAACATTCTGTTTTTTGCGAACCGCTCTCAAGTTTGCCGATAAAAATATTCCCGAAGAATATTTCACAAGTGATCCTTCGAAAGCGGAAAGTAATGCAACAATTCAATGTCAAAACAAAAAGTACACTCTGTTAAAAATCCATCACCGAGATGTTTCACAGATTCTTCTGACTCGATCGTGAATTCAATTAGTCAGTCGAAATGTTCTAAATTATTTCAACTGTTAAAATTTTAAAAATCTTACACGAGTCACGTGGAATCTGAACAATTCGGCGATAGATAAACATTGAATTTGTATCTATTAAAAGAATTAAAAGTAATATGTAATAAAATGTAATGCGCTGCAAAGTACACGCCTACCGAATTTAATAAATCTAATCCAGTCTCTCGAAAGAGCTGATCAATTCAATTTACAATATAAATGCAGACTGAAATAAACATTAGAGATTAAAAACACAGCGAGGCAGTCGGCAGAAGGAGCACAAGAATCACTGTGACAGGTTCTGACAGTAAAGATAAACTTCAGTATCGGCCGTTTACAAAATTTAACTCAGTCTCCCGCGACATCCTGATTATGTTTTTAACTCTGAATAGGGTTTTCTCACAATATAATCCAGTCAATGTCAGATAATTTAAAAAACGTGTATTGCTACATGAATTTCATAGAAATGTTAGAATAGTTCAATTTACATTTTTTTCAATCAATTATCCCCACCAACGGAAACGATCATATTTTTTAGAATTGCAAAAGCAGACTCTGTAATTATAAATTAACATTAAGAAAAAGGAATCAATAATTTAAAAGCATCAATGTAAAGCTTTTGGAAATAAATCAAACAATAAGGCGTACTGAGCTGCCACAGCTGCCACAGTCCGCGCTGATTCGATTAAGTCGGTGTACATAATTTAAATATTGATTTTGAATGAAATATTTAGATAACATAACATGATTGACTTATTTCCCAAGAGCTTAATTTCACTAAATAACAAAGCTGCTACAAATAATTTTTGATTGTATAGTCTATAAAAAACATAATATTATTATTAATTTGCCTCTTTAATATTAAGTTAAAAAGTATTGTCATGTTTTCCTTTTTTTGACAGCTCGATTTTAAAGACAGATTATAAATAGGAACAATATTTATTTTATCATCATAAACTTAGAGACAATTTGGAATCCTTCTATTACCGAGTCTCAAATTCATGAAGAATAATGCACTTTGGCGTGCGGTTGAATTGACCGCCTAGCAATGATCGACATTCAAATCAAAGCTAAGAAGTTGCGTATTCGTGTACAATATTAAGATTCTCGCTGACGCTTGAAATGTCAGGCGCAGCGGAATAAATGTTCGGTGTTGCGAGATTTCTTACAGATAATTCATTTGAAACAGATGAAATGTATTAAAATAATTTAACTGCTCTTATGTTAACCCTCTGCAATCATAGTGGAGAAAATCTCAAAGTAGACATTTTAAAAGTCAGTGCACTTTTTTTATTTTCAATCGACATTGTAAAACAGCTACTATGTATACAAAAACTTACAAGAGTGCGATAAATAATCGACTTTTGAGACGTTTTCAAAAGTCCCAACGTCGGTCTCAATGCATGCATTTTGTAATTGACTATTGACGCAGTAAAAGAACAGTCTTATTTTCATTCACCTGGATGCGGCACGACAAAAACAAGGGTCTAAAGGAAACCGATCGTCAGCGAGAGAGAATTGGGACATACAAGTGCAAAGGGTTAATATGTTACAGTGCATTAATGAAAGCATGTTTATTTACAATGTTACCGTTTACATTTTCCATAACGTTAAAAAAAAATTCACAACTCCACGGACGCCGTCGTAGATTACGGATGACGGTCACTCACCTTCGATTACAGCAATTGAGTCTCATTCAGAGACGATAAGGATTATTATCACTGTCTTATTAAGTTACAAATTGTATGTAACATCGTTATTTGAACGCGATCGAGCGATGGGAGTTTTTCACGGCTCGAGCAAAACTATCGATCCCGTTGGAAATTGTAAGACAAGCCTCAAAGACATACCGATGCAGCAAACTTTGCAAAAACCACCAAATTTACCATGAAATACCATCCCACGTTATAGTTTTTAGCGAGAACAGCCTTACAAAACAATATAAAAAAAACTTGAAATATTAATGATGGAATGCAAAAGTACAATATATTAATAATTATTATGACTATTAGAATAATATTCATACACTAAATCTATGTATATTAAAAAATCAGTAAATATTAAACAGCATAAGAGAAAAAAATAAAACTCAATTATTTTGCGTCATTAAAAAATGATTTGACGCTTATGCTAAATTCAATATCAACGGACGACGGCGGAAAGTACATCTACCGAACATGAATACGAAATATGTATATATAATATGTATGCGTACCGCAATAAAACTAAAAAAATATCAACAATTATTAATTACAATATAAATGATTGTACATTCTAGGACAGGAATATAAATTGGTCATTAGGAAGATGGGTGCGGAATGATCTGGGAATGAGGAATGATATTTTAGCCGCATCGGATTTCTCCAGTCGGAACCGCAATATAGAAAGAGAGAAATAAATTGACAAAGGTATAAAGTTGCCATATCATTCAGTTTATCAGTTCGTTCAAAACAGTGGATTAACCAAGTCATTTGACCATCAAAAGAGGTGAATGAAGAGATTATTGTGCAAAGCGTGTCATTACGGACGGAGAGAATGAAGAAAACACGAGAAACTTCTTCTCAATCAATCAATATGAGGAAAAGAAAATCATCAACGGAGTTCATTTAACCAAGTGCATTCGTTGTCAGGATGCGGTCTCACAGTTGAGCAGAAAAACATTCTCATCAAATGAGAGTCGACACTTCGACAGCATTGTCAACATTTATAAAATCTTTAAAACTACCTTAGGAAATATTGATATTAACGAGAACAGTCACGTTTCTCAAAGCCTTATAAAAATATAAAGCACGGAATGCGTATTAAAACACTCAAAGTTTATTGGACTATGATTGACGCGGCTGTTACTACTGAAAGATGAATTTTAATTATGTATATATTTTTCATTTCTAGAATCCAATAAATATTTGGATAATTATCCTTTAATTTTTATTCAAACGTATAGTTTATTTACTAAGGCACTAAGTTCAGCTGAGGAATTGTTTATTTTAACAACTATTAGAAAAATATTTAAGTATCTGATGAAAAAAAAAAACTATCTATAAGTTTATTACTAACTATTAAGTTATTGCATTGTGAGTTTTTAAATAAATCGAAACGCCATTTCGAAATCAACTTAACGCTACCTATCTAGTTATAACAATTTTGTACATTTTCTACCACTTCACAAATTGAATACGATATTCAATGCGGCTCGGTACCTACAACTTCATATATTTTTATCTACAATCCATCACAATCGAAAACGGGATTTTTAAGCTCACTAATTCATCGAGAGGTGATTCTTCGTGTGAAAAGCTTCTTGAAATAATCATTTTTTACATGATCATTACATTATTTATCATAATCATATTTCAATATAATAAAAAAACTAAATATATATCTAATTAACTTAACACAACCCGAAAGGCAATGAGAAACAAAACATCATTCAATAATTATTTAGCAATGAAAATGGATCGACTGAAATTAACAGGCTCCAGATAAAACATAAGCACAACCGAAAAAAGGAATTACATCCGTATTATTAACTGTAACTTATTCCAAAAGAAAATCTTTTTTTATGTTAATAAGCAAAAGCTTTTATTATGGAATGAGAATTTTGACCTGGGGGTTTTAAGAGTGCGCTTAACGTAAACAAACTTAGCTTTTTTAAGATATGACCCGCTGAGGTTGCTTGATGGAATTTAATATCAATTTTTAACAATTTAAATTTTAGCTTATCTAAGTTTTGTATTATATTTAAAAACAATCATAAAAACTAAATATTATTCATCTTATGTAATAATTTGGACCGCAATTTTTTGGATAGCCGAGCAGAAAACTGTTCGCTGCCAATTTTGTTTAAAGTGTAAAATTAAAATAATTTTTATCTTTTACAAAATTCCGTCGATTAAAAAAACGACATTACATTATAGATTACTTCAAATGCTTACGAAATGCCTTTTTGAAGATTCTGATAAACATGAGAGCGGTCATCACCGAGAAAGAGAGAATTCAAATACAGCTTCAGCCGTGATGAAGATTCTGAATCAAAGATGTTTTCGGTTTTCAATATGAAAACGCATATTTAAAAGTTACATTAATCATAACTTAACACTATAAGGCAGTGTTTACGGAAAAAACTTTCCACTGTAACTCTGGGAAAATTAGTGGAATGTCTTTCTCTCATATTTTGACATTTCCATAGCTCTCTGTAAAAGAAAGATAAAAGAAAGATCTTTTTAATGGTTGACAAAGGGGTTCTGTTGGCCAAGTTTGCCATTCAACAAAAAAGTTTACGTTTGTGGTTCAAAATAACTATACAGTACAAAAGTACAGTAGAGGAGCTGCCTGAGAAGAATTCAGAGTTGTCAGAATCAGACCCCCGAGAAATACTGGAAAGGCGAAGGCTGCAAATGCAGAGACGGAGGAGCCGCCTGCCCGGGATGAAACCCTGTGTATTGCTTTTTGGCAGCGTGACCTTCTGCTGCGGCCGCGGACGCGAAGGCGTGCTCGTAGGAGCGCTTAACAGCGGCCGCTGCCGCCGCTTGCTGCTGAACGCCGGCCAGCTGCTGAGAGAGATGCTGCTGAGAAAGATGGTGCTGAGTTGCGGCATTGAGCACGGCCTGGTGATGTTGAGCCGGGGACGGAGGCGGCAGCCCCAGCTGGGGAGACAGCTGCGGGCCACCCGGAGGCATGCCGTAGCGTGGCGTCAAGAACAGGTACGCATTGGACAAGTAAGACTGCATCGAGTGCTGCAGCATTTGCTTGGGCTGCTGAGCCAGCTGATGGTGAGGGGAGAACTGATAAGGATTGGCATACTGGTGCATGGGAGGCGCAGCCGCAGGAGGAGCGGCCAAGAAGGGAGGATAGGCACTGGGCAAGTATTGCATCAGAAGCTCCCGTTGCAGCGCCTGCTGCGCAAGTATTTGCGCTTGCGCAGCCGCCTGCAACTGACCTTGGGAGGGGGGCTGAGCATGATGATACGGAGAGACACGAGAAGAGGGGGGCGGTGGCAATGGTAGGGGCGGAGGCGCCAGGTTGACCTGCGGCGGCGGCGGCAAGGGCACGAGAGCGGGGAGGGGAGGAGAAGAGGGCGGCAACCTACCGGGCGAGAGGGCTTTTCCGCCGGCCGATGGCGATGCGATTCCACCGGTCAACACCAGATTCATGTCTTCACCGGAGCACTGGAACACCTGATGGTCAAAAATTTTAAAAAATCGTAAAAAAGTGTATTTCCCAAAAAACGACGTGCATCATAAATATAGAACAAAGAAAAGCTATTAATCCCAAATAATAAATTCCATAAAGCCTGACCTCAATATATCTCTGTTTTGTTCCAAAGCTCATGTATCTATGATGCTTTTGTTGCGCAGAAAGAAAGGCGCTCGCTTCGCTGTCCATTTGGATGAAAGCTTCTCCGCTCGGTTGACCCTGGTAATGATTTCCTCAAGTTTAACTTTGTGAAAAGTATATAAACACTGATCGACACCACCAACTCATGAAATAATTCAGTTTTAGTATTTTTTAAATATATTATTTATTATAAACTTCTTTTTTTGTAAGAAATGAGAAAATAATAGTTTTCAGAGTGGACCAAATTTTGTTTTGCGATCGACCCCGGTTGCGCACCCTTGCCATAAAGTTTTTTACTGTAGCCAATCATATAAATGATTTCAAGCGGAAGCAAATGTCCATTTTGGTAAATTTTTAATTGATTGATGATTTTAATTCATTATCGATTAACTTTTTCCAAAAACACAGTCATTTGTGTACTTCAAAATGTTGAGTGGAATCTGACAATCAAGATGTTAAGCACTATAAATGTTGATATTAATTGTTGTAATGTATAATGGGATTGTAGAGATGTCAAAAGTTTGCAACGGTTTGATAAAGAATAATAATCGATAAGTTTACAAATATATATTTATCGTTTCATTAACAAACCTGAGCATTGTATACCATATGCACTCCTTGGAATACAATATTTTTGGCAAAATCATCAAGAAACTTGAGGATGTGTTCTACTTGAGCCTCGTAGGGCAACCCTCTCAGCCTGATGCAGTCTTTGAGCGTTCCGGAGGTGATGACGTGCTGGGGAAGCAGGGCCACTTGAGGCATTATGGGCTGCGGGGCTTCGTACGTCTTCGGGTCCAAAGATCTATTTAGTACCTGTCAATTTCAGAGTTGGATTCAATTTTTGTAACAGTGAATTCTTTTCTATCGTATTATATTTATTATCAGTCACATATGTTGGCCCCGTCGGAAACGTCAAGCCGGTAGCGTCCAGGGCAAATCACAAGGCATTCAAATTTACAGCGTTCTTGGGAGATCCGACTTCTCTATACTGCAGTGCAATGGTAGTCTTAAGAAATTTTCCTCAGACATTACTGATGAAAATTTAAATAGCTACGATTGTTCACATTAGAAGAATGTTAACCTGCAATGGACGATAGTGGGTATAATGCTGAGTACCCATTTTAAAATTTCTTTTTATGACTGGATATAAAAACTTGACATCAGACAATCGAACTTTCAAATATTTATTATTTATAGGCTATTTAGCCTATACAACAATTGAATACTTCCAGCCCTTCATTAGGTAGCATGGGAAAGTTTTTCATTTTTAAACAATTGTGAATCTAACTCCGCATTGTATCGATGAAGAAAAAATTCCAATTTCTATTTCACAAGCTATAAGAATGAAAACAATACCATTTATAAGTACTACAAGAGTAAAATTTTATTACACTTACCAAATGTTATCCAATCTAAAGGAAGGCTAATTAAAACGAGAAAATGTAAATGAGTGAAGAGTATTAAAATTTTGTCAAATTTATATATTTTTCAAATCGTGCATTACTTTAACGGAGAAGATTTTTTAAGAAAGTTTTAATTTTGTTTCTCTACTTTTTCTATTTCCAACGGAATATTGTTGAATAATTTTAAAGATATTCAGTGATCACTGACATCTTAGTTTTACGGTACTTCGAGGATAAATTTTCGGAATGAAACTTACACAATCCAAAACCGATACATCCTACTTTTTCATCACATTTTCACCATTTAACCAACAATTTATAAATTGAGTGCCAAAAATCAATTAAAGATGTGTAATGTAGATTATATGAAGACATAATTATAATTTAATAAAAATTATGAGCCTGGCAAAAGATGCAGCATATCGAACAGAAGATTAAACATCAAAATCAACAACAGAGACATATTTTTTTTCATGTGGATCACTTTACTTACAAGAGATTATAAACTGCGCTCATATCTAACCTGTTGCACTTCGGCCGTTGTGGATCTGAACAATTCAATGTAGCGCGTGCCTATGAGCTCCCTATGTTTGGCCAACGCTTTAGGAGCGTCCTCTTCGCGAGGGAAAAGAACGAAAGCGTCACCGGTCGCCCGACCGTCGGCGCGTTTCACAAACAGGACGCCTTCCGCTCCGTCTAACACCGAACAGGGATTGGCACCCGTTGAGAAAAACTCCAACTGAAATAGAAGTGATCGCATTTAGTAATGACAGATTTGGTAGGTATTGATTTACATAAATAATAATACATTAATCAGCAACATAAAGAGTGCTCGCGGCTCACCACTTGAGGGGGGGTGCAGTCATAGGGGAGTCCTCTCATCCTAACTATGACTTGAGCTCCCCTGGATAGAAACGCGGCGGCTTCATTGGTCGCTCCTCCTGCGACTCCCAAGAAATCTTCACCAGTCGCCTTGTACACCTGAAATTTAAACAAAAATGTTCATACAATACTTTCGGTTCATTCATAATCTTTTCAATACTGTAATGTTAGAAGAAATGCACAAGAATAAGTTTTTGAAAGGATTACTTGATCACTAATAGTACAAATTTGAATCGTTCAAATTATGTACACTCCCACAGATTTTGTCACTAACGACCCGGGATTCGCCTTTCGGCATCTTCAGGCGTTCAAGCGCACGGATGAACTTGAACTGTCAGTTCAAGTTCACGATTCAAATTTAACTCTTAAAACTCCGTTGGCGCCGCTACGGCGACATAGAGAATATTTAAACAACTCCGATGTCGCCGTACGGGCGCCCTAAGCAATGAGTACAAGTTACGATAGCGGTGACGGTATAATGATCTCATCGCTGGTATAAACACTTGGCATTCAATTGTGCATTGTATTTGCTAGCGATACGTCGTAGAAAAAAGTCGTAAAAAAAAGAATAATGAGAAACCTATGAGCCATTTAAATTTTATCAAAACTTTAGTGGATCAATTAGTGAATGACTACAAAGATCTCCGAAAAAGGCCATCTACTTCCGCTCCATCAGAGAACAGACTTGATGGAAAACTTCATATTTTGAGTAAAGGTGCAAAGAGAGACTGTGTGGTCTGCTCAAAAAGGGCAGTGAAAGGCGGCAGACGTGAAACCAGCGAATACTGTGACACATGTCCAAACAAACCACATATGCATTTAGGAGATTGTTTTAAGAAATATCATAAATATATAATTCTTAAACTTAATTAAAAAAAAATATTCATTATTTCACTGGAAATTTTTCTTTCAATTTTTTATAAGTATACTAATTTTTTCTAATATTTTTGCATTTTAATGCTTGGATTTGCTAAAATTTCAATGAAAAATGCTCTGGAGTGGTAAGGGTTAATATTGAAATTCCACCAAGCACCTTCAGTCGAAATCTTAAATTACACTAATAGTACAATTACATATTTACGATTCATTTTCCCAAATATGAGGGATGAAAACTATACTGCACACACGCTTGTTTTCATTAAATCTTATAATATATTTTCTTTTCACCAATCAATATTGAATTTATCAAAAAGTTTACTCAACAATGTAAAATATCAGTCATCAGAAAAGGGAAAAAAATAGAAATCATTGTGCACACACATCAAAATAACAAGAAGCAATTGAATCGAAATGCCTCAATTAGGTAGGTGTAATAAGATGCTTTAATGTTGCATTAGTGTACACATAATGGGGTCATTAGTACAGTTGTCAAAACACAACTATTAATGATAATTATTTACAAACCCACTGGCCCTGAGTTATTTTTGAAATAGAATTTTCAGTCTGTTACAGCTTTATAAATTGAAACAAAATAGGGCAATGCATATTGAGTCCAGTGATCCGCTTGTTGGATTACTATTGTATTTATCAATACATAATTAAAATTCAGTTGCAGCAGTGAAACTATATTTATAAATAACACAAAACTCGTAACTGTCCATCGCTTTGGGCGGTGTTGAGCACACGGAAAACCCGTGACCGGCACGAAGAAAAGGTATAAAAGATTTAAAAGGACACGCACATAGATATCGGGATAATATAAGCTCAGATCCGTAGAAGAGAAAACAGATTTAAAGTCGAAATAAAGTCTGATAAATTATTCAAAGTTTGTTTTTATTATCCAATATGCGAGCAGGAGATTATATGAATGTCGCATGTAAAGTTTATTTAAAAAATACTTAACGTTTACATCAATTTTTGTCATTGAACAATTTTATGTAATAAATTTTTATTTCAGTAATACTACTCATATTATTATGTTTCATGAAAAATAGAAACAAACAAAACGTGAACAAAATCTGATATCTAAGATATCTATTCCAGTGTAGCAATGTTTTAAAATAAATAACATTAATTTGATCCTTCTGCAACACAAGCGTAGCTTCGATGATTTTTAAAATAACATACGAGTATATTACCACTTTTTAATAACGGATGCGGTAAACATGATGTTCAGGTACGAAGGGTTAACATACATTTAGTTAAATTACTCTTTTCCAACAAGGCATTAATGACTGCAATTAGATAACGAGATGAATCTAGGTAAATTTGAAATAATTTTACCTCAATGTAGCGGTTACCGATGTGGTGTTTGTGTCGTTTGAGCGCCATGTCACGATGTTCCATTGACACGAACCTCACGAGAGCTTCACCGTTACGCCTTCCCTGTTGTGACAGACAGAGAGCTACACCACCCCTGCAAAAAAGGCACGATTGAGACTTAAAAAAGTATGACTGTACAAATTGGGAAAAAATCATCCACTCTATTGTCTTTTTTGTCTTATTTTCATTCCGATTATAGTCTAAAGATCTTTTTCTCAAAATGTGCATTAACTATTTTGAATGAATAAATTGCTGATAAAATACGTTACACAATGATAATCACAAAATTAAGTGGTGGAAATAAAAAGGTGAATTTGCATTATTCTTAGTAAAAAAAATATACCTATCCCTAGATTAATAACTTAGGTTTACCACCTGTTAAATTCGGCACAAATCCTCACGACACAGATGTATTATATGAGATGGAAAATTTACTTTTACGTTCTGAATTTATTTCTTCATATATTAATATCATTCGATGTGTGATTTTAATATATATTTTTTAAATATTAGCAAACTATCATTAGGAAAACCTTCAAACTATTATAAAAATAAGTATAGACTTACTTGGCGACATTCAGCCCCCGGAAAAACTTTGCAATGTCCTGGTCTGAAGATTGCCACGGTAGTCCGCGAGCTCTCACTACACAGTTGCCATCTATTTCATCATCTTTTGAGCTGAAATTAAATAAAATATACTAAATTAATCTTCTGTGGTAAATCCTTTTTCAGCTTTGGGCCTGTTAATATTCCAAAAGCATCGCGTCTTTGTTGTGTTACAAACAAGCAATTAAACATGTGTACCACTATCTTGGAGTCATGGTGTTTTTGAAGCAGTTAAACAAGTAGTTAAAAAAAGAAACGACTTTTTAAAAAATATAATTGAATTACAAAAAGTTACACATTTAAACAGACTTTAACACTATCCCTACGGCGATAAAAAATACTTCCGATATGTTGCTAGCCCTTAAAGAACCAAGAGAAAAACATATTTTTCAAAAATATACTTCCTGGGTTTTTACTGTGAGTGGTGTGCTGGCCCTTAAAGAACCAAGTGAACAAAACATGCTAAAACATGTTTTGTTCACTTGGTTCTTTAAGGGCCAGCAGCATATCGGAAGTATTTTTTTTAGCACCGTAGGGGTAGTGTAAGTGTTAAAAACAAATAGTATAAAATGTACAGTATTATTTAAAAAAAATTAGTCGCGGTATTTTCTTACCGACTCCACAGCCCGGGTTAATAAAAGTATTTATTAATTCACTGTTGACATAATTTTAATTGATCAATTCTGAATAGCGTGATTTACTATTGACTCACAACCAGTTCTCTGTTTAATATCCACCATTATGTGTGCACAATTGAGACAGCAGACGCGATGAAAAAAAAAACAGCCAAGGACAAAGAATGTTATAATTTTGAAGAATATATCAGATTACGAGACAATGTTTTAATTCATGACGTGAAAGTGTGCAGTTCGAATGAAAGTGATGACAATGCGTCGAATCGAGGGATTGCAATGCCGAACGAATATATGAATACCAGTATTTCATATTAAATACCGGTTTTGCAAAAATATATGAATACTGGAATCACGAAAATAGATAAAAATGCACGTTAGAAAATACGCCCAATTGAAATGGCACAAGAATAAATCAATACCGATAATTTATAGGTTGATTTGCATAAATATTTTAAATATATTTTTCCTTTGGGTGAAAAATATTATATAATCTTAAAATAAAAGCTAAAAAAAATCAGTGCTGGGATCGGTAAATCCTGACTGGATCTTCGTGCGAATAAGTCCTTATTGTAGAAAAAACCTTCTCAGATCCAACGCCTGTTCAGCGAACAATCATTAAATATACAGCAATATAGTGATTTAGCATTTTTAAAAACCGATATACCGGATCCCGGTTTCCCGGTTTCGGGAATACCGACAGTGCGATCCCTAGTCCAGTCGACTTTTATAGCATTCCGGTGGACACGGCTAAAAAACAACTTTAGTTTCGTGTGACACTCGATTGTAACCTGATCACATCACAAACCAAATAAAAAAAAATACCGAATAATGCAATCTGTAATATTGAGACAGGCATTTCTTTATCGGTATGAGTGACGGCAGTAAAAAAAAACGTAAAAGTAACTTTTAAAAAATGCAACGTGTGGTTTAATTCTTAAACAATAATGATATTTAAGATTATTAAAACAATTTGACATTAGTACTTAAACGTATATTCCCAATCTCTAAGCCTGAGCCCAGAAGAATCATTCTGGCTTAGGGCACTGATCTTACCATAACCACCTTTACTCAAAGCTATGGTTTTGCCCCTAGGCCACGGGGCGCTGACATGTAATACAATAGAACCTCGATTGTCCGGATTGTTCAACATTGGCACAGATTTTAAGAATTTGCTCCTGTACACATGTTTTCGGTACAATTTCTTCCGCCAAATGTCACGTTTGAGATACAACCAATAGATCAGGATGTAAGTGAAACATCCAGCAAACTTCGACTATTATTGTTATCAGGCGAAAATCATGAAGGAAGCGTTATCAGCTTCCAAAATAAAATACTGTTGCTAGATGGAAGCAGAGATGAAATTATTTAGATTTGTAATGAAAAGACCATCGCACAATGATTCAGCAACGCTAAATAGAAGGTATTATAAAAAATAATATACATACTGAATGTAATTTTTCCTTGTTAATTATAACGGTTTCGGTTGTCTGGACTATCACAATCCCCAATCAATCGGAATAATCTAGTTTCTACGGTAATAATATTAGGCAGATCTCGACAAAAAAAAACAGCTGTTATCATTTGACAATGCTTAACAATTGCATATTTTTGTTGTATCATCGTTTGCTTTCAATGAGCTGTTGTTGTATTACGCAAACGAAGACGTTTCTAGTGAACACATACACACACACACGAGCAATATTACTTGAGTATTTTTTCTGAAAATTAATCCTTAGTTATTGATAATAATTTATAACTTAAAGTATTAAACTATTTTAACGAAAACATCGGAAGAGAATGTTTAATAACTTGATAAGTCAGTTACGTAATACCTCATTTTGTTTTTCAAGTTGGTGATTTTAAAACAACGATTGGCAAAAATTGTCAGCAAACGTAATCATTTTATTTCAATTGGTTATTTCACACGGGAAATGAAATAGTTATAAAACAATTTTAAGACGTGTTGCCGTATTCTATATTCATTCTATATAAACTGAATTAATTGTAAAACTAATTTTAACCTTCAATTCTCGAGATTTGTCTAATGTATTATAGTTTAATTCAGCGGTTGCTACATTTTCCACTATTCCCACGATTTTGAATCCCGCAAAACACTTAATGGTTTTTAAAGTTAAATTTTCAGTATTGAATGTTATTATCATGCTTGTTCAATTATTTAAAAAAATGTAAAAACACTAATGATATTTGTTGCTGCACGTTGAAAACAAGTTTAATAAGAATTCATAGCTCCAATAAGGTTACAACAAATATCCCCTGACCATCGGTTGGCGACCGCTGGTTAAGTGTATTTGATTGTAACTAAGTCTTATAAAACTATGTGTATGAATTATTATTGTTTCTTATCCAATTATAGGTAGCCGCTTGATTGGGGGCCAAGTTAGTATGTAACATTAACACGAGTGTTGTAATATAAAAATCTGTTCATAATGCATAACTACTTACGAAAATCCAACAAAAATGAACGATTTTTGTCCTATCTCGAAACGTGTCAATAAATGTGTGTAATAAGATATATTCATCCACATAAAGTTGGGCCGGGGGTCAAAAGTTACAACAGATAAGAAAAAAGGAGCTGATTTCCTATTCTCAGACAAATTTAAATTTTAAATCATTCGTCGGGTCGAACACGCGCACCCACCTATGAGATATTATTGAAGTCTTGGCTGTTTTCAGGATGTTTGAATGAATGTTATCGATTGTTCGAATTTCGAATGTTCATTGTTTTTTAATCGAGAAATATTCAGTGTATAGCTTTCTTTATCCGATGAGAGCGATGTTTTTGTCGAGTTTCGGAACAGTATTCCTTTAAAATCTAATCGCGATTCATTTGTGGTTATAATCGGAGCAAATTTGGCCATTCCTTCAATACTTTATTTACAACTTATTATAAAAACCTAAGCGCATCAAGGTGGCCAATATCTACCTAAGTCCGCAATTTTATTAATGTTATTCATAAATATGTTTTTCAAATAACAGATATTAACTTTTACAACACAGACAACTTGCGGACAATTTACAATATTAAAAATACCACAATACGGAAACAGTGGCGGATTACCCCATAAGCGCAAGAGGCGCGCGCTTGGGGGCCTCAAAGATAGCAGGTATTATTTAAGCCCTTACATTTTAATTTCAGTTTTCAATATTCATTATTATTCTACGAAGAGGTTTACAGCACTATTATGTTATTTGAAAAGCAGGGCCTCCAAAATTTATTGCGCCTGGGGCCTCCAAAGTGCTTAATCCGCCGATATATGGAAATAATTATACTTGGTTCTATGAAAATATAGTACAGTTTCGAAAGAGAAGAATACAAATATTCAATATCTTCGCTGTACCAGCAAAAATAAAGCAATTTAATGTTGAATATTTGTGTCAATCACATAAAATAATTTATTGTTCAAATATCGTAAAAAATAGTTAAAGAGCGGTAAATACACGCGATAACGTGTATATTCAAATTGAAAAGGTTTAGTTATTTCTCTCATTCGTTACTTTTGTAATTGTTTGCATTTAGGCAGTGTTTTTAGTATTTAATATCAGTGTCAGGCGAGACAAGAGTTTGAAATTTATAAAAATATATTTTAAATAACTAAAAACAAACCCTTTTCGAATTGATTTTTGATAACCAGAACGGGTAAATTATTTTACAATAACCTAATAAGAGATGTCAATTAGCGACAGAACTCATGAGTATAAGGGCAGACGGATTAATAAATACATTCTTATTCGTCGATATTGTTGTTAGTTTATTATTTCTAACAATATAAATAGGTACTGCGCATTTCAACATATGTATACTTGGTCCAATGTGTGTTGTAAATTTTGTTTATATTACAATAAATAATATTTATAATACCTATATGCATAATATACGTCTCAATTTTTCAAAGAAATAAAAGTATGCACAGTAATATCGTATCCATTCCGATTTCATTAGCATCATACGCGGAGCCGGCGCTACGTGCATGCGGAGCAAGTGACCGCCTGTAGCAACCAAATGTCTAAGCGTCTAAAAAGTGTAATAAGGGCGGAAAAATTCGATCTTGCCAAAGGCGGCCACATTTCTAGCGTCGGCCCTGATCATACGGGTTGTCATAGGTAGTTTATAAACAGTGCCAAGAATATACTCAGGTTACAAATTAAACGTTAGTAAAATCATTGTTAAGTGATAAAAGTTAAATTTGATCTTACAAGTATGTAAGGTGAGTAGCTGCCGACTTGAGTTCCAAACATATCCCGTAGGGTTGAACTATGACCCTCTAAATAAACGATAAGTTAAAAATACGAAAAAAAAAACAACAATACCTACCAAAATTATCATAAGGTACATAAAGGAGTTTGGAATAGTAATCGGTAATGTAAGGGCGGAGGCGCCCGCTAAGTATTGACTTAATTTCAATTTACAAATGATAGCAATTACAAACATAGAAGTCCCAAGTTTTGCGGTTGTGTCACTTGCGAAGGATAAAATTTTAAAAGAAAATATTTGAATATTTAAATGGCAAATAAATATTTATGTATGTAAAAATTTCATTATTATATGTCAAATAATAACCCTCACCTAATCATTTTTTTTAAAAATGAACATAAAAACGAATAAAGCTACTATAAAATTAAATTTGATAACTTTTTTTACTTTCAATTGCCGTGTTACAAAATGTGACACGTGCCTCGTCACTTTTGGAAGCATCATCAGTCAGAACATCGCAAAGTGTACGAATGAAATAAAAAAAATATTCTTCTAGTATAAATTACAAAATAAAGGTTGGGGTTTTTTCCTTTTCTACTGCACGCAGGTAGGGGTTATATAGAAACATTGATAGTACTAATTACATATTAATTACTTATATTAGGTACAAGTGTAGGTGTATATATTTAAATTCAAATATAGAGGGTACAATAAATAATATTATTTGGAACTGATAGATTTTTCTTTTATTGAAACCGATACTATGTATTTGCAAAAGATTATTTTACATAAAGAGTTGCCATTAATGACTCGTAAGATATTTTGAAAAATATCGACTTGAGTATCGCTTTAAAATGCGTAAGGCCAGAGTCGGATTGAGGTGGAGTCTCTAGGGCAGTGTTTCCCAACCTTATTTGTGCCATGCCCCACTTCAACGCCTCGAAAACATCAACCCCCCCTCAATCAATATTATATGGGTACCCAACAAATTCTGAAAAAATAATTGCTTCAATACTATTTTTAATCTCTGGTAATGCAATACATATAGGTAAATTCGGTCATGTGTATGGCAATGTTAGACTGTGTTTTACTACTTACGAGTGCATAGACAAATTTTATCATTAGAAATACATGACACAATTATATTTGTTTATTTAAAAACAAATGCTTTACGTTTATTTCTTTAATGTGTATACGTTTGCACACTTTTGACACTAAATGTCTGATATAATTACTGTCAGGTCATAATGACATTCGAGAATTACATATTTTTGATAACATTTCGGTTCGTTGAATGGCGTGTTTTTCCACACTTAACGTTTTGTTTGAATTCAAATATGTAAATAAAAAAATACACTATTTCATCGAAGAAAATTGATTTTTGGCAAACGTTAAATAAATGTATTTCATTTTGGTCTTCAATGTTTGTAATTTATATACATTAATTTTAGGCCCGTTAGACAACGAACATTTTTTTTTCAACTTAGTTTGAGAACCATCGAATTTTGTGTAATACCAAAATTGTTAACAGTCCCGACTTAAGTAGGTTTGAAAATACTTAATTTATGATTAAATGTTACTCAGAATAAACTGAAACATCACAGTTCTTAATAATGTAAGTATGTAATAGTTTTTTCGAGAATAATATATTTTATCGTGCATCTCCCTAAACGGCATGCAATAAATATGCAAATACTTTGAATGAAACCACCTTGCAAAAAGAAAGCGAACCAATAAAACTGTATGACAGTGATATTATTTTGAATCAAAGACATTTGATAAATAATAATTTTAACGTAGTTTTACTAACCGTCGTGTAGGTACTTGGAAATCTCTCAATACTTCAATCGAAAATCGGACGAATCAACTCGAAGCAATCAGTTTTTTTTAAGAATTATTGTTGAAAATATGTTTACACTGAACTTTGTAACTCACGAGACTATTGAAGTTTTGTAAATGATAAAGTAAAAGGATATTATACACTACTGAATTATAGGTCAAGAGTGTATGTAGTTAATGCGTAAAATGGGTCATCTTGTAATATATTTTGACAAATTCTGCATAATGCATACGATACCGAACAAGATGCAATACGAACACGACCACACTTCTACTCACTTCTATTCAAACTTCAAACAATGAATGCTCAGTGTTGCCGCATAAAAAAATATAATTTTAAAACTATAGTAGGTACATAAATATTAATTGGAGACCCGTATTTTTAGCATTTATATTCTTACTAATTTTATTGTGCCATTTTATAGAATTAAAAATGTTTAATTTTAGGATCTATTTTTAAAAGATGTTAATTTTTATAAATTAGAATACATTTTCACATAATTTATTTTATATCATATAGAAAATGTA
The DNA here is from genome assembly GCA_031772345.1 of Himalopsyche anomala. Taxonomy (NCBI): domain Eukaryota; kingdom Metazoa; phylum Arthropoda; class Insecta; order Trichoptera; family Rhyacophilidae; genus Himalopsyche; species Himalopsyche anomala. Next base: position 8,638,233 of record CM062829.1, read on the forward strand.
AAGAAAAAAACATGAATCGAAATATCTATGCTACAAATAAATTTATAAAATGTTAAATATATTTTTTTATTATAACTTTGTTACTCCAAATGCTGTGTAATGAATTATAACATGTTTCGTCTTTTTTAAAATCATTTTTCGTAAGGTTATAACAAATTGAAACATAATTATTTTTCTTAATTTATAGAATAAAAAAAAGCTTAAGTTTTTCATTTCACCGGACGCACGGAGCAGTAAAGATACAGTATACTACTCATACTAATAGTACCATTGGCGGATCCAGAAATTGTCCAAGGAGGACAATTTCTTGGATCCGCCAATGAATAGTACTAATTTTTAAACTTATAACTTATTTGAGGAAAGTCAATTCTCAAAGTAAATAAATTCAATAAAAAGTAAGTAATCCTTCTGTCCTACTTAAAGTATTATTTATCAATATAAGATTTCTGATAATGTTTTATTCAGTGCTTTTTCCCATGGAACGCAGTGGAACGGCGTTTCGGCACTTTTTTCTTGACATTTTAAATGTATCAAATCATTATTCGCAAAATTGTATTCTTATTGTAACAGTTTTGTCACTTTTGTTCATTGAACTCTTTTGACACGTCTTTTATATATTTTAAAATAAGTTGATCGATGGTCATTCGGAAGACGATGTGATGGCTTTCACAGATTCAAGTGACAGTACAAACAGTATTTTATTCAATTGATTTATCGATTTATGTTTGAAGACATGGTTGCTTGTGATATCTAAAAAAACCCCATAATCTTTCAATCCTGAAATTGACGGGGAAAAGCGAGAGTGATTATTTAACCGCTTGTAGTATTGTCTCTGACCGCTAGTCCTAGCCTAGCCTTAGCAACTGAGTAACAGGCAGTTCAGCTCAGCTAGATGTACTGGCTAAGAATAGATACACAATATATATCCTCTCATCCACTCTAACATCATAGTTTATATTGCAAATCATGGTATCATTATTATACTAATATAAATTGCAAAAACTCTTTAAAATAAGGTTTTAAACATTTTCCTTCAAAATATTAGCAAAGTTTTTATGTATAACGTGTCAATATCAATGTCGATAATGTGTGATTTAAAAAAAATATTGTTAAGGTAGATAAATAAAAAGTATCATATTAAAAAAGCGACCTGGTAATACTAGAAATATAAATTTCCATCATGGCGTCAAATTGATCAGCTGCGATTTTGATTGGAATTAATCACTTACTTTACAACCGTTCTTCATAGGCATTCATTTGTCAGCAATTTCTAATTTTGTCAAAGAATCTAAAATTTTTAAAATAAATTCATATTTATAATCAGAGTAGCAATACATTTTTTTTATTTTCGATGGATCCAACGCTTACATAACTTTGTTAAAAATCAAACCAATAGTATAACAATAATAATATAATAGAAACCATTATGTAGCATACAATATTACAAACAAGAATATCTAACATGTTCTACAACAAGTTGGAGTCTTTGAGTTACACATTTATTTTATAATTTGTACTCAAATGTTTATCCAAAGAAATGTTATCTGCTAAAAATGCTGAATAAATATATGTTACTTCTAAGTGTATTATATATTATGATTTAGTATTGCTTTGTTATTATTACACAGCAAATAATGAAACATTGGAACATTACTTACGTATTATAAGATTGTATTAAAAATTATACCGTTATTCTACCTAACAACAATTTTATTTTACCTTTTGATTACGAAAACAAACATGTCGAGAAAAAGTGCATGTCTCAAGTATTTATCCTTTTCAAGTGTCTCAGAAACAGTGACATATCCTTTTTCGTCATACATTATGATTAGATGCTTTGAAATATGACATTCTCACCTATTCACGTCCAAGGGAAAGTCTATGGTTGAAGCTTAAGTAATAATCGGATGATAATTAAACATTATCAAAATTAAATAATAACCTGTGAGGCCCCCAAAACCCCAAACCTAAAAAGTTGAGGAAAATGAAACTATATTGTTCATTGAACACTAGAAGAGACGCATAAAATCAGTGGTGGATTAAGAACATGGGAGGCCCCAGGCGTACTAAAATTTGGAGGCTCTGTTTTTCGGATAACCTAAAAACGTCAGAAAATTCCATGTAAAATAATTTAAATGAATTAACATTTAAACAGACAGCATTTTGGTTACATATAGTATAAGCTATTTTTGATGCCTCTAAGATTCGGAAGCCCCAAGCTCGCGCCTCATTTGCTTATAGGGTAATTCGCCACTGACAGCATGTAATAGCGAAATATGTACTCGCATACTATATCGACGTCAAATAATTTAAAAAATTGAGTCCGCGATCAAGTAAATTTGTTACAATATGGTTTCATAAATGAACATGTTGATAAAAAAAAAAACAGTCTATATAGAAGCCCTAGTCTGCAAATTATTTATATCAGATTAATTTCAGTTCTAAGTTCCAGCAATGGTATGGCCTCGTGATATTTAATGTATTTGTTTCTATTACCCTGCACAGGGTGGGGAGGGGGGCTTAGTTATGTATTTTCTCGCCAAAACACTGATAAATTTAATAAATAATCAAAATTATTTAAATGCATTGGTAACGTAATTTTTTTTGGGCAACATTATTAAATCCGATGGAGATTTTTAAATATCATCTGAAATATCGATCTGTTAGTAAAAAAAAGTGAACAATTTTAGCACTCACCATATTCCGGGTTCTAAAACCATGTCGACTGTTTCTGGAAATCCAAACTGAAATCCTGAAAAAAATAAATTGAATTATTAATATAATCTCGCCACAAATGCCTGGAGATTTATTACTTTCGATGATTTCTTCGTGAAAATTTATTTGAATTGCCAAATAACTAGTTCTAGAGTACAATGATTTTAATTGTGTATTTTTAATAGTGTGTTTACTTTCAATTAATCAACGAACGGGCAAAATGATATATATATATTTTTTAATTATTGACGGCAGTACCGGCGCTAATCTTTAGAGGCGGCCGAATGGCTAGCGCTTAAAGTCTCATTTAGACCAACCGAGTACGCGGACAAGCGTCCTCGGCCGAGCAACAATATGTACGGATACATATTTTTTTAGCGATTCAATTATTTTTTATGTGCGTTTAGTTCAATTCAAAAACAGTCGTCCTCCAATTACTCGTCCGAGTCCTGTGTCGCTTTTAGATTGTTTTGTATTCAGCCGAGTTTACTATCTCGGCCGCGTACTCAGTTGGTATAAATGAGATATATGGAACATTGGGGCGGCAAAATACAATTTCGTATTAGGCGGCCAAATGTTTAACGCCGGCTCTGATTGATGGTATAATGAATTAAATATATATATTTCATAAAAAGGGAAATATTTTTTTTCTAACATGTGTAAAATTTATCCAAAATGGAATAACTAGAAATATTTTAATTTTACTTACCGTCAGAGATCATTTTTTGTATCACATCTGCCATTTCTTTTGCTTCTTTCATATAAAAATCATTCCCTTCGTACTTTGGTATTGTTAGATCTATATCATGTAAGTCAAGGAAAGTAATGTTTGAAAAAATATATAATTATAATTTTATTAAAACCATCACATTAAATCAATGGTATTTCATTGCGCTTCATATTACTTAGAAAATAATCTAAGCGTCCACCTTATTTTATGAACAAACACATTTTTAAGTCGTAAATATTGCGAATCAATACAGAATTAAAAAAATGGACTATTGAATCAATAATTATCAAATATGACATATTTATTTTGCTAACATGAAAATAAGTCCCATTAATATAATTGTAATTCAATAACTGTGCTTAACATATCTGGCTTAATTTATATAATAATGTATCTATTGTTATAAATCACCATCTATCGACAATATCTAATATAGGCAAAATAACGTCCCTACAATTTTTGAATTCATAATAACAAACTTTGTACCAAACTCCGCGGCCATGTGAAGTAATGGATGGCTAGCCGCGTAAAAAAAATATAAAAAATGTGTTATTCCACTGGAAACAACGCAAATGCTCAATGTCATTCGTAATATAAAATAATAGAAATCAGGTTATTTATGTTATATACAGTAATAGGCTTGACGTTCGGCCCCATAAAGCATACAATAATATATTTTAAATAATAAATTTGTGATAAGATTAAGATTTAAAATATAGTCATATATTATACATACTAGGTACCTACTATACAATAAAATTTACATTAGTATCGTTCTTTTGTTTTTAGTTGCATATTGCCACCTGTTTTTGTACTTTAAAGTAAAAATAAAGAAGATTTCTATAAGTATAACTTTATATAATTAAAAACAGATGGCAATCGTATTTTGATGTTTATTTATTATTCAATATACATATTATGTTGTAGGTACTTGTCAATGGATTCTAAAAATAAAAAAGTCGTAGACGAATTATAATCAGATAGATAATTATAATCAGAGCCGGTGCCACCATACAGACGAAATAGGCAACCGCCTAAGGCGCAAATCATTAAGGGGCGCATACATGAAGTATTCAAATTATTTTTATATACTCTAATAATAAAGTTTATTTTGTTGTGACGTTGTAATTATATATCGTATTCTATATAATTTTGAAAAATATAGCTTGAGTGACTGAGTAACACACAGTTCACGTAGAAAAACTTTAGTTGAGATACCTCAATTAAAAGGGGAGCCGGTAAATTGCTCGAATGCAATTGCTCGAATGGAAATTGCTCGAATAACAAGATGTTCGAATGACCAATTCCTCGAACGTCAATTGCTCGAATTACAAATTGCTCGAAAATTTTTATAAAAGTTTTAACATTGATTACTCATTCTTAAAAAATATATATATATATATGCATGTCGGGAAATGAAAACCAAAAAATAAGTCATAATAAAAAAACATTTTTTATTTAAGTTGCCAGTGGTCGAGTGGAAAAGGTCGTTGGTTTTATTTTCGGAAGTCAGGGGCTTCGAGCAATTGCATTCGAGCAATATACCGGGAATCAATTAAAAGACCGTATGCTTCACGTTGGGAGCGGACATGGATGTATAAAAAAAAAAATTTCTAGGATACGAAGTTTTTTTTCATTATTTCGAAAAAGAATGCGACGATTTGTTAAAAGAGGTCGCGTCAATAATCGTTGCCTAGGGCGTCAAGTGACATCGCGCCGGCGCTGATTATAATATGTGTTTAATTTTATTAGTTTGGACTTATAATGTTTACAAAGCTTACAGTAAAGTATATAATGATTTTTGATATCGATCAGGATACAAAAATATACTAAAATTACGAAACAAATACTAACTAAAGCCGTTCATAGTTATTTGACAAATAAAATATCCAAAATGATTATAATCGTTATACATTTTTTTATTATCTACTATAGAAATGTTGTGGGTATCATACGGCTACTCGGGATACCATTTCCAGCTCACAGGGAGATAGATGCATATCTAATAAACTAAAAACATTATCATTCAAAGGTTTCGAATGATTTAGAGTTTACAATATGAATCTACAAAGCCACAGAGGCATCCCTGGGTCTGGAGGTTGGGGTGCTACGCGCCACAACTATTATGTCATTGGTAGACATTTTAAATACTCATGGAGTTGGTTACGTAAACAGACTAAATGTAAATTGGTTCAAAGATCGCTCGGAAACGTTGACCCGAAAGTTCACTTGGTTATGTAAATGGCGTTCTGTGCGTTGATAAATGTATTGTCAGTGTTCCAACTCTTGGCTTTTTTTATTACAATACTACATATATTATGCACATACCTAAATGCAGGATGTCAAATATAACTTTGCGATGCCGGCTAATACAGAAATAACAAACTAAGGCAAGGTTATTTATTATCAAGCTGTACTAACATTTTAACGTTATGCAAAATATAAAAATTCATAGTGACGTTCCGTGATAGTTGGCAGATTAAGATTTAGAGCCCAGGCCCCAGGCCTCAGAGCCAGGGGTGGGCTGGAGGGGGCTCGGGGGGGCTCGCGAGAGCCCCTTGTTAAATTTCGGCGTGGCCGGCGAGCCCCTTGTTAAGATAAGAAAATCATTCGTTTTAGATCAAATCAGCACCTAACTGCAATTTCTGTAGATGGTTAAATTTTATTATGAAACAAAACTTAGAAGCCCCTTCATTTTTTCATTCAGTGTTGTGGGATTCCGTGTCGGACCTCATGGGTTCGAGTTAATCACTAGTCCTGTCTTAGTCTTATCATTCTATCCCTACTACTCTCTTTGGAAAAGAGAGGTTGAGCGACTAAGTAACAAACAGTTCTCGTAGAAAAAAATATTTTTTTTGAGATACTTTCATTAGGAGGTCAAATGCTCTACATTGGGAGCAAAAATGGATACAAATAAATGGATAAGACTTACCGAGCCCCTTGTTAAGATATTGGCAGCCCACCGCTGCCCAGAGCAATAACGGATTACTCAACAAGCCCACGAGGCACGGGCTTAGTAAAATACTTTCGAATATTAAGGACCTCAAAAAATTAAATTTACTAACATAATAACGCATATATTTTTCTGTAGTCTTGTCTTATTTAAGTAAATAAATAATACAAACTTTTATGTTTTTATTTGCCGTAAATTACGTCTAAAATCTTAAAAAAGTAATTAAGGTGAGCAATGTAAATTTAAGGTATTTATATTTATTTTACTAATATTGATGATGCAAACGACCGAAATTAACAAACCATTTTTTTTTATCTTCTCGACTCTTCTTAAGTAATATTGACTTAACATATCGACAGAAAAACGTAAACGACAATGCATACATTTTACAGAAATGGCCAGATTTTCAAACATAACCAGTGGCGGATAAACCACATGGGAGGCCCCAGGCGGAATTAAGTTAAGAGACCCTGTTTATTGGATATCATAAAAATTGTATTTAATTATTATTAAAATCTGAACAAACAGTATAGGAGTTACATAATATAAGCTATTTTTGAGTCCCCCAAGATTTGGAGGTTTCACCCCTCATTCGTTTTTAGGGTAATCCGCCACTGATCATAACAGGATGTTTTATTAACTTCCTCTCGTCGTAAGTTCGCAAAAATAATTCCTTAAATACGGTTAGTAATATTTGGCCATTTAAAGTTTCTTTTTGCGAACTTATTACGAGAGTTAAAAAAACAATTTTCTTCTGTAAATTATGAATTGTCACTTACGCTTTCCTGCCGAATACAGGTTGATATTATATTACCTACCGCTTCAAGTAAAACTATTTTAATTTTATTATACCATTATCACAAAATAGTTGAATCTTTTTCCGGTTAAAGGTTAATAATTACTGTTTGTATAAATATTCAGCATCACTGATTATTGACCAAGAAATTTGCGCTTGGGGCCACCGAATTTAAGGGGCCTCAAAATAGCTTATATTAAAAATGACCCATATATTTTTAATTGTGTCTTCAATATGTATTTCTATTTTACATATAATTTTGAGACGCTTTTATGTTATTGGAAAAATAGGGCCTCCATATTACAATACGTCTGGGGGTTGCCTGGTGCTTAATCCGCCACTGTACATAATACGCGGAAAATAAGTTATAAGTGATATATTAATTGGTATACAAATCATAAATTTTCTCCTCTAATCAACGATTTAGGATAATATGTGTTGCATAATATAAGAAAGTGTTAGTTCGCTGCTAAAGGAATTTTATGTTTTTATGTAATGTCATTTCAATATCAATTAGTTTACACTTGAATATTTCAGTGTAATAAATAACTCTCTATTTGCAAGTACATAATAAACATTCCTCGGGCGTTTGGTGTCAAAACGACAAATTGGTCGCAAACCGTTCGGCGTAAGCAGGGAAGTTGTGGCTACTTACAACAGGGGTATAATATAAGTATACAAGTATAATAGTTTTGTATTCCAAGTTGTTTTTAATTTGTCGTAGTTCATGTAACATATAGCAACAAGTCTAAGCAAAATGATGTTTTTTTCCTGCGAGTACAGCTAATTGCTGATAATTATAATATAATGAATGATCATTACAATGTTTATTGTAATCAAATTTAGACAGAATACTACAAAATATCATTCTTCCACATTAGGTTTGGCAAAATTAACCATCTTTACCGTATTTTAAGCCATGTCTCAAAAAGAAAGTTCAGTTTGCAGCAATACGATATTTTCTTTCGCGAAGTGATTAGTTCTTAACTCATTAAGGTTTTAAATTAATAAACATTTTATATAAAAAAACACATAATTTCAATAAAGGCAATGTCCGGCAGTACACCCACGCACTTCCTCACGCGATTGCGTAGTAGTGTATGATTGAAAACTAAAGAAAAGTCACACTGGGTAGTGTTAGTACTTCAAAACGAAAATTAACTGTTACCCAATTCGTTTTCACACAGTTTGCAGGCTAGTATCGTCTTGTTGCAAATTCCAATTGTGATGTTGGTCTTGGCTTAGCAAAATTCATTCGTTTTACAAAATACGGTGCCATGTTGTATTAAATTAAATATAAAGATTAGAATACTGTTAAATATCTTCGTATGAGTTCTTCTCCGATAAATTTAAAAAAAGGAAAACAATAACTATTGCACATCTCCGATTTCACTCTCTTATAGTTGTATTCTCCGAAAAGACAATTGAAAAACTTCTTGTTATAAAATAAGTTAACTTTAAAATATTATTTGTTAAAAAATCACACTTTTATACGTAAAAAAGAATTTTAAAAGTGTTGTAAGTAGCCTCATCTTCCCCTACGAATTATAATGGAGTAAAGCACGCTTTATAATGAGGCATATGTGTTAAAATCACGTAAATTTGGCGTGTTTTAACGTTATTTAACGATTCGCTTAATATCACACATTCAGTAATTTATATTATTTAAAAATTTACTGGCCAGTTATTTTTTTGTTTAATTTTACATCTAAATTGTTGCCACTGTGAGTAACACTCGTTTTCCATTTATGCCTACTAAATGCGATCATAGACACTTAAATAATGATAGTTTTGTCAGTTGCAAAAATAAGAAACGTTTTATTATAACAAGCCTACAAAATATAATAAACACTTTCAAGAAAATATTTATAATCCACGTCTGTTTCCAATATGAAGTGTATGGGCTTTTTTATATAGCTTCTTTTCAAAAATTTTCATCGATCTGATTGTTAGTTAGTTCTTCAAACGGGGAACTAACTATCAACTCAATCACTCACTCAATTTTATCGGGGGTGATAATGAAAGATATGGTGAGTTTTGAAAGAATTCGTACTTATATTATAACTCCCTTCATAAGCCCCGTTTTAGAGATTGGGTAACTTGGGAAGGCTAAATCTATAGATCAATTAAAAAGTAGCTGTATGAAAGATACCATTCCAGAATTAGGGCCCATTTCTCCACAACCGAGTGGAAAAGTTCTCTACAGCGCTGACTTCTCGGTCGACACATTCGACAACCGAGGCTGTTGGTGCTGTTTTGTTGTCGTCAGAAATATTTAGAAAAATTAGTCAATTGTAAAGTTTTTAGGTCCTCTCTATTATCGTTATTACACTGGAAATATTTAAGAATACGTGTATCGAGTTATGATATTTATTTTCGATATCTGCACGTCTTGTGTAATGCAAAAGTCAAAAAGGTAATGTATTTTTAGAAATCGCGTAACATCAATAGCATGTGGGATGGAGACGAAAATGAAGTATAATATTATAAACCTTTATAGCTATGAAATACAAATACCTACAGTAGATCCTCGATTATCTGGATTACACAAAATCAACTAATATGCACTTGTTTATTATTTATCCGGAACATTTTTTGTGTTCAGCGGGGCTGCGGATTATGTATATCAGATTTAGGGGGCCGTTGTCTAAACAATTTTGGGAAGCACTGGTTGAGATAAGCCAATAAAAAAAATACCAATAAATATATTCACACGTGCAAGTAAAATATAAATTTTCTTTCTAATAAGAACTAAGACCTTCTGAATTCTTTTAAATTATAAATGCTACCTTGCCAAGCTATTTATTCTTCCAGTTTTTCGTTTAATTTTATATAATGTTCACTTTGATGCAATTTTAAGCAGATGAAATCTCAATTTTCACTGATAATCATATGTAAATTTCCATCGATAAACAAATCGAAAAACCAAATAAAAACATATTTTACTTTTTACCGCAGTTTGTCTAGGCCAGTGATGCACAAACCACGGCCCGATGTGCATAGATAAATTGGATTTTTTCAAAAGCTTGTGCATCACTGGTCTAGGCGAATATATCTCGATGGCAATGTCGGGGCGGTTTAGGTTCTAGTGGTTTTGTCGAGGTACCGGTAAAGTATCATCATTGTGTTTTGATTCATTGTTTGTTAATTATGGCCGTTAAAACATTACCTTTTTTTAGTTCCTTTTAATCAAAACTATAAAAATCTTTTTTTTTTACCATGTCCGCTCCCAATGTGGAGCATATGGACTCCTAATGGATTTTATGTCAACAGAAGTGTTTCTACGAGAACTGCTTGTTACTCAGTTGCTCAACCTCTCTTTTTCCAAAGAGAGTAGGAATAGAAGGAAAGGGCTAGGACAGGACTAGTGGTTAGCTAATCGCTCCGTTCATATGATAGGATGGGTGGGAGGGGGGAATTCAAGACATCACATACATCCATGCCTTTGAACAGAAATTCATAAATCGATTGAAATATCAATTTATAAAACTGCCCGTACTGGGATTCGAGCCCGTGACCTCCGTAGCGGTAGCCAACGACGTTGACCACTCGACCACACAGGCGGTAAAAAATCTTACAAACGATTAAATAAAATATGTTTAAAAAGGATACGCTCTAAAATATCTGTCAGTGCGATGGTTGGTGTCGTCAGTGGGTTGGAATATAATATCTGGAATTCTTTGTGGAGATCGTGGAATCGGCTGTAATACCCTGGAAGAGGCAGAGACCGGGCGCATGCTTGGGGATGAAGGCATTGTCTAAAAAAAATATGGGAGTTATTGTTTAGTTATTGAATTTGTGTAATATTAATAATAAAAGATAAACATTTTTGTTTGTGTATTATGCTATTTTTTATGTTTGTCCTCAGATAGATTTAAAGTCAAAAGTTTTATTTTTAAATAACTATTTCGTTTTTTAATGAGTAAACTATCGATATTTTGGTAATAAAATTTATGTCGGAAAAACAAGTTTTAAATATTATAAATTGGTGTTAAGGATTTCTTTATCATTAGATTATACAAAATATTCATTCAATAACTATCGTTAAATTAATTTTAAGTAATTAAAAATAATAAGTTTACTTTATTTAAAATTTTGGAATTACTGCTCTTTGAAGGTTATTTTAAAGAAAAAAATTATTTCATTGCAGTTATAATTTTCCCAGACGATGGAATTTTTTGTGTAACTTAAAACATGTAGAAATATTTTCACTGTTGATTTGGCGGTTTGTTTTTGGAAATTTTAATTCAGTTTTTTTTTAAATTGGTCGCTAATATAAATCTGTTATAGCATTTGACAACAAAGTATATTGAATTTTGAATACATATGTACCTAGTTTGAGAATAATTAATACAGTCTTAAGTTTACTTCATTTAAGACAAATAATGATTTTCAGTATTTATAATTATTCTGTTAGAATGTTCGTATATTTTTTTACCTAAATGGAAGTTGTCCGTCTGTGACTAGTCTGAAATTAGTAGAGTCAGGCTCTAACTTCAGGGTACGGAGCTTTTTATCAAACTGTAAAGAATAAAAATTATATATTAATATATTTTATTTACGATAAAATAAAAATACTTGACATTACAATTGATAATAGCCAATGCACCAGTTTCATGGAATTCTATGATCACACAAGATCAACTAAATATTTTTATAATCACTCGAGATTAACACGAAGAGAAATGACACCACAAACATCAAACATTAAATTGAAAATTTAATAATAATGTCCATGCCGGAATTTGAACCCATGTCCATCTGATAGCTAGAGTACATATACAGTTGTAACCACGACACCACCAAGAGCGATAAAAAGAATCTGGATCAGTATTTATTATTTTATCGACTAAAGATTCAAATTTGAATACCTATTCGATATTCAAATTTTCGAAACTGTTTTTGCGATTGTTTTAACAGAATATTTCACGAGAAGGAAAATGTCAAAACAATAAAATATACCTTAATTAAGATTTTTGGTGTTTAGATATTTGTCATTTGTCAAATTTTCATTTGTCATTGATTGTCTTAAGTTTAAGTCAATACATTTTGAGGAATAAGTCAATGTCAAAAGATACTGAAAAACTGTTTTGCACACTAAAATATTCATTACTAAATTGGTGACAAATCGGAAATATAATATACATTGGACACGTTAAGCTTTTTTCGGTTATTTAAAGCAGTACTACCCAAACTATGGGCTGCGATCCCCTTAGTGGCCGCAGGTTTTCCGCGGGCCGCGGCAGAACATGTTTTGTATTCAGAGGGGCTGTGGATTATTTTTTTCAGATTTAAAGGGTCGTGGAATGATTTTTTTTGGGATGCACTGACTTAAAGTTTTGTCAAAATTCGTTTATAATAATAATAATAAAATATTCCTCTAATTGTGTCACAAATGGTTACTCGATGCTTCAAGAAAGTTCTTCAGACTAAACTCTTTCAAGGTTAATTATTAATAAAGCAAAAAACATCTCATTCTTAACTTATTGTTTTTTTTCCTACTGGCGTAGGAAGAGGATTAAATAAAAACATTAATAATTTCGATTTATACCTATTCTATTTAGAATGTTATTTACTGATCATTCATTTATGTAAATGATTTTTAACAATTCTAAACTGCGAAACCGTGTCACAATTTGTAAGACATAACTGAAATAACAATGTTATCAATTTAAATTTTATATTAAAGACTGTAATAGTTACATATATAATGATAAAGTTTGAATTTATTGTGTGGTACCTGTGCTATAACGGCAGGGAGTGGTTGTCCGGCTCTTCTGACTAATTCATCAGTGAGAGCTGAGGCCTGCTGAAGTTCTTGCGATAGGAGAGGTATTGTGGCGATACTGGCACCTCCACTCTGATCGGTCACTTCACCTTCTGGAGGTCTGATCACATATTGTTCAATGCAGATTATCTGAAAGAGAGTAATTAATAATGGTTAAGAAAGAATCGTGAGCAACCGCCATACACCGTACATAAATTTAGTTTACCTTTACGTAAGTACAGTGGAACCTCGATTCTACGTTTTTCAAGGGACCGTAATAAATGAAAGAATAATGCGGGAAACCGCTAATGCAGGAAATCTTCAAATAATACCAAAAAAATGTTACATTTTCAAAAAACTTATTTATTTATGTAACTAAATGCGATATAAAACTATTTGAGCGAAAAAAAAATATTCTACAAAAACGGTCAATCGGGATAATAATTGGGACGGGACGATAATATTTAGATGATAGATCGAAGAAATCAGTAAATCGGGGAATGATAAACGTGAAATTATTAAATATTGTCATGACGGGTCTTGGTCGAGTAAAAAAATAAACGATCCATGCAAAAAACGAAGATAGCGAGAACGGTAGATCGTGGTTCCACTGAAAAAAAAACGCGAAACGAAATGCGAGGCAAAACTATTTATGAAAAATATTCAACGAAAACGGTCAATCGGGATAATATTCCTGACGGGACCAAAATATTTAAACGATAGATCGAGGAAAACGGTAAATCAGGGAACGATTAATGCGGGATTCTTTTACATTGTTCTTATGGGTGTTTGGCCGGGACTGTGAAAAATAAACGATCCATGCGGGAAAACGAACAATGCGAGAACGGTAGATCGGGGTTTCACTATATTTAGATATCGTAAAGAAAAAAAAACTTATTTTTTGCAATCCAAATATCCGCTTTCTATTGGGACTATCAATGGAACTTAACCCAAAACAAGTTGTCATACGATAACTGATTGTTAATTATTAACTCAGCCTCTATTCTTCAAAAAGTGTAAGGATAGAAAGACATCTAGGGCAGAACTAGTGGTTAGCATATTGCTCATCTGGTTTTTAGGATCGGATGAGTAGGAGGAAATTATGGCATCACCATCAAAAGCCGACTTTAAAGTAAATAATAAATGTCTGTTTTATCCTTTATACGAGATCAAACAACTGAATATAAAATGATCGATTAGGTATCAAGTTATTGTTTTTTTTTTTATCAAATAATATTGTTTTTAAAAGATAATGTTGCTGCCAGGAAAGAATCGATTTTTAATATAAAATAGAATTTTTTTTAAAAGTGTTGCGTATATTTCCATTCCAAGTTTTCGCGGAACACCTATTTATGTCCCACGGAACACCTGTGTTCCGGGAACATAGTTTGGGAAACCCTGTGCTAGTGACACGTAGAGTTGATTATCTTAAATATAACGTTCATTTATAATACTTAAATAATGTTATTTAATTTCCTTTTAATTTCATGTAGTGCTATAACAAATTCCAAGTAAATTATATTTTATTATAAAAATGCATGAGTAACAGAGCAGTGACTCTTACGTTCAATATTCTGATGTAAAATGAATATATTTAATTCAAATTTAGCATGGCATTGGGTAGTGCATTCGATAACTTTCTGATACGCTAACAGGATGTGAGGAGGGAAATCTAGATTTCTAACCTGAGAAATTAAACACGCGTTATATTAACTGCTTTGGCATTAATAATTGTCTTTGTATTATTTCTTTTTGGATTATTTTTATTACGCGTTTTTCTTGACAGTAACAATGTCCGCCGTGCAATATAATATCGACTGTGGAAAGGAAAAATGACGTAACCCACAGTTTTTTCCGATAATCACAATGTATCCAACGTAATACACGTTCTACCAAAAATATGTAAGCTGCAAATGCCAAATTAGTGTCTAAATTTAGTTTTTAAGTTTTAAAAAACATGGGTTTATAAAAATTTAAACCAATAAAAATGACTGAAAAACGGTTTTTCCTATAAAACTTCTACAATTAATATTAGATTATGTCAATTAAACACTAGTTTAGAAGTCTCCGTGCACTTCAAGGTTGTATTTATTTCAAAATTTGCATATGGCCAAAAATCATCAAAACACGTTTTTTGCGCCTCCTGTAAAATTTGCTATGTGTGGGTTACGTCCCTTTTCCTTTCCAATGTCGATATGTGTTAAAAAAAGATTCTGAGAAGCGTTCGGTTGTCAATTTTAACGTACCGCTTACTCTTTGTGTATTTATTATTTACGTTGTCATACATTACATTTCCTTTGCATTCGGCGATAAATTACTGTATTCATTTGATTATAATACGCTTCAATTATTTGAAAAATGTATTACATTTAATCAGGGGTGGGCTGGAGGGGACTCGGAAGGGCTCGCAGGCCATATTCTCAGATAAAATGAGTACATAACTGCTGTTTCTGACATATACATTATCCAGCACAGCTTCAATATACACAGTAGTACATTTTTGGCCATTTACAGTGATAAGTTTATGGTAAATTGCATATTTTTTCATATTATAAGTATATTAAGAGTAACAATTGATAGATTATTTAAGTATTGCATAGTGGGTGATAAAAAAATTCACTCCTCCCTCAGAAAACCGAAAATTGCTTTGAGATTAAGTGAGCCCATTGTTAATGCTTTGGCAGTCCACCGCTGCATTTAATTGTATTCAAATAATAAACGGTTTTAATTTTTAATTGAGGACAAAAAAGTTCCGTTATAATATTTTTTCAGTAAGTACTCGTGGGTCTATTCTCAGATTTGTTAAGACCTCGACACTAAGGGGGGTCTCTTACACTTTACACTATTTTGCATTTCGTTTCCACTGTATAACTTAAATGTTACAATTGCGGCTAGGTTCACTGTTGTTATAGTCGATCTGACAAACGCCATCGATTAACAGAAGTGTTTTCATGTCCAATCGCATTACCTATAAGAGTGATTGTAATGAGATAAATATGTTTTCCAACATGGTACTTGACGTGCTTGCGTAATTTTAATAGTTTGTTTTAAAAAAAACCTCTTTCGAACGAAATCTTTTAATTGATCAAATAAATTTAAAGATCAATTATAATAGCAGTGCACATAGCCGTAATAATTAAATTTTAATTGTACCAACCGTAAAAGCGAAATACAAACATCATTGAGTATCAGAGACACTGCTTAATTCGTGTGTTAAACTTATTTCGCTTTGCTTTCTAAGTGTTTGTTTATCAGTATTCCTAACAAAAACCAACTTATTTACGATTTTGTTTGTTTTGATTTTTGACTTGTAAATATAAAAAAAAAGTTCTTAAATATTAAGGGTTGTTATCATTTATAGTTCACAGTCCAACGGTGGAGAACATACTATTTTTTGCCAAGTCGAATGTAATTAACGAACATTGCCAACCTGTATTCTGTTTTAATTTTAATTCAATTTATAAAAATAAATTTGAATAATTAATCATTTCAATTAATTGGCAAATAGTTTTCGTCTCGCACATGAAATGAGATGGTTGTAATATATTTTTTAAGCGCTTTGCCTAGTCATATTTACACAAATATCGGCATTTGTACAATTTCGATTTTAATTATAGTCAAGCTTCAAATAATATGTCAACCTAGTTTGAGTCCAGATCTCCTTGACCCTTGGAAGTATTAGCAATAAACTGCAGATTTGCAGCTGAATAGCTAAGCTAGATTGACTGCGGACTTTGGAGCAGACAATCACAGCGTCACTCTCACGTGTCCGTCGGAATCAGCAAAAAATATAATATCATTACGTCCTGCAAACAGCCCGAGCTGACTATTGATGATTTATTGTCGATGTTGTTAAACTGCTGTTGTCAGACTTCGGCGGTAAATAATTCATTTTAACATTTAAACATTTTCAACTCGTCTACCTATGTTCATTTAACTTTTTTTTAGAGATTAAAGAATCTTTCGTTTTCTTAAAAGTTCATTTAAATTTAATCTATGATGTATACTTAAACGTCAAAAAGTCAAAAAGTTTCTTACCCAAACATATTTATGCCAAAATACAAAATAGTTTTAAAGACAAAAATGTATGGAATTGTTCTGCTGATCAAATCGTTCGAAGTGGTTATTGTATCATAAAATATATAAATGGTTGCTTGGTTCTATTACCTCTTCAAGGAAATTTAAAGTACCAATTATATTATACAGGGAAGTAAAATAATTATCACGAAAATGTGTGTAAAGTAATATTGGTAATATTATTTATTGAATTGGCATCCATCCATCAAAAGGAGGAAAAAATAACAAGGTAAGGATTCTGCAAGAATTATCAAATATTGATGAATACTTCATTATCGAAAGCGAGAAGCCGAAAAAAATACAAAATTAATAATTTGTGTTTTATTGTAGAAGATTTTGTAAAGTAAATCAATATGATTTTTTATACTTTTTATGTATATATTTTACTATTCAATTTTGTAAAGACACTGTGCACTATTGATTTTTTTAATGGTTTGATTATAGTTCTTGAGAATGAAGCCTGCAACGAATTCGAATCGCCATCAATCATTCATGACACTGCCTTTTTTCCAAAATAATACTAATATAAATATATATATTTATAAATTTGTTGATACACTTGTTGTGTTACAAAATGTGACACATGTTTTGCCTCTTTAAGAAGCATCATTAGATTTAGCATCGCAAGGTTTACACATTAACTAAAAAAAAATCTAATTCTTAAATTATAAATTACACAATAAAAGTCGAAGTTTATCCTTTTTTACTTTATGCAGGGCGGGGGTAAGATACAAATTTTAATAGTATTAATTAAAAACTAATTACTAAAGATGTACCAGCGTAACTTGACTGACCGCGAGGGCGCCACCATCGCATCATTAACGTTGCCATAGTCAACACGTCCTAGGACGACAATTTTAGTTCTGAGTTCTGCCACAGTCAAGTTAAAATGGTACATCTCTAACATTTGGTGCGGTAAATCCCAATGGAAATCAATTCAATCAAAAAAGTTTTCAAAACTTCAAACATACGCAATGTTACCACCGAATGAATCGAAGAATGATTATTGTTTGAAATCATCGATTTTGTATGTTTTGCCATCATGTGTTTTGAAATTTTTAGATGGCTTTACATGAAAAATGATAGTAAAGTTCAACATCGCAACGAGGTCTTTGTGAATTTTGAACCAAGCGTCAGAGTCCAAAAAGTGAATTTTGGAACCAATAACTTCCCGTACAAATTGAATAGAAATGAAATGAGTGGCATAGAAAAAATATATTTTACACTATTTGCTTACGTACGATGATATTTTTTCAAAAATAAGTAATTATTTAACGAGTCATTTTTTTTAAACGTTGAAAGATTAAATAGTTTTCGAAGGGTTCTGGAAATGTATTTTTATATTGTGCACGATGCATTGAATATTTAAGATTTGACCTTTATATATTTCTCTA
Organism: Himalopsyche anomala; assembly: GCA_031772345.1. Taxonomy (NCBI): domain Eukaryota; kingdom Metazoa; phylum Arthropoda; class Insecta; order Trichoptera; family Rhyacophilidae; genus Himalopsyche; species Himalopsyche anomala. Next base: position 8,656,665 of record CM062829.1, read on the forward strand.
TTTCTATCAGGGCTGTGGAGTCGCGGAGTCTGGGTATTTTGGCCGGAGTTGGAGTCGGAGTCGTGAAAAATGAGTGGCTCGATTTTTTTTGAACAATATATTTAATGATGTGTATTTAAACAAAATAATCAAAAGTGTTAACATTTCATGCTTGGCTGACTAAAGATGATCTGATGGTATACGTATATATATGTTAAAATAAAATTATTGAAAAATTTGTCGTTAATTCTTTTAAAGCCGGAGTCGCAGTCGTCAATTATTTTAAAGCTGGAGTCGGAGTCGTATTTTTTTCACGCGACTCCACAGCCCTGATTTCTATTGTTGAGTTAGTTACTTGAGTTATTTGGCTATTTCTCTTGTTGAGTTACTAAGTGTATTCTCAATTATGTATTATAATGATAGAGGCTTAATATTTAAAGGAAAAAAATAATATGAAATTATCAACGTTATGATTTTGTTTATTTTAAATAATATTTTTTTAAAATGTTATATTTTGTTCAGTTCAATGTTTAAAGATTGTCAATGTTTGCTAACGTGCAATTTAAAAAACAACCCATATATCCATGGTAGGCTCGACAATAATAAGGAAAATATATTGTTTTAACGTATTCATAAAATGTGTGAAGACTTAAATAAATATTTGACAACGTATTTCTAAGGTACAAAAATATCATATTATATCGCAAGCGAGTCGAAGAAAACACCTTTGGAACTTCAAGGAGACAAAGTTTTTTCTAAGAAACTGTTGAAACAACTGCCTGCCTTGCGTATATAAAATAAATACTGTTTTTTGTTGCAGGTACACATTTACAGGCAAGATAAAATACTGACCTAATGGTATTATTAACTTATTGACCCTTGTGATTAGTATCGATAATAATTAATAAATTCTTCATTTTATGCATGACATAAACTGGAATCAGGAGCGTATCTCGAACAAGCTATTACGAAGATAAAGGTTGGGAAAGGAGTGGTAAAATTAAGTGAATTAGTTTTTTCAACTAATCGAAGTAACATACATATCGACTGTGGAAAGGAAAAAGGACGTAGCCCACATATAGCAAATTTTACAGGAGGCACAAAAAACGTGTTTTGATGATTTTGGGCCATATACAGACTATGAAATAAACACAACCTTGAAGTGCACGGAGACTTCTAAACTGGTGTTTAATTGACATAATCTAGTATTAATTAATATAAATTGTATAGGAAAAAACTTTTTATCAGTCTTTTTTCTTGTTTTCAATTTTCACAAGCCTATCTTTTTTCAAACTTAAAAGCTAAATTTAAATACTAATTCAGCATTTGCAGCTTACATAATTTTGATAGAACGTGTATCAAGTTGGATACATTATGATTATCGAAAAAAAGCTGTTTTGGAAAAACTGTGGGGTACGTTCTTTTTCCTTTCCATAGTTGATATTATACTAAGATATAAATGTATGTGTATTTATAAAAAATCTGTATTTTTTATTGTCTAAATATAGATATCAAATTTAGTACTAATTGTAAGTTTTTAAAGTACCTGTGACATAAAAGCTACAAGCTTGAAGAAAGTTTCAAAATTTGGGATGTTTATACGCTTTAGGAGAAATGTTTTTAGCGAAAAATTAAGCCGGTGCCGATTCACAGAAAATTACGGATGCTTGTAAGTATTTTACTTGGTATGAAAAGGTAAGGGTAGTCTGGTAGAGGAATGAGGTAAGGCAGCAATTTCCAACCTGGGAGGCGCGCCTTCCTGGGGAGATGTGGACTATTGCAAAGGGTGGTGCGAACAGTCCAAAATATTTATAAAACGTGTCTTTATTACTATATAAAATAAAAAATGGGGAGGCGCGAAGATATTTTTTTCTTCAAAGGTAGGCGCAGTAACATAAATGTTGGAAACCACTAAGGTAAGGAAACATTTGTCCACTATCTTTTTCTACGTTCCGTTTTACTGGTTTGAACAGAGGTGAATGGGAAGAAATGAACATATCACATATATAAATCCACTGAAAGATCAGTGTATGAAAGTGTCAATTTAGTAATTACAACTCTTGATTAGGCAGCCATCAAAAAAACAAACCGCAACGAAATTGGTCTCGTGTAAAGTAAGTATGTTCAAGCCATCACGGCATCCATTTTGATTTACTTTTATTCAGTGAAAAAAAACCCGCAGTGTAATAGGTACGTTACTAGAGATGTACCATTTTAACTTGACTGTGGCAGAACTCAGAACTAAAATTGTCGCCCTAAGACGTGTTGACTATGGCAACGTTAATGATGCGATGGTGGCGCCCTCGCGGGCAGTCAAGTTACACTGGTACATCTATAGCACGCAAAAAAATGATTGACAGACACTGCTTTGCGTTAGCATAATTAAGTTTATCAATAATTGACAGCAAGTAAAAAATGATTATAATTATATGCTTGCTAAATATATTTGTATTATTGTATGGTTTATGGTGGATTGTCCGTGATGTTTATGTAGTTACTTGAACGTTGATGAGAGTAGTTATTATGACATTATTATTGCCATTCAAGGTTTTCCTAAGCAACTCACTTACGAAATTACACAAAAGAAATCTAAAGAATTGCTGAACTGCTGCTGCGTGTTAAGGAGCATTATCGGCTCGATAATATATGATAGAAAAAAATAGTCACTACATTTTAACCCTTCTACGCCGGTGTGACACACATCGTACAAAACATTTTTCACATTCAAACATGGGATTCCGCCCACTTGGCCAACCGGATAATAAATTGGTCGCTTATTTAAATTATATACACATTATTATATAGCCACATTATGTTCCAAGGGGGCCTCTAAGAAAAAATAATTTTAGGGAAGTCACAGGACAGTTTCCCGAGTCTCGAAAAACTTATTTGTATCGGTATGGGGGCCACGGAAAAATATAAGACTAAAAAGAGGCCACTGGCCGAAAAGGTTGAGAAACTATGATTTAGACGATATTTCAAGAAATAGAAACCTTATCAAGAAACAAATAACGCTTTTCTGTCTATCAATGGTTAAATGATAACTTTTCAGTCTGGAATTAGCTCACAAGTAGTGACATTATAATATGATTTAAAATTACCTATGACCGTGTGTAATATTATCAGTGCAATGTATCGATTCTTCTTTCTAGCTAAAGTAAATAACTCAGTGTTTCTCAAATAGCTCTACATAAACAAAAAATAGCCCTGAATCGATTGATGATGCTGGTGATTAGCTAAACCGGCCCTGATCGTTTAGTAAACATGTAGAATGATGTAGTGCAGAAAAGGTGTTTTTTTTTAAAATATAATTATTCTTGATGGAAGAATTTATAGTTAACATCTTAAAATTGATTTCTCAAACTGTTTCAATATATGCATACATTATATTGTGGTATAACAGAAGAAAGTAGCCAAATATAAAAGTTTTTTTTTTGGAAAGAGAATTGTTAGTATATTGACCATAACATTTCTGATTAAGTTTTTTGATATTTATGGGTTGTATGTTGTGATAGAGATTTATTCAAACGCCTATTATATTATTCGTTAGATGTCGCATAGTTCAGTTCATTTTTGCGTATCACTTTCTCCCATATGAATATTTTTCCGACTAATACTGTATAATAGTGCATAAATAAAATGTGTATCGGTCTCTTATGGGCTATGTAATGTGTAAAATCACGCAACATATTGTAGAAGATATCAATTTCATAATACGACATAATGAATGTGTCATTCGTTCAGTATTTAAGTAATAAAATGTTTTTTTACAAAGTTGTACCGTGAGTATTAAAAATAATACTGATGTTGAAATTTCGATGTATTTTTAACAACCCCATTAATCAGATTCATTATACAACAATCATGTTATTTGTAACATATGTAAATCAAACTTTGGCTCGCACCTCAAATCAAAAAATCAACCGAGCGACGGCTTGTATCTCGGAATACTTGTCGAAGTATCATTCAAGTTTTAAATTAGGTAATCCTTCATTTAGTTAATTCTATATAAATTTTTCATTTTTGCTTAACCCTTTACTCGCGTTGAATAATATGGTGAAGCCTGCACGGCAGCATTTTTTCGCCAATTACTTCATTTCAGAAAGCCACGTGTTCAATAAGGAATTATAATGTTGCATCCAATTAAAGACGTGCATTAATTGTTTTTCCAGGAAATTTTAGAAATAAATATAGCACAATTGAGTAGCTAACCGATTTTAAATGAGAAGGTAAATTTGCCAAATTCCTCATTCTTATACACTACGTGTAGGTCAAATAATCATATTTTTTTTCCAACCAACAAAAACAAATATAATTCTTAAAATTACTCGCCATTCAAATTTGTAGGCACTCCCTTGGGCTAATACTTTTCGCCAGCAATGGCTTTAAACATAGTGATACATTTATTTCTTATATAAACACGATACGTTCATTTACTAAGCATTCGTGCACTTGATGCCGAAAGACGAAACCCGGGTCGTTAGTGACAAAACTTGTGTGAATGTACATAATTTGGAAAATAAATTTTCCTCAATGAGGGGCCACGGCCCCCATGCCCTCCCTCCGCGTGGATCCGCCAATGATCGCAAGTCACAATAGCTCGAGAGCATGCGTCCAATATCATCGCTCATTTATGACGTTTGAATACGCATAAGTATAGTTAGTGTAAGATTCAATTAATACTATTATTTTTAATGGAGTTTGTCAGATTATGGTTACAAAGACTAGACAGAGTTACAAAGTATATTATAATGATCGTATTATTTTGCAATTGTGCAGTGTTCTATTTCAAAAAATTCTTCACAATAGATAAGTTAGTGAGCCTTAAGTAAATATTTTGATAATATAGGTAGATATATGGATTGATATTCTCACGGTCTGTTCGTAAATGTGGTAACGTTAGTTCGCACGACTATTGAAAAACTTGTTTTTTTAAGAACAGTAGACAATATGTCATTCTTGTTTCAGTGGGTTATTAAAGCTATTATGTCGGATGCTATGATAAAAAGGTATTGCCGTTTTTTGTAATGTTCATATTATACCTGATGACTAATTTTCCATTTATCTACACCGATGAAATTTTAGCATTATTCGACGTCTTCTTTATTATCATAAATAACAGTCGGTTTTTAAAATTGCTTAAATCGGCCCCAACGCTGAAGTGCAAGTAAGATAACGTCTGAGTCGAAACTAGCAGGGGACTGCTGATAAATTAACAAGGGCCTAGTTCAGTCTCAAAGATATTCGCTTTAGCCTAAGGAAGGGGGTGATTTTTTTATTACTAATACATACAATGCGTTTAATTATAAAAGCTATCGAATTTTACTATGATAGTTATATTAAATAACAATACGCAATGCACCGTTATACATCAATTAATATCAATATCTGAAAAATGTATTAATCTACGTTAGATTGCAAGAGTGTAGAGATAGAGTAAGAGAGAGAGAACAAGGTTATATCATATTTTCACTTCAGTTCCATGTTCCATGATAATAAATAATGTTTTTTTGTTGATTGATGACAGACAGCGAAGAGTATATCGACTCGCGCTAAAGAGCATGTATGATCGCTGAACAATAAAAAATCAGACTCACAATTTGCAAATTATTTTGATACAGAATCTCATGAATTTCAATTCAACGCCAATTTGTTTAAATCTTTGTCATAAAGGTCCAAAATTAAATGCACTCGAGAAATTAGAAATAAAGCTAATGACATCTTAAATGAACAAACAATCATCAATCTTCCACCGTTACTAAAACCCCTAATGTAACTAATAATAAAAACCCGTTTAATGCTTAATGAGTATATGCAAGTTTAAACATAGTTGTGATGACGGCGCGCGCCGAAATAGCAATCAACTTATATTATAAAAAAATGTAGAACTAAATACAATGATATTTTTTACCTTTTTATATTATTTTTCTTAATTTAACAACGGGCTCGCCTTCCACGTAAAATGTAGAAAGGGATTCGCGCGAGCCCCATTCATCCTTCCTCTATATATTATAACTCTTTTTAAAATAACTTCAGTTTTGGATTTTTTCCATACACACTGGTCAAGATGATATTATTACATGTGCAGAAAAAAATAATCTTAGGTTAACTTAAAGATAATCAAAAGATAGCTAAATAAAATGTTGATTTCATATTATAAAAAATATCAAATAAAAATTACCTAGGTGAAGATTTCAATGTATTTTACTATTAACTGCGTGAATATGTAAGTTTTAAATCATTCACTGTATAATCTTTCAAAAAGATTAAAATAATTATAAAAAAAAACTATTTTTAGAATATGTTTAGTGATTATCTATAATAATTCATGCATTTTTTTTATCCGTATAGTTATGACAACTCCGTAGACCATCGTTGGTGGTGAACCTTTTTAAATCGACCCGTAATTGGCAAAAAAGCGTAAGCGACTATAAATACATTTTAGAGTTTTTAATTCATTTCGCAATTAATTCGAAAATTTTTATAATAATTGACACTAATTTGCACTTAAAGAGTTGTTTTTGCGAACTTATTACGAACATTTATGAAATGTCGCTTACGATTTTCTGCCGATTACGGGTCGATATGTGCATACTAAACAAAATACAAATACAAGTATTAAGCAAGGGCCAGGTAAAATTTTATAAAAGAAAAAAAAGTTTATATTATAGTTTAAATAATATTCTCTTACTCGAATACAATTTTAAAAAATGATATAGAATTTCATAACATATGTAATCTCAATTTTTTATTTGTTGTTTCTATAAAATTCAAAATCAATCAAAGAGATTTGGGGTATTATAACTTTAACTTAAAATTATTAATCATTTATAATACGATGTTGAAAGCGTATCAAATCAGTAAACTATTTGCGTGGTAAAATTTTCTTTTGTGCTACCTCTGGCACAAGTGTTGAAGGTTCGGTATGCCTATTTAAAAAAATATCTTGTCAGAATTAAATTAGTTAAAATATGTTTGTTTTCGGGAAAAGAAATAATACCTTCAGATTTAAGCAAGTGCATGTCATTATCATTTTTGAACTAATGATAATTATTGCTGAAATGCGTCATACCGTAAACTGTTGATTATTATTTCAATAATAGCTAAAAAACTATTTAAATTATTCCATCTTTTTTAAATATTTTATTTGTGAATATATAATCAATATATTGGTGATGCAGGAGGTTTTGATACCGGTTATTAAAGGGAGATAATTAAGAATTTTGAGTACGATTTAGCATAAAAATTATAATATTAAATTAACAATTGCATTGTTAATTATACAAATTATATTAAATCATTTGAAACAAAAGTTTATAGGTTTTATTAAAATATTTTTTTGTAGAAAAATCGTCACTGGTTTTTAATTAATTTAAATTACTCCTTTTTTACTATTTCCGCAATTATTTAATATGAACAGGACTGATTTTGCTCATGAAGATAATTTTCAGCTGATGAATGCTGGTCATGAGCGAAATCAGTTTTTAACATATTATATAAATGTTGAATTAGTACAAAAGAGTGTTTTATTTTTTGAATATAATACTTTTTAATCAATTATTGATAGTGAACACATTAAAAGTGGAATCGAGTCGAGTCTGAATGTTTCTTGACAATTTATCTCATTTACAATAAAATAAGGTCCAAAGGTAATTGTGACACTTCAAAATATTTGTCAAAAAATCATTCATAAATATCAAACAAGGGTGTACTTAATATCTTTAACGTTTAAAAATAAATAGTTTTAATAAATGTTTATTTCGTCTTACAATCCTTTGATAAAGTTGAAAACCACTGTTTACAAACATTAAACTTTAATGTAATCCATAATACATGATTGTTCCAAATGAATCGCATATTGACATAATTCACCATTGTAGGCCATGGTATTTTAAAAAAACTGGTGGATAAGCTCTAGTAGAAAGTTCAAAAGTTTCTCAAAGCCTTTTTCATGATTGTGTAAAGTGGTTAGTAAGGGATGAAAACTTCACAGCTACCATGTAAAAGTACGGTCGGGGACCGAAGCCTTGACTGCAAAGCAAAGTGAATAATGTTATTCGACTTCAAACGCAATCAAGCTTAGGAATACAATATGCACGAATCAGATATTAAAATTTCAAAATATCACATATTTTGTCAATGTCGAAAGATAAAAAGTATTTTATTTACCAATGCACTAAAAAATTAAATTACGCAGATACCTACGTTGTACTTATTTTTTTTAAATTTAAGAAAAAAAAAACATCGCTGAAAATTTATGACCAAAAAATGATCACAATAAAATACGCAATTTAACACAGAAAAAAATGCATCGTGACGAAGTGTTTACCAGGTAATAATAAAATATATAATTTGTTAAATATGAATGCAATAAATTATAAGTGTACGTTCTAAGAAACTTTGACTTCACAACATTTTGCAATTGATTTTATGTTACTTTTTTACCTACTTTATTACTTGTAGATAATAAAAAATAATAAAATTATGAAACCAATAAATTATCTGAAAAACGGCTAGGGCTAGATGTAAAACCAGTGATGTTTGCGAGGGGTGCAATTGTACTATTTATACGATTTACTAAAGATCTTTAACGAAAAGCCTCTCTCAATAATATTTTTCATCACAAATCTTCACTCATTAACACCTCCATGCCCATGATGCAATCGTAAATAGTTGAGCCATTAAGTCATTCAATATTTCTCTTATTATTGTCAATAAGCATTTATCATTTTAGGTATTCTAGCATATATAAATTTTTAAAATTATTTTTTAGTCGCTAACTTAGGTTTAAATACTGTCAATAAACAGTAAAACTGAGATGCCATCATGGCAGGTAACGTGATTTTTTAAGATGGCATGTTACGGGTTAAGCAAAGCATATCAATAAAAAAAGTAGGAGAAATATTATTAAAACACTCACTTTCACAATCAAAAAGTTTTATCTTTATATACAAATGATCTAACTATTCTTTTTTGAAAAGCTCATTCAATTATTCAGTAAATTGTGCTTAACCAGAACGTTTTTCTAAAGAAATTTAAGTTATTTCAGTAAATATACATTATCTAAGATTAGTACAGTAAATAAAATGAGTTATCATTTCAGTGCATTGTAATCGATTCCATTTTGCAATGATTGAAAATTTTACCCACCGTTTGCTTTGATTCAGACTTTAGGTCAACGAATACTTATTTGTGTTTGTATACCTATTCTCTATGAATCAGAAGAATGTATATAGCATTACAAGAAATAATGGCATGTTAGTGATGTTTTACATATTTGAAACTTTATTTGTGGATATCTGTAGCAAAACAGAAAAATGAATTGATCCACCCCCGCGTTCGGGACACGGCCCACATCTCAAATTACACATGTATCCACCATTGCATAATTTTGACGGCCGAAGAGTTTGTTTACCTCTCGAGTTTACAGGTAGGTATTAAAATGGCAACCAGACTACGTATTCTGATTGGTCGCAGTCTGTTTTTAGCCGGCGAAATTATTTTTGTTTAGACCGACAGCGATTCGCTGGATTTTTATGTTGAAGCACTTTTCCGCTCGGGGATATTCGATTGTGTTCGAAAATGCTCGCGATTTTTGTTAGTGGTTGATAACTTACGGCATTTATACTTTGACAATATTTATTAAATACTATACTCCATGTCTCCTGCCAACGTGTAATGTATTGCTTTCTCATGGAGCATCTGAACGAACGTTGTTTAATGAGAATTTGTTTTGGGTCCAGTTGATCTTTCTCTTACATCAGAGAAGTAAAGGAAATAGAGACGTAGTAGTCAAAAGAACCGATATATAAGATACATACCGTGTATCGGAATCGAATAGAAGTTGTATAAGAAGGGATAAAACATCACAGATATCTATGCATTTTTTTATATAAATCGACTGAATAAATCAATGCGTGAATATGCCAAATTTGTAAATTGAAACCTCAGAGCAATTGAGTAAACAAAGTCATAAGAGAATTGAATTTAAAAAATGACTACGCAATTGAACGACTCTGCCCTAATTATATACTTAGCATACCGCACATTCAGTGTGAGACCATGATAAGTAGAAATTTTAAGATTTAAATGTCAATGTCATGATCTTCATAATGTATAAATAGAGTAAATGTTAACTCGATAATGTTTATTAAAAACACAATGATTTGGTTCTCTACTATAAATGTCGAAAGAAAATTAATATTTTTCTGATGTTTGGACTAATAAATAATAATTGTAGTGCGCGCCAATCCGGAATGAGTGCGCGGGGGCTTCACATACAGTTGCGCGGCCGCGCACGCGCGCAGCTTAGAGGGAACGTTGCTTATAGTTCATCGGGCCCGTGGCGCAATGGTCAACGCTGTTGGCTTCCACGAAATATCTCACGGGTTTGAGATTTATCTATTTCTGTACGAAAGCATTCCCTTCCATCCTTCTAATCCTAAAGTAACGAAGCGTAGCGAGAGCGATTAGTTAGCCTCTAGCCCTGACCAAGCCTTATTCTCATTTGTTTACTCTCTTAAAAAAAGAGAGGGTGAGTAACTGGGTAACAAACAGTTCTGGTAGAAAAGACGTGCTGAGATAACTTCAATATGAGACAATATTATGCTCCACATTAAAAGCGGAAATGGATTTTTAAAAATATTGATAATATTTTTCTATAAGTTCTACCTACAATAAATAATATATAAATAACTATCGATTTCTGTCTTACGTCTTAGTTCTGACCAATATGGTAAAAAAACTATATGGATTTCTTTTTTTCACCATAAGATAAAAAATAATAAAAGTATTCATTGTTAAATTATGATTTCTGCAAATATGTTAATTTCATCTAGAACACATTCCTTTGCGTGTTTGTGATATTTGAATCAATACAAGTAGCTACGATAGACGTAATAAAAATATGAACATTATATATTGATTTATAGATTGTCTAAGATTCAATTCAAATTCAGGATATGTCAGTTAGAGATAAAATAAAAGTGCATAGTTACAACAAAAAAAATACCCACTTAAAACAATGTCAAACTGTTTAGGATCACTGTCACCTGAAACGTCAGTGTCATTAATTTTTACACTGTTGCCGGAATCAAAGACCGTGACACGTTCCACACTGAACCTCTATCTAACAAACAACGTATAATTTCATTCACCATTTGAGATGATTTAGAGAAATAATTACATTATATGCAAGTTGGAAATATTAAGGTTCACATTTTGAGTAATTTGGGCTCATGGTACAGTGGTAAACGTCGTTGGTTTCCGTGACAGAGATCACGGGTCCAATTCCCAGTACGAACAGTTTTTTTTAAAAAAATAAAATGCATCAATTTATGTTTGAAGGCATGAGTGTTTGTGATGTCTTAAAACTCCTTCCCGCCTTTTCAATTATATAACAACATGACGTAGCGAGAGCGATTAGTTAAGCACAGGTCCTGTCCTAGCTCTGCTCTCTTTAAAAATAGAGGTTGAACAACTAAGAAATTATTGTAGAAAAAATCTACTGAAACAGCAGATATGGATTTAAAAATTAAGTATATTTTGAAGATATGCTAGTCGACAATAATATACGAAGTAAAATTGAAGCGGCTCATCTGATCAATTTATATTTTCATCACTTGATTATAACTGCGATGATCGAAACGGGCTCTAATCTTAATAAACTAATGTGGAATTAGTACCTACTAAAAGTGTTTTTCTTAATACAATACCTATCTACCAAAGGAAAATTAAAGTTAGCAACTTTTTTATTCATTTATAAAATATAATACAAAATAGCTTTCAATGAATTACGGAAAATGAATTTCAATGAATTTATCATTGAATTTATTAAAAAAAAGATAAAAACAAGTTTCGACATTGCTTTAAAATTTGTTTTAAATTGCTTAGACTTTGAACACTCGTGCAATGAATAATAATTTTAAGGATCATAAAATTAATATTTTTTTAAAATTCATATTGTTAAAGGTCGTTATAATGTCATTGCAGAAACACGTAGATAATAATTAATTTTATTATTAATTTAGTAAATTAAGTGGAACAAGTTTTTGGTATATTTTTTTGAATAAATCTGAAACATAGAGACAGAATTTTGAAAATGATTTTTTAGTATAAATAAAAAATATAAATAAACTAAAAAACATATTCAAATATGCGAATTGTTTCACAAGAATATAAGAAAAAAAATGTATTGTATTTATTTTCTCCCCTCCTATAAATTAAGTATTATCTTTAACAACCCCTTGCTATCAAATTTAATACATTTGGCTTAGTAAGTATGTCATCGTCAGATGGCGTGATGTCAAAATATTATAGCTATAGTTGTATTACTTAATTCTCGTGGTACTTTTAATTCTTTGTTATCATTCTTACTGTATTGGATTTCTACTATTCTATTTCTAAGTTTAGATCTGAACTGTGATGTCAATGAAAAACCTTTATATTAAAAATCAAAAAATAAATGCACTAGTTCAAGTTTTCGAAGAGAGGAAACTCTTTTACAGATGTGCTGCAGATGCTGTAGGCGATCTGGTTTTTGTGTAGTTGTACTTCAGGAGACAACAAGATAGTTTGAGCAACTGAATTGCAAGTAGTTATCGTAAAAAAAACCACTGTTAAAATATCTCCATTAGAGACCTATATGAATCAAGTAAGAATCGGACATGGATTGGAAAAAAATCTTGACCAGAAGTGAGTTCCAGCACCTTTTTTTTGCACTGCTACTAAGTTTATGTCAATAACTATTTTATATTTCTGAAATGAAGAGATTTCAAATATGTTTTGATTAGAGTGTATTTTTCGCTGAAAAACGTGCAGACCCCTGATACAGTATTAGCAGGTTTCAACTTCCGCCGAAAGTAGCTTCTACAGTTCGTTTTTTTTATTATTTTTATTTGTGTACCTCTGTAAGTAGGCACATAAAACATTCCTCTTTGGGACGGGCGGGAGGGCCTGGCGGCGCGGCACTGTTGGACGGACCGGTCAAGCGACTGCCCGCGGCTACAGGCACTGACGCACTCGAGAGTACACAAACACGTCGAATCCCCGTACATGTTCTCTTCCTGCCCTGTCTGTTCTCTCACCTTGCTATTTTCTCCAGAAACTAATTGGAACCATAATACATATCGACTGTGGAAAAAGAAAAAGGACGTAACCCACACTTAACAAACGAGATACAAAAAACGTTTGTTGATGATTTTGAGCCAAAGACAAATTATGAAATTTACACACCGTTTAAGTGCATGGAAACTGATAAGCTGGTTTTAATTGAATTTATCTAATATTATTTTAATATTTCTTTACTTTTTTCAGTCTTCTTTCATGATCGCAATTTCCACAGGTCCTTATTTTTCAAACTTAAATGCTAAATTAAGATACTTATTAGGCATTTTCAGCTATCATTCTTTTAATAGAACGTGTATTAAGTTGTATACATTATGATATATGACATATGAAAAAAGCTGTGGGTTTCGTTATTTTTCCTTTCGACAGTCGATATCATTATGATCATCAGTGAGTTGGTTTCGACCGTGAAAAACTATATACATACAAAAACTTTAAGATAATAATTTAAATCGTCTAGTGACAAATCATAATTTAAGCATATGAATAATATCAAAATAATTAAATATGTATTTAAGCGCTCTAATTTATAATAAAGGGTTTTAATGCCACTGCGTTGGAGAGTTTCTTTTTAAAACTACATTAATTGTAGATTAGAATCATAATTCACATTCTGCAAAAATCGAGTTATTAGAAAATCGCAAAGACCACAAGAGCACTATTTTTTGTAGTTTAAAAAAGGAATAATTTATACTATAAATATGCTGAAAATTATACTATATATTGGCTGAACAAGCAAGACTTTTTTGAAATGAAAAACATATTACTAAACTATGAAAAATACAGATCGCCGATTTTTCCATTTTAACATCTAATTTTATACATTTTAAATGAGCTCTACACCAATGGTGATCTTTGGCAATAATTTTATCATTGTTTAAATAGTTTTTAGATCACTACTATATTTTTATATACTGGAATATATGTATGGAATACTTAAATCAAAAATATCAAAAATGTAAAATGTTAGTTTTGATTCTATGCGCTACATTTATTCAAGTTTAATAGCGGGAAATCAAGATTTAAACAAATAATACGAACAGTGCATGGATGTGTTAAGCGTATGCCCAATTCGTATAAAACCAGTCATTAAAAATAAAGCCACCTCCTGCTTCGACATGTTTCCTATCAAATTGGAGATGAATACGATATCGAGTATATTATTTATCGTACAAAATGAGGTCGGCGAAATAAAAAAAGGAAATAAAAACTATGCATTATCCGGCAGGCAAGTACAGCTATAACGTGACTAGCCAGAATATGACCAGCCAACGTTGACACAATAGAACAAAAAAGAAAACAACGATTCGGCCATGTCGGCCATTTAAAAGACGATAACGTTTCAATAATAAAATATCTATCGATGATAGGATGCCTAAATATTATTTAATAGCCGTCATCATTTTCTAAATTTAGAGACTTCCTATTGCAATTTGACGGTCAAACGTCGAAAGAAAATAGAACGAGAAGAGTACGGAGAATTGAATCGAAATGAGGTTGGTTAGAAGATAATAATTTTGTCAAAGAAAACGCGTTCCGCCTGATGCTATTGGCCTTAAAGCTTTACGCCAATTATTTAAAAAAATATACGATACTTAGAGAATCGATTTAAACTGTTTTCAAAGATTTAAATATCAAAACGGAGGCATATCAATAACAACAAATAAATGTGATTACTTCACATTTTTTATTCACTTTAAATTACTGAACAACCATTTATTAAACTTTTCCGGATTGATTTATCTTTTTAGAGAGAGGAAAATAAGGATGGTCCGCAGTTACCAAATAGCAATACCTAATAACATTCACACATTCGTTTTTCACCACAAGAATATCGTCGTATTACTTGTTTATATTATAATATACGTGTGTTTATTAAAAAATAAAAACATATTTACTTACAATCATGTATTTTAAATTTAAAATATGAAATAATCAATTGTAGATTTTACGTATTTTATCTAAAAATAAACTAATACACTAATAACTGTAACTAGATTTGTCATGTATATCATACCTCTACGCCGTATCGTAGAGGGATGATTTTTATGCCTGTGTTGATATTTCATAAAAAAAAATATGTTTTTTCATGAATTATTTATTTGAGCATTCTCGAAAAGGAATCCAATTTGTCAAGGTACAAAGTTTTATATGGTTAAAATTTTATTTTGTAGAGGACTCGAGTTCGACTAAAAAAGATCGTCGCGATCCGGTATTTGAAATACACGGAGAGTATTATTATTTCTGTTTTTGTTTCAAAATTATCAAAGAAACACTTTTCTTTGATTTGTGTTTGAATATTATTGCCGAATTAATATGTCGGTATAGTTTTTCAATCATCGAAAGTCTATGTTATTTTTTTCACTGTATATTTACAAATAAAATTAACATAGAAATGCTCAAAAATATAATATGTCCAACTGTTTCTTAAACTTACGAAATGACTTTCCAATTTTAATGAATTACGTTGGTATCCGTTTAAGTGTCTTAACCCGTTTATTTACGGTTCTTATATTATTATCCTCTTTTAACGAATACCGTATATCAAACATACTGAGCTTAAGCTTTCAGCATACTGATTATTTATTATAAATCATTTTTATATAGATTTATTTAAATTCTACAACAGTTAGATTGCGATGAATCAAATCCGTTTTGAGGTTTACTTATGGCAGAAAAATCTGAAAATAAATCCACCTGCCAGCTGTCGAGGTAAGTTGTGCGTAGGGTTACCACATTTTAATAACACTATTACTTATATACATAACATACAATTTTTCTTTTGATGTATATCTAATACGATGTTGTAAGCTTAAATTTTACAATACTACGTTCGAGATTTTTTAAAACAGATATATTAACGTCAACAAAATTCCAACCCTTAACTGTAAAAATTCTATGAAAGCTTTTAATTTCTTCAAATTTTATAATACAAAAAAATATAATTTAACGCACGTATGTTATGTGCTAAATACAACATTTTTATAACTGATATAAAAAATTAAATAAACTCATGTAAACTTCATATAATACGTATTATGATTTTAATTAAAAGAGATTAGATTGGCAAATTGTGTTTGGCATTAAAGGAACATAGTTGCAAATGCCTTAGATATTTTTAAATCAATTTAAAATTGATGACTAGTAAAAATAAAAAAAGAGAGAATACAAAACATGTGGCTGACAAAAATATTCATATTTATCAGGAATAGAGGCTCCAATCCCGGAATCCCCTCCAATTTTGCGATCTCGAAATCCCGGGATTGTATTAGTATTATCGCAATACCGGGATTTCGGGATTGAGAAAATTTGAGAAAGTTGCAAGGAAGCTTACAAAAAATGTCCCAATTTTTTTAATTTTTAAAATTCCACAAATTCCTAGGTTTTCGAAATTGGATATCTCGGAAGAGCTAAAAAAAAGGTGTCACTTCGTTTCATTTATGGAACTCCTAGATTTTTGAAATTGACTACAATTTTTTTGAAAAATTCCAGGAACGCCGAGCAAAAATTTCTCGATCCCTAATTAGTACACGATTTTTATTGAATTCAAATATGGTCCCGGATTGGGTGCCCTAATCAGGGGTGACTTGAAAAGAAGGTGTGCTGTCTGCGATTCGTATATCGACTGTGGAAAGGAAAAAGGACTTAAACCACACATAGCAAATTTTACAGGAGGCACAAAAAACCTGTTTTGATGATTTTCGGCCATATTCAAATTATGAATTATACACAACCTTGATGTGCACGGAAACATTTAACTTGGTGTTTAATTGACATAATCTAATATTAATTTAAGAAATTGTCTAGGAAAAACCTTTATTTCAGTCTTTTTTCTTAGCTTTAAATTTTTACAAGGTCATCTTTTTCATACTTAAAAGCTAAATATAGATAATAATTCGGCATTTACAGCTTACATCCTTTTGATAGGACGTGTATCAAGTTAGATACATTGTGATTATGAAAAAAAACTATGGGTTACGTCCTTTTTCCTTTCCACAGTCGATAGGGCTCGTGTGCAACTAACTACGTATTATAATTTTGAAGTTTCAGTTATTAAATAATAATACACTGTGATGGAAACCGTCCCAGCGATATCATTGACGTTGAAGGTCAAATAATTTTTGACACGAAAGTCGAGTGTTTTCGCGGCTCGGTGAGTGTTTATATCGATGTATTAATAATGCATCAACTGTCTCGTGTCTGCAATACGTGTGGTATCTCCATTCGTGAGTTGAGTTGAGGTGAGTTGAATAAATTGTAAAAGCAAGCAACATTTTTGTGTCGAATGCCGCGGGCAGTGTACCGTTACCGTTACACCAACTCAGCCATCGCGTAGGCACGGTTTGCGAGCCGAACTTTTGACTTTCCTGAACACATCTCAGCCTAATTATACCGTATAAAAATATAGCAAAGGGTATAACGTCTTCAGTATAATTTATTTTTTTGAATGAACGCCTTTGATGGAATTTCAATATAAAATTGAAATCGTTCAAATTTTGGTACGCACCTACAAGTTTTGTCACTAACGACTCGGGTTTCGCCTTTTGGCATCTTCAGACGTTCAAGCGTAAGGGTATAGTTGAACTGACGCTTGGTAAATAAGTGCATGTGTAATATGAAAACAAACTTATTTGTCGTAAAGTTGAAAGTTATTCATCAAAATAACATAATTCTTAATACGGCCAACATTTAAATCAATCACATTTAATTCCAAACACCTACCGATATTGTATTTGTTTATGTGATCACTTCTCTAACTAATTGAATGTCATTAAAATGAAACCATTAGTAAAACAATCCCTATCGCCCTCAATACAATAAGTATTCAATATATATTTATAGCCGTCACGCGTGTTTTTCAATAGTCTCTCTTTGAGGTTATTAAATTTAGTCTATGGTTCTATCCATTTTTTTTTTAAAATAATATGGTGGATAATATTAAGCTTTCAATTCGATAAACACATACTTAAATGATAATGTCTACGATTCAAATTACATTGTATTTATCGTTGCAACGTAATTTCACTACAGTTTGCGTGTTATGAAAATGTCACAAGTAACTTTAAGGCCCGTGCTCTGGAATAAGGTCATAATTATACACAATATACTGCTCATCATAGTTATACTAATAAGCTAATCAGCCTGGAGTCATCTCCATGTCCGCTTTCAAAGGCAATTCCAAGATTGACGGTTATAAACAAATACACATGAACATCGTAAAAATTGATGTATTGTTATTTTGCAGGAAGCAGTACCGGGAACCTAGTAATATTGTATTAATATCGAAGTTGTAAATCCAGTAGCAGATTATCCTATAAGCGCATGAGGCGCGCACTTGGGGCCTCCGAATCTCAGGGGCCTCGAAAATGGATTATTATTATAAAACCAATATACTATTTGATCAGATTTAAATATGTATTTACTGTTTTACTTGAAATTTGTTGATGTTCTTATGTTATTAGAAAAACAGGGCCTCCAAATTGTATTGCGCCTGGGGACTCTTGTATGCTTAATCCGCCACCGTGTAAATTGTAAAAGTATGTCGTGTTTTGTGCCAAACGTTTATTCACATCCGTTTAGGTGTTTTATGCATTTTTCTGTGATTAAAAACTCTTATGACAGATAAAAAAATATCATTATCTTTCAGTATTTAACTTAATTTAAAGAAAATATACATGGCTTTAAGTCATAAGGCCCAGGCACCAGATATATATTTCTTATTCACGTGAGATTTTAAAGAGAAATTACATCACAAACACCCACGCCAATAATCTGAAATATTTATTTGAAAAAAAAAACAATGATATTGAGACTGTTGACCTTGTGAGGACTTTATCCCAGAGTCATCTGATCGCTAGGGTAGAGTTTTTCTCACTTTACCACATACATCCATGGCTTATGCCAAGTAACAATGGTTACGATATATGTATATATGTAAGTATTGGTGATGAACTCGTGAATTGAATAGCTTTGACTAAAGCATCGATTTAAAGTGGATATACAGTGACTCATTATCGAATCCCACGCAAGGTCATAACACTGTTCTCATAAGGAATAGTTTCGGGCTACCGGTAGCTTCATAAACGTCATTCTTTTAATTCTATCGCTTGACTATTGAACTTGATTAAAACAATAAACGCATTCATGCAAACTTTTAATATTTTTAACGTGTACGAGAAAATCCTTACTGTACAATAATGAATTTGGAAAGACTGCTCGTAAGTCAATGGCCCAATAGTTTTTTTACGCAAATGAACACGAGCGGTGCAATCGTATTCGTTATTTTTGGTTTTGAGTCTTTAAAAATCAGCAGATTCCGAAGCATATTTTATTGGTTGGTAATTGGTATTAGAGTGAACTGAGTTTTATTAACAAATATACCGTCATATAAAGCCACCAATATTTTTTAATATATCTAATGACAGGTAGAATTTGAACATATAGCCCTTTAGTTGTTTTTCCGGGGTCGACGCGCTAATGAATTCAAATTCCAAATACTTTTTATTAACTCTATAATCATAGAGACGTTTGCGAGAATTTCAATGTATAAATTTTATAAATCAATATATTATGACAATTATCCAATTCACATCGTACGTGTCGTAAAATTTGAATTCTTCGTTAAATCTTTGCGAAAGCTGTTTTTTATTGTACATAGATTTTGATCGTAATTTGTTGAGAATTGAGTATGCTGTTTGAAACTTATTAATTAAGAAAACACCTCTCTATAGGCAGATTTTTTCTAAAAACATCATTTAAATCGAATACGGAAAATTTTGTAATTTATTTTTTTAGTTTCACTATCGATAAATAATTTTCCGTTTTCGACATTGTTTATTGATTTAAAATTGTGACGCATAATCACCTTTCAAATATTTCAAACAGTAATAATTATTAAATCCTCATGCATAGTTGTCATACTACAGTTGAATTACGAAGTGTGTAGCGAAGCACAACAAAAGGTAGGGTGCTTCAACATAATACTATTAAATTGTTAATTTTATTCCCGTAGTGATTGCAGCAGGTCCCATTATAATATGGAACTTGTTTCAGTGCAGGCAACAGGTTCAACAATCTACCTGTTTTGTTGGGGGAACGCATGCTATTGTCGATGGGTTTAATGTTTCACTGAATATCGAGTCGATAGCTTGATTTAAGTATCCTGACTGTCAAATACTCCACAAATTAAAACCGATCTTTTTACAATTAAGACGCAACATAAATAAAATCCTTATTTTTTAAATTATTGTGACATTCATATGTACAATGCTTAATTATAGTATATTTTTATTTTATGCGTTCCGAATAAGATACTTAGGTATACCTACTACCATTTGTGTTGAAATCATCTTATAGATAAAATCAACACACCGCATATTTGGAAACATGTCGATTACTGATTCTCAATTTGAAATTGGCTGCAGGTGTTTTTTTATATTTCAAATGTCAAATCAATGTTATGATATAAATATTCTCACAATGACACTAAGGGCCGCATTGTCTTCAGCGTTTTATAAAATACATTTGGCGAAAGTACCCATTATAATAAATTATTATTGGTGTTTAAATTATGCGCACGGTAGTAAGCAGTCACGATTATAAATAATATGCATATTTATAGGTTATTATAAAATATGGGTGTTTGTTACTCGCGATATAACATAGCAAATAGTGATAATTAAATACGTCAAATTCACTTAACATTCTCATTAGCGGATCTGTAAACAAATATGTTGCCATCTTACTCCGGTGATATTTTACTAATTCAAATTAGAAAGTTGATAATGTCCTCATCCAAAATCGATTATAATACATTATATTCTATTAAATTAGCATTTTAATCGAATAATACCGATAATAATTATGTCAATGTCAATCTAGAAATTATAAAGGTGTGTTATTTTTTTAAATTATAAGTTTCAGCAACATATTAACAAGATTTAAGTCCAAAAGTATATGATTTTATATCATGACACGTGTTAATAGAATTCTTGGCAAATAGTTGGTAATAAAACGGATTGACCAACGTAAGAAGTATAATTTAATGATTATGTAGATTTAAACTATGAATAGTACTTTGTGGTGTATTAAAAACCGGAGAAACCAGATACCAAATTAACAGTCAATTTAAAGTATTGGTAAATATGCAATAGGATTATTTAAACCTGTTGTGATGACGTTTCATAATAATTTATACATAAAGAAGACAACGATTTAGCTCCGGTAGTGTGCAAAAATACAATTTGTTGTCAATTCAAATGTAAAATAACGATTTCATATTTTTGATGAGAATTAAACACTGTGGTTTTATGAGTATCTAAGGGGAGTTTCTTCATTGTTTTCCCGATTTAAGCTAACAAAATATAATCAATTTTAAGGTATTGTGAGTGGAAAAACTTCGTATTAAAAAAAACACTTTTTGTACTGATTCAACAGTATTAATTATTAAAGATAATGGGAAGTTTCTCTCATCACAAGCATTATCGACTGACGAAAATATAAATCGATACAGGTTTTTTTTATACAAATTTAAATAAGGTGTAGCGAAAAAAAAATTATAAACAATGATACAAAATACAACTGAATGATTTCGATTATTTTGATGTCAGAAAGAAAGTCTTTTTTATTGATAAAGATTTAATAATTATTTTTAGCATTATGGTTTCAAAATAGTTTGCGTGCCTCATTTAATTTACTGCTGGTCTTACAAGATAGAGAAAATAAACCATCACTTTTTCAATACTAATTTTATAGAATACATATGTATAAAAAACGAAATTAAGCTTTCAAAGATGATTTAAAGTTAAAACTTTATTACCATAAATCAGGGGTGGGCTAGAGGGGGCTCGCGCGAGCCCCTTGTTGAATTTTACTAGGGTCGGCGAGTCCCTTGTTAACTGAAGAGAAAACAATATTCTCAGATCAAATACGTATATAACTGCATTTTCTAATTTATTTACCATCTACGACTGCTTCAGTATACACAACAGTACATTTTTAGCGATTTAAATCGAAAAGTTTACGGTAAATTGCATATTATAACATATTATAAGTGTATTTCGTAACATTCGATTGCTTATTTAAGTTTTGCATATAATTGCATAGGAGCGATAAGAAAATTCACCCCTTCCTCAGAACACTGAGAATTGCTTCGAGATTAAGCGTTCCCCTTGTTAACGTATTGGCAGCCCGCCGCTGCCATAAATGAATCTTCGAAGATGTTCACAAAGTTGGTGCACGTGCAGAATTTTATATCTCACGAGTCAAATACGACAACACGATAAAATAACAGTCCACATTTCATTTATCTTTACCTACATAATTCGTATAGTTTTAAAAATATTTTTTAAAATTATTATCTCGGTTATCATTGTTTATTTAACTATTTATATATCTTACATGTCACATAAGTTGTTGAAATCAGCTGATAACAAATCTATCGTTTCAATGTAAGATACAAACATAATTTAATTCAATAATTTCTGTTATCATTGTTCCTTCCAATTTTATTAAGATTTAATAGAACTAACTGATTTATACCGCAGGTAAAGTATGAAAATAAAAACGTGTAAATTATCGGTGAAAAGACAAGAAAATAATATTTAAAAAATATTAAACTGATATTTCATAATTATTATTCGTATAAAATTCCAAACCTTACGCACTACACGTTTGAAGGAGAATTTAAACCAAACATTATTTAAAAGGAAAGGTCTCGTAAACGTCCAGATAATTTTTTAAATAGTTATGGGGATGAAATTATTGGAATACGTCATCTTACGCCTCTAAAATATCAGTGAAATAATAATAACAAAAAGTTTCTGCGAGTGAATAATATATTTTAAATTATTAACCAAAAATATACGTCAGCATTTAAATCTATATTCAGTAATTCAGAAGTAACGACTATTACAATATTTTACATAAAATTAATATCAACGATCTTTGATAATGACGTGTTTTAAAACTGGAAAAAATAAGTATTAAATGGTTATGACGGTCGAGATAAATGTATTTTTTAATAATACAACACTTTAGATTGGCTGTCATAAAACGTCATTCAATCCGGGTATTGTTTTTGTTTAAAAGTTTTTTAAATTGGCGAGTTCATTTATACAATATGTAATTAATTAAGACATTACAAGGAGGTATATAGATTGACTACTATATTACATAATAGTATTAAATGGCAAACGTAAAATTTAATATCTTTCATACAAAGTACAAAGCTCGTAAATACAAAAATGTCCAAAAAGGTTTGTTAAATATACATATGTACATACACACTGTTAGCAAGTATACAATTTTGTACAAACGTTCCTACTAAATTAAAACCATTCCATTAACAAACACAAATAAATAAAAAATGAAGTTGATTTAATGAAAGTTCTTAGAAGAATAAAAATTAGGTTTTTTCATTTTTTGTATCAACATTCGTAAGTATCATGCCGATATTTCTGGCGATGTATATCAGAATCCGCGGCCCTAGTATGGTTTTTCTCAAAGTTAAAATAAAATCCACAATTGAATGTATTAAATGCGAGCAAACTTTTTCGTTATTAAAGAAGAAACGTTTCATAGAAATGGGCTTTCTTTCCAGAAGAAATAGGTTGTGCATGTCTGATTTATATCGTGCTAATATGAATTTACAAAAATACTTTTTTAATAACATGAACTGATAACTATCTGACATAATCTAATTGACATTTGATTAAATTGGTTAATCTTAAGCTTCAGTAATTGATAAGAATTGTATTATTTGAAGTACAGTTCTGATTCAAATTTTGCTGAGTAATAATTTATTAGGTATATATTATTTACTTAACAATTAAAAAACGTCTTCTAAAAAAATCGATATTATTTATATTCGCTTTTATACAACATTAAGGTATTTAAAAATTTGATAATAATGCTGATTCACTAGGAGTTATGTAGAGTTGGTTATCTGAACGGAAATTCTTATACAATAACTGCGCGTTATTCTGTCACTTATCTCTCTTTTTCGGCAGGGTACGGATAGAGACTGGACAGAAAAATTTGATATCTACTCGATTTCACTAAAAGCTCTTGTTTTTATAATGGGATAGATGGGCATTCGGATGAAATTTTGACATTGCAAAAATTCATGTATTCGAATACAAATCCATACATCGCTTAAGAAAACAATTTATATTCTACTGCAACCTAATAGCAACCCAAGCTCACGACATTGTCCACTCGGCTACAGGATTGGAAATTTTCTGAGAAATATTTCATATCGAATATATACCACACCACCTAGGCCAGTGTTTCTTAACATTATATTTAAAAAAAAAAATGATGTTTGCAAACCATTGGAATTTTCGATGGCGTTGGCTTATTCCAAAAAAGGAAAGCCTCGCTTCACAATTACTATTTTGAATAAGCAAAAAATTATTAGCTTTTAAAAATTGAGATATTGTTTTGTATTTATATCTAAATGCAAGTTTATATTTTTCAATGAAAAAATATCTCGCAAGAAATATAATCTCATAAATTAAGAAATCGGAAAAGATTTTTTATATGTTTTTACAAATCAATGAAACTTTAAGTCCTAGGTCACATCAAAGTCAAAGTTCTTCGATTCTCCTTCATTGCTGATGTTTTGGTCATTGCCGTTCCCTTTTCATCGCTACTGACGAAAGGGAAATGGGTTCGAGAACATGATATTTTCAGATTCAAAGGTGAGCAGAAAGAACCACAGGCGCAGGGAACGCATGATATCGTATAATATCGTAGAATTCTTTGCTTTACTTCTTGATTATTTGTTTTATGATTATATTAAAGGAATAATGTTAAGATATTAAAATGTTGGGTACCGATTCTGACACGAGAGCCTTTTTTTATCTCTTTAGCTACTTTTTTATTTATTCAATAATAATATAAAAACATATTATCTAATCTTACAAGTTTTTTGAATGATCGATAGTCAATCAGTATTATCTCAATATAATTATTGTTGTAAGAAAATAGATTTTGAAAGAGTATGAAATCATATTACCACTTTCGATGGATCTTTCGATATCTTCATTGAAATTTATTTTTAATTAATATAAAATTAAAATTGATAACTTTGTTATTTCAAGGGTTGTGTTACTTATTGCAAGTTTTTTTTTTGTGTGTGGGGGCAAACAGGTAGATATTTTAATGTAAGAATTAAAGTGTAGAAACAAATTGTTAATTATTTCATCGAAAACGATCACAATTCAAATAAAATAATAATTTAGATATTTCCAAAAAGTAAATAATAAAAAGGTAAGAATTATTGGAAATCAATAAAAGCATTAACATGAATAATTAACACATATTATTTCGGACAGGTAGTTTGTTACAACATATTGCAGTCATTTCACATAGGGTTTTCCCCTCCATACACAAATAATAAACAGTATTATTGGAATTACTAGTTATATTATTTGTCATCTCTTGCGTCTAATAAAACGAAAAAAAAACCTTATCTTGTTTTGAGAATTTTTGGTTAAGAAATATAATCAATGTTCAGTTAGAGACATTCTAGATTTGCTTTCCGAAGAGACGAAACATGAGATATAGTTTGTCACAAAACTAGTGAAATGACCAAGTTATTGATTTTAATTTTAATCAAAAGCTGAAATTAAATTTGATTTTTAAGAAACATGAAGAAAATTACAACAATTCATGTAAAAATCAGTGGAAATTCGAATAGCTTTATTTCATTAAAAATATATTACCTTGTTTGTAGAGAGTTCGATGACCACGAACGCCAATAGCACCAGAGGCTGCTCGTCTGCCCCCAAGTCCATGCCCTGCTGGCCCGCTGTGGCGGCCCACACCGCACACGCGTGCCCATCTTGCCGCCGGCCCATCGCGGCTCGCGGACCGCGGATCGCAACCTCTGACACACAGCCGACACACAACTCTGCCCGTCGAGAATATTTCACACAGCTGAATTTTCACAGAACTGATTTAAAACTTTTTCGAGAGTTAGGATATTTTCTAAAGTTCCATTATACAATTGATTAAGTGTTATTTTGTGTTGTTTTAAAAATAATATCAAGTCTCGTAAATATCAATCGGAGTTCTGTAAAAGCAATTTCAAATGTTTGAATTAATTATCGGCAAAATCACTCACACAGTCGTCAGCCGGGTAACTTAATGGGAATAAAATTTTCGCTCAAAATCAGTAAGAGGAGAAAAAAAATACCAAAAACTCACCCTATATGCCAAATAAGAATAAACATAGTTATCTACATTAATCAATCATCGAGAAGTGAAGTAAGCCAAGTAGTAAAATTGTCAAACATTTTCATTGGACTTTTTTTAAAGTACGATCACATCTGTACTTGGTGTTTTGGAGGATTGAATATTTTTATTTTAGGTTGATGTATTTATTAAGATCACTTCACTTTTTATATAGTTTAAGAAATGTTGAATATAAAACGCAACTCATCATTTCCTAAAATACCACTTGGCTTACTTCACCTCTCATGGGATCATTTAATGAGTGTTTGCAATTGTGTGGTTATAATGTAAAACGTACTATTTCCAAAACTCGAACTTTTCAGTAGAGAACTATAACGAGTAACACAAATAAAATAACATTATCATAAAAATATGATTTCCAATTTGAAAACGACAATCTTTTAGACATTTTGTATTTAAATTAATAGGACCAATCGATTCGTTAGTCTTGAATTACTCTATCTATATACCTAACTCAATATCGCTCATTTTAGAAATAGTACGCTTTGCGTTATAAGCCCACAATTATGTAACACTAGATTTTCACGATATTTACAAAAAACTTTTACAACTCTAAAACGTTTATTTTTAATCTTCATTATTATTTTGAAGTAGGTAATATGTACTTATAATGTGATTTTTAATCTATAATATAATCGATATACAAATAATAATGTTGCAATGTATAATACATGTTTTAACTGTACACCTTATATATAATACTTCGAAGAGTTCACTATCCAATACCAACCACTATGACTAGCGTATCCAGAAAATATGCCAGGGGTGGCATTAAATTTGAAAATAAAGATATAATGAGAAATGTTGTGAAAAGTTATAAAAGATAGTTAATTGTTAGCCTCTAAATTATTTTCAGTGTGTGGGTGGCTATGCCGTCATGGCCATCCTCAGTGTTTTATTTTCTTTTTAATATAATCTATAATACTATCAAATTGTGTTTGGTTTTTCGTAATTTCATATTCTAATATTTGAGTCCCTTAAAATCATCAGACATTATTGATGAATCAAAAGCTGTATCAGTGGCGGTTCGTGAACTAAAATCTTGGGTGGGCTAGAGAAAAGTTTAGCGTTGTATACTATTTACGAAATTGTGTATGTCTCCACTTCACCTTATACATTAATCTACAAGCATATTAATAAATACTACGACACTACTGCAAAGCATAAATTATTGTATGATAAAATCAAAGCTAATGTAAGTAAGAAATAATAGAAAAGTAAAAACTGGACCTCAAATTCGTCTCCATCAAAGTGAGCTAACATGTACAAAAAGCCGTACAAGGAACTGTCATCAACTGTCATACAACACAACGAGATTGGTATTTGTGTTTGTATGTATGGGCTAATTTAATGTAGCCCCTGACGTCTGACAGAAGCCTGAAACTTTGAAGCGCAGCCGTGTGAGTTTAGATGACGTTTCCTTTGCCAATTTGAATAAAATACAAAAAAAAATCTAATCGCGCTTGATTGCGCCCCAGTGTAAACAAAGTACTCGGGTTATATTATAGTTAGCTCGAGCCTATTGTTATTATTAATAATACGTAGGTGTCGCCAGACTGACGTCACGTTGCCTGTTCTGTATGAAGTTTGTATAGGGTTTTTGCTTTTTTTTTTATTCCGGCTCGGTTTAAAATTGTAATACAAAACACAATCGAGAGTATTATTGTAGGTAGACATACATTGTCTTATATTGATAGAGGAAAATCAAAACAAAGATATTGTATTCATTTGGGAAAGGTTAGTTACGCTTGTAAATGTATTTATTGTGTTCAGCGGCCGAATTGCTGTTCATTTTTATTCAGCCATCTAATGTTTTTTTCCTACACATTTTGTGTGAAAAATGCAGGTCGGGCTAAGCCCACCTAGCCCAGTACCTAGAACCGCCACTGAGCTGTATTGCCGATTACTTGAAGTTTATTTCGATTTTATTCTAGTACTAGGTACTGGTAAACTTGATGAATGTAAAACCTACTGCAATCTTAACGATTGTGCATGTCATTTATATTGTGAAGTAAGTATAGATTGGATTGCCACTTCAGGCAATTAATTTTGTGAAACAGCAGTCTTCAAGGATGTTCACTTAATTATCCACGGCTTCTGTATTCAATTATAACGGAATGTCCAAGTGAAAAGGTAAAATTACACATTTTAAATAATTCATTGTTAAGCATTGAGAAATAGGTAAAGTTTCGACGAAAAATGGTTCCGTCGAGGTCGGTGTTAGGCATAAATTTTAATTAAATTATCTGAGAAACATTCCGAGACGATTGATATGAAAATCAATTAATGTTCAGATGATAATATTTTTTTTACAAAATCACGAAATGAAAATATCTGAGTGAATTATAATGTATTTATAATACATAAAGATGAACGTTTTGCTGATGGCAAGTATCAAAGCCCCCTATAGTGACTTAGTATTAAGACTGCTATGCAAGTATACATAGTTATTGACTATTATTCTTCTTGATTATCAAGAGTGGGTTGGAAAGGGTTTGGAGGGCTAACGCGATCCCTTGTGAAATTTGACTCAGGATGGCAAGCCCCTTATTAAATTAAGAAAAAGACAATATTCTCATATCAAACTAGTAACTTACTGCTACTTCTGATAAAATACATAAAATAGTCTACGTCTGTTTATAAATAACGTTTGAAACATGGAATTGTAGCGAAAAAAATACCAACTGTTTCTGCGTCAATCTTATAACTCTTCACTTTTGAGATTATGATATTAATAACATGTTTTACGTTATATTTCTTATACACAATATGGGCATATGAAGTCATGTTCGGTAGTTTTAATAATCATTGAATTTTATTATTATAAACGAGTGATAAAAATCCGCACCTTCCCTTCACACCGCAAATAACAGTGATATTAAACGAACCTCTTGTTTACGTATTGGCAGCCAGTGGCGGACTAACCCATAAGCGCAAGAGGCGTGCACCAAGGACTTACAAATCTTAGGGGTCTCAAAAAGTATAAATATACTAAATATTTCAAATTCAGTTTTCAATATTTCTTCTATTTTACGATGAATTTTGTAACGACTTTATGTTATTCAAGTAAGGGGTGCTCCCTGGGGCATGATTCGCCACTGTTAGCAGATCAATCTTTTTTTACATAATAGATTGAACTTTTTACTTAGAAGTTCTACCATGAAAATTACCTACATATATGTAGTTCCATTCCAATTTTCTGCATATATTCAAAAACACCTGTGTGAAAATGGCGTTAGACTTAATATGTTTTTGTCATTAAATCATAATTTTCGTCGCTTGATTTGAGTAGTAAAGATTTTCTTTGCAACATTTCTTCATTTCTTCAAAATTAAAAAGTAATAATTTAATAACATAGATGAAGAAAATGTGAAAGTAAATATGGAATTTTTTACAATAGAAAATATTAATATATACCTAAAGCATAATATTAAAAAGACGTAGTAATCCGACGATGCGGAAAAACTATTAACACATATTTGAAAATGCTGTGAAATCTTTTCTCTGATTTCTTGATGGAGATATTTTTATAAATCTAACAAGCCGAATAATTAATTTCCGACAAAATGTTTTATTGTTGGATTTCGAACTCAGTGAGTTTTGGGCACAGCGTTTAAAAAATACCTGCTTTACAATTAATGCTACATCGCTACCTGCTCATTATGTTTTGCGACCTGGGCTGCAAGTTGACAATTATTACTAACAATCAAATCGTGCGAAATTAAGAAATTAAATAGGATAGCGATAGCCAACGATGGCTTTTTGTTGATAATAAATGCAATCAAGTTGGCTCATAAATTTCCCATTATTATGCCTCTTTTACACCAACCGAGTATACAGTCGAGTAGTTACATTGACCACAAGCGTCTACACTCGCATAATATAAGTTTTTGGGCGAGTCAGTTCAATTTTAATTCATCGTAAAAAACGGAACGGAAGGGATAAGTCAATCGAACTATTTCTATGATGATACTGAGCTACTGCCAGATACGTTAGATACCCGAAAGGAGTGGATCTGGTCAAAACATGGTTATTACGAAGAGACTCTTTTATTTTCTTAAAAAAAATAAACAGATGCAGTGTAATCACAGCTTTGTCAGTGATGTATCTAGTACCGGCGCGAGGTTATTTGGCGCCCTAGGCAACGGTTATTGGCGCGCCCCCTTTTTAACAAACTGTGGAATGTTTTTTTTATATGCATGTCCGTTCTCAATGTGAATCATATGGCCTCCTAATGGAGGTATCTCAAAAGAAGTTTTTTACGAGAACCGTTTGTTAGTCAGCCGCTCAACCTACCTTTTTCGAAGTATATATAATACGATACATAATTACAATGAACAGATACAAGCATAAAAAACGTACTATTATTTGTTATTAGGTTATAAAAAAAAAAAATAACGCATATATGAGTCCGCCGGCCAGCAACCTTTGTTTTTCAAAGACTCAAATACGCGTCCGCGGTCGTTAAGCTGTTGATAAAATGTCTTTCCTGCAAGAAACAGCAGTGAACACCCGTGCAAACTGAAAACAGAACACAGCAGTGAAAACTTGTAATAAATACATTGTCCAAATGTTTGTACAGATGGCACAGGGGGGCACTTTAATCTCGACGTACAAACATCGATTTATAAATATATTATGCTTTTGTTAACTCGTCACTATAATTCGAATTGACCGTACATTTTTTTTGATTATAATATGTGTTGAATTAACTAAATAAACAAACATAAAGTCAAAATGTATACGAGAATGCAATGCGGGATTGAGCTCGATTCATGTCTCGGAGGGAGATAGAGAAGCAGCACTTGCGTCACAAATAAGACCTGCAATGGTGCGTGTTTTGTCGACTTAAAAATTGTGCAAAAAGTTTGTTGGTAACAAGCGAGAAAATTGGTTGCATCGTTTTTTTAATTAGGCACTGGAATCTGTTGCCTAATGGAGGTTCTCACAGCATTTTAAGCTCCGGTTTGAGTCTGTAAATATGATAACTATTATATTTAATGTTGCCAGACATGATGACACAGCTTCCAATTTGTGACATTATAAAACCAGGGAAAATATATGATAACACATTCAGTACTCATTAGTAGAGTGTAACTTTAAAATTCAAATGGTTATCTGTTATTTTTTCAGTTTATTACACAGTATTTGTTTAATAAAATCCTGTTAAAATAGAAGACAAATCAGCTAACTGTTTCTCTTTCTATCTTTATCTTCCACAACAATTTATCTTTGAGTCCTTTTTGATTATATGATCAATTGCGATTCAAGATACCCCAAATTCAAATCAGTTTTTTTACTCTCACTTATTGTATAATGTATTCCGTCGGATCCGAAGAAAAGCGGTCAACGTCGTTAGTTTCCGTGATTGATCTCACGGGTTCAATTCCCAGTGTGAACTGCGTTTATTAAAATCGATTAATCGAGTATGGATATTTTCGATGGCTAAAACAATCACTCTCATCTATTAAATCCTAAAATAACGAGACTAAACGAGACCGATCAGCTTAACATTTATATGAGTATGGACGGATATGTATTTCGGCGCCATTTTAAAGTGTAAAGGAGTACCGACGTACTGTTGAACTCAAATGACTCAAGTGTCTGTGTGTGATCAAATATATGCTTTAAGTGTGAATTACATATTTTCATTGGCAAAAAAGTCACAATTTTCATGTGAAAAAAGTTCTTGTTCTATTCCTATATTTCCTATTCCAACTTTCTTCGAAAAAAGGAAAGTTGAGCAACTGAGTAATAATAAGTTATCGTAGAAAAGCAACGTTTGAAACAACTTTATTAGTAGGCCATATATTCCACAATGGAAGCGAACGTGGATTTGCTAAAAATTAATCAAGGCACTAAGCAGAGAGTTTAATAATATTAGAAGACAAGTAAAATTAAGATAACAAATTCATTTTCAGATAAGTATAATTTGCTTGTAGTCTATACTTTTAAATTGAATTTTATTCTGAATCGTTGGGTCACAAAGAGTTAACGACTGATTTTTTTTATTTGTACATTATGAGAATCTAGTGATTATATCTACCTACTCATAATTTTACGGACATATTTCATGTAGGTATTACATGTGTTTTTTTTACATTTGCGCTGGTAATTTATTTAACATATCATGTGTATTGACAATGTTAAAAAATGTAATTTTTACAGTCAAATCTGTTCGTAAAAACTATCAGAATATTAAAAAATATCATGTTCAGATATGTAATAGTAGTAGTAGAATTGGGGTGATAGTGAGATAAATCAGACAGGTTTGCACAATGAAAAAAAAAAACAACTAGCTAACTATTTAATTATAATTGTATCAAAGTGACGTGCGACGATGTTTATGTGCGCAAGCAGCGATATCACGATAAGTAAAATGCAATCAGAGGATTTGAAAGCAAACACTGACACAACCCGTAGAATAACAAAGTCTATCAATTGTATCATTGTAAATTGTATCATTATAAATTAAAGGTATAAATCTTTTCTTATCAGAAAATTGACTAAATTCCTCCATTAATTATCAACAGTGCAGTTTTGTAGCAAATTGAATTGCAAACATGAAAATTTCAAATATCAAAGATGGAATCACAAAAAATAATAAGTTATATGAAATACGTATACATAATTTATAAACCTGTATACAAATGTCACAATAATGTTAAGTGGCTTAATAAAAAATTCATAGAAGAAATTTTAAAATATAGCGACGAGTTTTCTGACATTAAATGATTTTCTTGATTTTTTGGTATATACATACATATTTATTAGAAACTAATTTTCTTAGTGACTTGCATTGGCGCTTGACGTCATTTAGTGTATTTTTTGTCAGAAACAAAGCAAATGTTATTATTGTAGTCAACAAAATCTATGAGAATGGACCGAAAAAATGTGTTTTATATATTTATTATTAGTAGTGTTTTATTCTTCACAAACAAAATCATTAAGAAGTTATAAAATATCAAATTTTTCAATTTAATGTGAAAACTAAGCACGTGGCAGTCAAAGTCAAGGACTTAAGAATTTTGTAAGTATTAACTTTCATGCAGCTGATTACTGAATTAATCGTGTCATTGTAAAATATAATACAATATTATGCATATTTACCTACCGCTTTTTAATCATGAATGTAGATATTTCTAAGTAAATAGTAGTATTTTATGCGATCACTGAATTGATTACACGTTTAACATTATAAACTTCCATTGAAGGGTGAAGATTTAGAAGATTTTCTGATACATCAAAGATGACACTTTTCGTGCGTACACATCGTAGAAAAATACTGAATTGACAATAATTGTCAACGCCAAGTTGTAATACGGTCTCTGGACTTGACCGTTTCCATGTTTTTCCAAATACAGACTGGCTTAAAAACGGACGCCAGGTATTGAGATTATTTTTCATTTTTTTTTCAACTCTACATGCGATAGCAAAACAATGAAGTTTATAGCCTTGCCATCCAGTAGCGGCGAGCGCCATGTCTTATGTCGGCTTACATGCCATGTCAACATTTTGGATAGCTGTGGACTCTGACTCTGATTTAAAAAAATGTTGCCTTTTGTTCTGGATTTTCTAACAGTTCCTGATTTTATAATTCACGACATACTTAAATAATAAAAAGTAATTGACAGTGATACATACTTGGCATACATCAAATGAAACAATTACATTGAGAGAAAGACAGGTAAAGAAATGATTTATATTTAAGATATGGATACAAAAAAATTACCCTTATTTTAAGTTACTAAATGATGTAATAGCTCTAATAGGGTAAAAATAGCAACGTTTTTAGTTCTACAGGTTTTTTTTTCGGTAAAAGTCGAAATAGCTATCAACTAGTTCTACAGTTTTTTATATATTTATATATATAAAAAACTATAGAACTAAATACATTGTTATTTTTACCCTATTATAATGGAGTTCTACCAAGTAAATGCCAAGTCAATAAATAAATTAATATCTCTTCTGTAAAATTCAGGGCTGTGGAGTTGGAGTCGAAGTCGTGACTTTTTGACTGGAGTCGGAGTCGTGAAAAATGAGCGGCTCGAAAATATGTTGAAAAATATATCAAACAAAATAGTCCAAAGTGTTCATATTACATATTTGGCTGACTAAAGATAATCTGATGGAATACATATATTATATGTAAGTTTAAATAAAATTATTGAAAAATTTCCTTGGAATCAGAGTCGTCTTTTTTTACACGACTCCAAAGCCCTGGTAAATTGAAAAATTTAGACGAATGTATTTTACAGGGATGTGTTGTGTTCAATAGTATGTAAATTAACGGAATTATTAAATTTATTTTTTAAAAAAGGTTCATTTTCAAGGCTTTTGACGTAGTATACCGCAGGTTCCCCGTTGCTGCTCTATTATCAGTAAACGTGTTCGACATTGGAACCGGAGCTGGATTAAAAATAAGCAATGCTTGTCGGTAGGTGTTTTTGTAAACGTGTGGACCGGCCCGCCACTGGCCAAAGGTAAATTTATATTACCTGTTTATTCTAGATTTTGCTGCAAGTCATTCAGGTGGGCACACGATACTTATCAATATAATAATATACACGACTGACGACACTACCAGCATACCTAACGCCGCACGTCAATGTGGGTATTTGAAAGGGAATATTTTAGAAAATAATACTGACTTACAATCGAAGTGATTTAGGGATCGGATTATTTTTCAGACACCAAGTGAAAGAATATTAACGCAGCGACTGTTATAAATTAGAAAGAAGCGTTCATTCAAAACATGACGCCAAATACACACACAATGTGCGTTATCTTATTTTTTTACAAGTACGTATGCATAGATGGCGTAGATACTATGGTTTATACAAAAACCGAGTAATGAAAAAACCGGGATTTTTTAAGATTAATAAAATAAAGGATAGGTTATTCAAATTCGCCGCCTGTGTGGACGAGTGGTCAACGTTGTTGGCTACCGCTACGAAGGTCACGGGTTCGAATCCCAGTACAGGCAGTTTTTAAAATTGATTTTTCAATCGATTTATGAATTTCTGTTTAAAGGCATGGATGTATGTCTTGAATTCCCCCCTCCCACCAATCCTATCCTATGAACGGGGCATATCGATGGCGATTAGCTAACCACTAGTCCTGTCCTAGCCCTTTCCTTCTATTCCTACTCTCTTTGGAAAAAGGGAGGTTGAGCAACTGAGTAACAGGTAGTTCCATATTGGGAGCTCCATATGCTCCACATTGGGAGCGGACATGGTTTAAAAAAAAATTCAAAAAACGTGATGAAAAAGTTTTCCTTAATTCGTTCAGTTAGGAACTGTTAATAAAATACTACAATTTTATTCGATATTCTTCGTCAGAAAATATGTTTTTATGTAAAACACAAATCGTCCGAGTCAAAATACAAAACAAAAATATTTTCAATTAAACGTAAATATAATATAATGTTTTCAACACATTCATTAATATTATGTACAACGTACTAACACTACATATTTCATTTCTTTTCAAGGCGGGTTTCAGTCAAAATATTAGGGTTCTTAAAGAATTCATTAAACCAAATCAATGTTAATTCTTATAATGGAAACAGGACAGCGGTGGGCTGCCAATATGTTAACAAGGAGCTCGCTAAATCTTATAGCTATTCGTGATATTCTGGAGTAGGTGTGATTTTTTTTATTAATCATGCGCAATTATGCACAATAATTATTGAAGCTATAAAATGTTATTTTATACACTTATATTTTGTAACAGTACGCAGTATATCTTAAATTTTTTCAATATCAATTGCTGAAAAATGTAATAAATCTTAAATGTACATTACAATTTTTTAAATTTAAATATACTGTATATTTTTAGATTATATAACGCATAAGATCTGAGAATAATGTTTATCTTAATTTAACAAGGGGCTCGCCGGCCGGAGTAATATTTAACAAGGGGCTCGCGCGAGCCCCCTTCAGCCCACCCCTGAAACAGGGTTACCAAATTGAAAAACTCTGTTTTTGAATGACGCAAATTTTACTAAGATGCGGGGTTTCAAAACCAACAAGCCATAGTAAAAATTAATATGAAAACATTTGAGTACAGCAACATAAGTTTTCAGTTTGTTTGTATTTACGAGTCTAACAAAGTAATCGTTTTCTTCCTTACTATAATATAATATGAGAGCTTTGGTAATATTTATTGCTTGTTTGAAATATTGTATCAACAAATTGAACTACAAAAGAACAATGTTGTAAGCATGATCAAGCTTTGATTTCAGCTGATATTTTTTTTTTATAAATTTTATCAAAACGGAACGTATATTTGAAGGGCTTAATATCATAACTCAAGTTCTCTAAAAATCGAGTTTAGATTAAGTCACGAGAAACCACGGTAGCAAAGTTTTTCGTAATTATAAAAAATGTAATAAATTACTATGCATATATGCATATATATGGCAAGTAAAAAGTAGCAATTTCTTAAGATGAGAAATATGCTGTTACATCATAAAAAATTCTGACCGCCAATTGGTTCATTTTAACCGTATATTAGCTTAGACACCGATAGTGGTCTTTGGCAGTGGTTTTAACAGAGTTTTAAGTAAATTTTAATACTCAACTATTTTTTTATATATGTAGTAATACATTTAGAATTTTTGACATACTTATCTTAAAAATATTATAAGTTATAAGGGGTACCAAATCCCTCATTTAACTCCACAACTTTTAAGTATGGAGTTATACCAAAAAAGTCAGTATTCTTCTAAATCATTTGCGTAATATACAAAGAAAAACACTACAGTTTTTTTAAGTGATGATATTAGAAAAAATATACATTTTTACGATGCAAAATAAACGGACAAACGTTCAAGTATAAAATATAGATTTTTAAGCAGCTCTTTTTTGCTCTCCTTAAAAATTAACAATTTGAATTAATAAATTGTACTTCCGGGGGTGCAAATTGCTATGACGACCGGCGTGTGGACGCCAAACAATGGACGCATTATTATGACTTACAATAAGAAATATGAACCAATAATTCTTTAAAATCAAACGAAAAATTGTCCCCTAGCAATTAGAAAATAGTAATATTAAATTAATCAATGTTAAACATTTTACTTTAAATTATATACTGTTGGTATTCGTGTTAACCTTGTAATAATATTCAAATCAAAGACTGTTTTTTTTTTCTCAAAATGTGTATATTATTTCTTACATATCTGTCATTATGTTTTTTGACAGAGGTTATAATTAGAGAATTATAATTATGTCGCCCGCTGTGGTCTAGTTGACTAGAGCTTGCTCTACCGATCAGGTGGGTCTGGGTTCGGTTCCCGGTAAGGTCAATGACAAAATTGGATTTTTTCAATTTTAATTTGAGATCTAAGACATGGGTGTTTGTGAAGTTAATTGTCATAGAGTTAATCTCATGTTACTTATAAAAATTCTTATCGAGTATATCTCGTATGATCTTTCAACGTCAAAATATTTGATATTTGCTGTAATATCAAATATTTTCTTTAAAAAAATTCAAAGAATTTGTACCTTTTATCTGATGCTTAAGTATGAAAAAATGATAGTCTGCTTGGATTAAGTGTCAGAGAAAGGGTAGTCCTAAATGAAGAAGTAATTATTGCATTATGTAGGCAACTCATATATATACATTCGAGGTATTTACTGTCAATTCTCGGTGGAAAAGAATTATATAAAAATATAAAAATACTTTTCTATACTAATTACACACTTTCTATTAAAGGTCAGAACCGGACTAGCTTATTACATTGATAATAAGTGTACTATTATTTAATATCTACGTATACATACATTTACATATATAGTGGAGCCACGATCTATTGTTTTCCCATTGTCGCTTTCCCCCTTTTTTGTCGTTTCTTTTTACAACCTTTAATTACAACATTTACAACACCCAAACATCCGTCATTTTTTACAGGCCCTTCTCAGGGATGGGCTAGAGGGGACTCGCGCGAGCCCCTTGTTGAATTTTGCTTAAACCCGCAAGCCCTTTGTTGAATTTAGAACTAAAACAATATCCTCAAGTCAAACCATTACCTGTTTTTAAATGCATAATTTTATGTACGACAGATTAAGCCTAACGTTTGAAGAATGAAATTGGATCAAAAATAATAGTATCCATCTATTTTAGAACTCATCCCCATCACCCATCTTTTATTTGATATTAAGCAAACACCTTTTTAACGCATTGGTAGCCCACCACTGGCCCTTCTAAATATTTATGTTCTTTATAAGCATTAAATATAGAATGATAAATAGATAAAATAACAAGAGGTTTGTGTATCTCCATAGCGTGTCTTCATATCAATACGTCTTTTTCATTTTGTATATTAAATAAACGGCAAGTTATGCATACTCTAATAACCTGTTGTTAAGTTAAGTATTACTAAATATTCTTAGTTAATTACACAAATATATAGGAATCAAATGATGAAAGTTTGTTTTATTATTGATGTTCGATTGGTAATCATTAATGATATTTTAATTACAGCTCACCCGGATGAAATAAATTCTGACTGGCCTTAGTACAATTAATTATAGCAGGTATAATTTTATTACTACAATGTAGTGTCAGCTCATTTCAATTCAACTTCTAATGAATCAGTGTACAATAATGACAGCTGCAGGACGCATTTTTGGCCCTATATTAAAATAAGATTTTGTGATAAAACGAATACAATTTTCTGTGTTGTCATTAATTTAGAATCATATTTAAATTTGAGTATTAGTTCGAAATGAAAACGCACCGAACTAAGAATCTATTATGTAAGACAAATGTGATTTATTAAAATTTAATGAAACACAAAAACAATAATATTATGATCAAATAGAAAATATTTTTTCAAATATCTGATGCTATTAGACGGGTTGATCCATAAAGCAAGGTTGGTGTTCGTGTTGGAATGGGCTTTTTTTATTATTTTATTTGATCAAAAGCTGATTACACTTTAAAGTCACGATACATTTTAGTTCATTATTTATTGTACATCGTATAATACTAAATCACGCATACACGATACCTATTATGAGAGTGCTCATTAGTAAAAATGCTTGTGGAGGGTTTAATTGTATTTAGAGATTTTAGAGGAGTATTAAAAAAGCATGAAAAATTAATGGAGAAACACACATTTGCAAGATTATTTACAAACATTTTTTTTTTTAAATTTACGTTCATTTGGTAGATTTTCATTATAATCAAGTTGAAAAAATCATTCCAAGGTCTAAATTACTGTTATTGAAAAAATATTATTTTTAAGAGCTATATTTTTTTAATAAATCTCAATATTAAGTATAATATAAAAGTGTTACGTTGCTTGTCAAGATATAAAAAACTAATTTAATAAAAAAAACGCAAGTTTTATTACTGTAAATAATATAAAACATTTATATTCAATGTACAGTTACATACAGACCAGCCAATGAGAAGTGTAAATCCGTCAGTGCAAGCCGCTTTCACTGTTCAAGAAAATGCAAACTTTTTCAAGTTGTTTTATTTATTAAAAAAGTTAATTTGTGTATTTTAAAAAATATTATAGAGAAAATATCATGTCTTGAAGAACATGGGCAACAATTTGTTGTAGATAACGCTTTGGCGAACACAGAAACTGATTGATAATAAATACACACTAACTGATACCTGCTAGAATCACGGATTTACTCAATAACTAGTCGTAAATATTGCGAAAAGATTCACATTTTTGAATATGTTTTATATGCTGCATGAAACGTGTAATGGACGCATGTATTTACAGATTTATTCGAGGGTTGAAGTGACGGAAAGAATTGAAAACTAATATGCCACGTGTATGAAAACATTCAATGGAAATTTTGAGTTCCACAATGCAGCACGATACAATGTTTTCGGATCTACGTTGCAGTCGAATAATAGCAATGAATTTGCCGCTCGTCGAATGTTTGTAACTCACTGGTGATTTTAATGCACGTTTCACTGTAGGCACTCGGTTAGTTTGATCACTTTGTATTTTTATGATGGCGTATTGTCCCGTTGGATGGTAAGGAAGCGAGTCCTCAGAACCGCGTTAAGGTCGCCGTCGACGATCGGCGTGGATGACTGCGAACCGTACTTGCCGGCAATCGGCTTCGGTATGATCTTCACAGGTGGGTATATCCCCCGATGGCCAGGTGAGAGAGGTTTTATGCTACGTTGCCGATTCTTTTAATGGCTGTGCACGAATAGTGGATAGTAATAATAAGAATCAACTTTTTGGATAGTCGACAGGTAAATCGGTCAGAATAATATTTCTGGTTCTTAATTGCATCGAAATTTACCTGAATTGATTTCTGGTACCTAATATATTGTATTTGTCAACGTATATATATTGTATTTGGTAATTGATACCTGATTGTATTTGTCAACGTATTTTATTCAACTATTGAAGACGATTTAAACAGACAACACAGTGGTGGACTATCCAAAAGCATGT
This sequence comes from Himalopsyche anomala, assembly GCA_031772345.1. Lineage (NCBI taxonomy): Eukaryota > Metazoa > Arthropoda > Insecta > Trichoptera > Rhyacophilidae > Himalopsyche > Himalopsyche anomala. Next base: position 8,697,472 of record CM062829.1, read on the forward strand.
GAGGTGCGCGCTTGGGGCCTCCGAATCGTAGGGGCCTCAAAAATAGCTTATATAATATAACCTATTTTTATATTTTTATTATTTTACTTATCATTAGTTATCCGAAAAACAAGGCCTGCATTTTTATTGCGCCTGGGGCCTCCCATGTGCTAAATCCACCACTGAAACAACATTATACAAAAACGCATCGTGTAAATTATGAATAATGAATAAGTACAAAAACAGTATATTATTTTTCAATATAAAGCATATCCACAAAGAACTCATAGTGATTATATGTACTTATACGTAGACTTACTACACGTCTCGGCTTAACTGGGATTGTCCCGATTTTAGACATTGGTCCCGGCCGGTATGGTAGAATCCGTTCACCGTATTTTATCCCGGTTGATGTTTTGCGCTACGATGTGACATTAAAAAAATGAAAAAGTATTGAAAAAAATTCTCTCCAGAAAGAAGCACGACTGGTACAATCTATATATATAAAACAAAGTCGGGTTATTTACACCACGTATATCTCGAGAATTACTCCAAGGATTTCAATGATCTTTGCTTTATAAAATTCCTTTTTGCCTAGAATAGCAGAATAAGCATTAAAACATCGGAAAAATATCACGGAAAATAAATTATAAAGAAAATAAATATCTTCATACAGAATAAAAATTTTAAATGACGAACGAGCTTCAAACGATAAAATGTCGTAAGCTGGTTTCAGAAAAATCCACCAGATCGCACTGTTTTCTATATTTGTTTGTTTTTGCTTCTTTTGCATACGATTGGCTTATGAATAATTTTAAATTTAGAATATGGATTAGAATAAAAGAAATCGATGATATGAAATGAAAACGAAAGAAAATCGGATAATATTGAAATAAGGTTATGTTTATAATTAGGTATGATAAATTTTTGACAACAATATTTTGCACGAACGTTGCTTTGCTCTGAGATGACACGTTATTACACTTGGAACGCTATATCGAAGACATTTTAACGTCAAAAGCAAAGCGATGCGGTTCCTGATCACCCGAATGACTATTGATGCTCTTGGTCGCATTTACACAGTTCATCCGAAAAATGACGAATGTTTCTACTTGCATGTCAAGAGCTCAATTTGCTTGAAAATTATACTTATTGGGACATGCCAATCACTGAACAAATTGTTTCTGAATCTCCATGTCAGATACGCACATTATTTTCTATCATGATTTTGACATGCTTCACATCGAATTCATGTGAGCTGTGGAACAAGTTCAAGGATGACATGTCGGAAGTCATTTTACATCGAATTCGTGTCAGTTCAAGGAATCCCGATCTCGAGGTGAATGAAGAGATAAATAACCAGGCTTTGATTTAGATTGAAGACATGTGTTACCTCATGTGAGGCATTTTGTTAATCAAGCTAGGAATGCCAACTTTAAACTAAATCGAAACTAAATCTTCAATATCCATTTAAAAAAAAAACTTTTAGGAGTTTATGTCTCATGTTCATCACCGTCGCTAAAATATATACTGAAATGTGAAAAGACGAATGAAAGTACATAAAATCAGAAGGTATGTAAAAAAAAATCAGTATACTTTTCATGTATATTATATTGTTATAGAATACTATCAAATCATTATTTTATTTTTGATCCCTATATACAGTCAATCCTGTTTTTATGCGGTTTTTTTATGCGATTTTGAAGTAATGCGATTTTTTACTGATGTTGCATCTGCCATCGGTAATATCAGCTGAAATGATTACTTTAGCACCTGAACTTGGCGAAGAAAGGTTTGATACCTTTAGCGAAAATTATATCGACGAATTACTTACAGATAAAGCTATAAGTGACGAAGATGTTCATAATTTAAATTTAATTATTGACAAAAAACCAGAAAACAATGACAACTGAAAGAAATTCCAGTTCCTTCACTGCGAAAATAATTGAAGAAGGTATCCAACTTTTCAGTAAATTAGAAGATCATTTCTTTCTAAATTATTCAAATTCTGATCGCGCATTCAAGTTTCAACGATAACTTTAAAATATATTATATATATGGGTATAACAAACTGCATAAACAATTAATTATCGAAAAAGAAAATCTGAACAAACTCTGATCACTAATTTTATTGTTAGAAAACAACCATAGTTTTATGAAATTGATGCGCATACTATTTCTTCCGAAAAAGAGTGATTTAGAACCACATGCTTTAAAACACATATAGAATTGTCATACAGTGACTATTTTTTAATATTTTTACGCCGTGGTTTTCCCCTAATTTTCTTATAGTTTGCGATTTAGTGTATATTTTAACTCGCTGTTTCAAAGTTATGCGGATTTTAAAATTTAAGTAACGCACCCGACTATTTCTATGGAAGTCAAGTTGTTTTTATGCGATTTTTTTTTTGCGATATTTCGTGGAACACATCTACCGCATAAAAACAGGATTGACTGTATAACTGTTTGTATGTGTGAAACATTAAACAAAAATATATTTTTTTTTCTAATAAAAGATAATCTCATAAATATAATATTGAAGATTTGGAAAATGTTGCGTTCTTTGTTATAATGAGAATTTATGTCATTTCGTAATATAAAAAATATGAAAATTTAGAATGAACTTTCGTAAAATTATAAAAAAGTATTATTTGAATAATTTTGAAAAGATCCCTGTCATTATGTTGGTGACAAGCATTGAGAACAAATTTATCCTAGATCAACACATTTCTTAGCAACAGTCTTTGTTTGACAGTTACTGTCAAACAAAAGTAGTCGTTTGTCAACATTGTGAAGATGTAATTTTATTTTTTAAAATACAGTGAAATAAAGAGGTATTAGCTATGCCAAGTACTTCTAAACCAATCAGTAAGAGTGCTCAGAATGGTTTTCTAAGAGTCTTTCAGTTCTGTGAACATGAAAAATCTGAAAAACAACCAATAATTCCCTTCGGGTCGACATTTCGAATCATTTCGAACTGTCAATGGCGTCGTATGCCTAACATTTCGTGCCGCATGTCAATAGCTCAATTTGCTTGAAAACTAAACTCATTGGGACATGACAATCGCTGAAGCAATTGTTTCTGCGTCTCCAAGTCAGATACGCACATTATTTGCTATCATTATTTTGACATGCTTCCCATCGAATCCACGTGAACTGTGGAACAAGTACAAGGATGACATGTCCGAAGACACTTTACACCGAATTCACGTCAGTTCAGGAAATCTCGATCTCGAGGTGAATGAGGAGATACATAACCAGGCGTTGCTTTTGATCGAAGATATGTGTTACCTCATGCGCTGCATGATGCGTCGCCAGATCGAGGAATGAACGACGCTTTCGATCGAGAATCGAAACGTAAACGTGAATATGATCGAGATGCATTGAACCAATCACTTCGAACGAATGTACCACTGTTGAACCCCCAACAGAAAGTGTACGATACTTTAATGAAGGCAATTGATGAGGGAAATGGTGGCTTATTTTTCCTCCGCATTGGAAGCACTCAACCGAACTATGAAAGATCAGCGCAATGACTCAAAATGTTTTGGAGGCGCAATGATTCTAATATCTGGCGATTTTCGCCAAACACTACCAGTCATTCCAAGATCGACCGCTGCCGATGAAATAAACTCTTGCCTTAAAACATCGACTCTGTGGCGCTATGTGAAGAAACTTCAGCTAACGACAAACATGCGAGTTGCATTTCTAAACGACCATATGCCGCAGATTTCTCCAAGCATTTGCTGACTATCTGTAACGGCCGTGTTCCTGTCGACGAATCGAATGGATTGATTTCGTTTTTGCCGAATTTTTGAAATTTCGTCTCATCGAAGGACAATCAACAAAGTGTTCCTGAATATCATTGCTAATCACAAACATCATAATTGGTTGATTGAACGAGCAATTCTTGCAGCAAATAACAAAGATGTGGATCATTTCAACTTCACAATTCAAAATCAAATCGTTGGTCCACTGCATTCTTTTAAATCTATCGACTGTGCCACGTGAATAACATCATTTCAATGTAATTAAAATACTTTTCATTTTTAATTTTGCACATTTATTGAACTTAATTCATTTTGAGTATTCATTCAAACTGAATTTAACTCATCC